>CM056576.1:127864259-127931759 GCA_029721435.1 Gymnothorax reevesii | reverse complement strand
TCATTTAAACTCCAAGGTTCCTTAAACATACTGACATGAAGAAGTAAATCAATGGACACATACATTCTATACAAACACATTCACGCCCCTAAAAGCTAGTTATGGACCCATAAGCTGCCTTCTCAAAATCTGTTTCCCCTTGAAATCCACACTGAAAGCATCTCCTGCTAAAAAAACAACAGTTAGTTTTAGCCAGTGGTTAGCAGTGCACCGTGAGCCCAAGATGAATATCCACTGCATCCAAGGCCACCCAAATCCTACTAAACCGGTGTTTCACTTAAAGGTCCTTTATTATGCCACCAGGTGCACAGCTAATATGAATCATGAGCCAGTTCAAAGTCTCCCCTTCCTGACATCACAAGGGGGTGACCACACAGAATAATCTTATTGACTACTTGGCTGCAGTTCATCAGCTGTTCTTGCCTCTGGTTGGTTTCTTCCCCATGTGATGTCAAGAGGGGAAAGACTTTGAATTGGCTGTGCACCTGGTGACATAATCGGGGACCATTAAGAAAATGGTTCTCACTATTAGTGCACTCTCTGCAATGTGCAAACACACATACAAATTGTATTCCCCCCACATAAATGGCAGTCTTCCCTTGGTGTCTGAGTTAGAGGCTTTGGCTCCCTGAATTGGCCTAAACGGGACGTCCCCAGATTGCCTTGGCGCTGGTGTCTTGTACTGCTGTGTCCTGATGTTAATACATGGGAAGGAATTTGGCCCCAAACCCCTATTTTAGAGTCTGTAACTTTCCCATGGAAAGAAAGTTCCGGACCCTCGTCCAGGCAGGGCACAAGGCTCTCCCGCTCACCGCATGAAACTCACATGATAAAAGGGTCCTGATGGTATAAACGGATGGGAAAGCTGGAGGCTGGAAAGAGAGAGAGAGAGAGAGAGAGCGAGAGAGAGAGAAAGTGCGGTTGAGAGTGAGAGAGAAAGACCATGAGAGAGAGAGAGAGAGAGAGCAGTTGAGCGTGAGAGAGGCAGTGGTTAAGAGAGAGAGGGAGAAATAGAGAGAGAGAGAGAGTGAGGGAGAGAGAGAGGCAGCAGGCGATGGGACGCCTCCGGCTTTATTGAGGCTGAAAATAGGCTAAAAAAAAAAATCACTCTGGCTGTCAGGTGACGCACTGAACAATTTAAAAAGGAATCTCACCAGAGTTGGGCTCATATTAATCACAGAGGAGAAAAATAGCCTGAGTCCTGCTGCCTTTCCTTCCTTTCCTGCTCAGTCTCTCTCCCTTTCAATCCTTCTCTCCTTCCAGGCGAGCAGAACAGCAGGAGAGGAGAGAGAGGAAATGATAGAAAGAGAACAACAAGAAAAAATGAGAGAGTGGCAGTTTGGAGCAAGAGAGGCAGAGAGAGGAATAGAGTGAGAGAGACAGACCGAGCAGAGAGAGAGAGAGAGAGAGAGAGAGAGGAACGAAAGTGGGAGGGGGAGAGAGAGAGAGAGAGAGAGAGAGAGATGTTATACTGCACTTATTGTGTGAATTTTGTCACAGATCTGTTCAATTTTTGCACTACTAAGCAATAATTGTTACTATTTTATTATTTATACAAATGTTCATGTTAGTGAATTAGTTCATGTTATTGTGAGTTTTATGTTTATGTCGTTTATGTTTACTACTGCTTTTGCAACACAAGTTTACTTGTCATGCAAATGAAGCTCATTTGAATTTGAATTTGAATGATAGGGGGAGCAAGTGTGGCAGATAGAGAGGTGAAAGACGGAGAGAAATAGAGAGAGAGAGTGAGTGATGGTCTTTGTTTGAGTGCGGCGTGAGGAGCTGGTGAAATGGAGAGATGCATTTGAGCACAGAGCAGAAACAGCAGTGACTCGTCAGTACAGGAAGTGCACGGTAAACAAGGACGTGTGTGTGGATAAGCGCCACACAGCGCCAGCGAGCAGACGATGATATTTTTAAAAACGGCCCAAGGAAAATGGCAGAGCTGGGCAGATTTTCAAACCTGCATATTCACACTCTGCTGAAAAATCTATACTGAAACACGCACACACACACACACACACACACACACACACTCACACGCACACACACACACACACACGCACACACACACGCACACACACACGCACACACACACACGCACACACACACACACACACACACACTCACACACACACACATGCACACACACTCATATTCACAATCTCGGCACATATCGTGTCGGAATGCCAAATGATTTGAGCGTAAGTGACTATGGCACATTGGGCTCTGGCCCAGAAGAGAGAGAAAGAGTGAGAGGTGTGTGTGTGTGTGTGTAGTGGTGCGTGCATGTGTGCGTGTGTATGTATCTGTGTGAGTGTCTCTGAAAGAGAGAAAGACTGAGCAGCGAGGCAGCATTTAGCTAATCAAGCAGATTACAGTAATTAGACACCTGATGCCGTGGAGAGACTGGAGTCAGGTGTGGAAAGATGGAGTCTCAGTTGCTTTGACACTTATGGATTAAACTGTCACTGATCTGGACCCCGGACAAGGCCACAGGCCCAGGGGACAGCAAAGTGACTGATGTCACAATGGGTTAGGATCCCCGACCAATCACGAGCTGCCTTGGCTCTGCACCAGAAAATGCACAGGCCACACCTTGCTTGGCAGTTGCAGCTTTCACTAGTTTTGAGGACGTCTGCTTATTCACTCCGAAACTCCGCTTACAGAGATCGCCAGTTTCAGGCAGTCACTGTAAACCAGAGTAGTGTACTATGAAGCAAGTTCAACCTTCGTCAGTCTTTCTTTGCTTGAGCTGGTCCAGTAAACCTTTAACTCGCGATCAGAGATGCCATAAGTTACTATGGCAGGTTAAAAGAGAGCCGGGTTGGTGACATTGAAACATACTCAACATATTTTTCTAACCCACAAATCCCGCTTCATAATACACCCCTCTGATGAAAGAGAGTTTTCACCGTAGGAAACCTTTGACCTTATTAGAACTGCAAGGATGTCAGTATTGATCTCAGATCAGAATGACTGGTTTGTTGTGTGGAGGAACTTGGTTTAGAATGGGGAATATCACTTGGTTGTGCTTCTGAAAATCTGCATTCACTGCTGGCACTCTCCCACATTTTCATAAAAGTCAGACGGTGCTTAAATCCTTTTCTTTGCCATGGGTGACATTTCCAAAGAGAACTTCCTGATCGAGTCCCATAGGAGACTCCGCCCTCTTTCCAGCCTCAAGGAACATTCAGTCACCATTGGTCTTTCACTTTGATTGACAAATAAATGCGGGCCCCATTTTCTTTTCTCTTTGCTGTTGTTTTCATGAGAACTATGAACTTCCATATAAAGGAGGAAAAATCTAACTCTTTAAATTATTTACGACACAAAGCCTGGTTTACCACAGGCAGTAAATACAGGAAGACAGTAAAACTTTCAGATATAAATTAAAACAGTCCCTCTGGGGCAAGAGTGGGGTCAAATGGACTCTGCAAGAGTTAATTAGACTCTGTAAAAGTTGACTTATCTCAGATAATTTTACTCGATACTAATTTTTATCCTGTACCAAAAAAATCCGGCAACTTTTGCAGCCATCTAAATACACTTGGTAAGCTCTATTTCCTTGGTTAAGAAGTCCTGCTTGTTTGGTTAAACAAATAGCAGCACAGATTTAGTCTTCAGTGACAGCTGAGGAGGACATGACTGAATATGGGCCTGTGACATGTGGAAGGATCAGAAAAACCCAACAAAAAAAAATAACACAGAGTTTAGTTCTGACCAAATTTAGCACCACATCATTTACATAACAGAACATTGAATTATAACAGACGGGCGAGAACAGCCCATTCAGCCCAGAAAGGCTCGTCATTTTCCAGACATTTTCCTAACGTTCCTAACAAGCATAATATTTTGGAGCTAGACCGAGCCCACCATTGCATCAAGACTGGTTTTGAAAACTCTGAGTTATTCCACGCTGTGGCCACTCTGTGAATGAACAAAAAAAGAACAAATCGTCCCATGAATACACATGGTGAATGCACATCGTGGTGCAGAAAAACAGATTTTATCAGTAATCCCACTTGCGAAATTTGTAATAGCAGCTAAAGTCACCTGTGACAAAATTCAATTTTTAACTCCCGAGTTCCTCTAACAGAAACCTAGCTTAAATAGTTCAGCATTGCAAACTTTGTTTATCCTTTCACGCGCTCGATGGCTTCAATCCGATCGCCGCTTAGACGCGATCACCCCCGAGTTGTCTCAATTGAAGTCGTCGGCGAGAAATTTTTTTCCTCCCAAAGTCAGAAAGTGCTGAACAGCTGTCACTGCTGGGGTTTATCCGGACCAGTCATTCGAAAGATGAAGACTGGGCAAAAAAAAAACAGAAAAATGAAGGGTAAAAAAAGCCCTTTCAGCTACACTCGCTGCAGAGAAACGTGAAAGGAAAACCGTCAGAAATCTTTACTCTCTGATCTCTTTTCCACTGACACGGAAAAAAAAGGGGAAAAATGTACAAGGTGTGCAACTTCACTTCGGCAGCGTTTCTCGCGAAACCTGAGACCGGTTTACCATCCGTCCCCTGGGATCCCGCTCGTCTGATTAATGGAAGTATTAATATTCTCTCCTCCTCTTTAGTACTTAATTACAATCCTTTCTTCGCGCAGCACAGCTGTAGTTCATGTATTATTCAGCATTAATTGCCACTTGAAAAAGTCATGGATAGAGACGTGTATTCCTGCATGAGAAAGGAGTGGGCGGTGCGGGAAGGCGAGGCGTCACGTGTGGATGGACAGATAGCAGCTATAGGGCTTCTACGTCTTGCTAGCAGTCACGGTTACAGTAGTCGTGCGAATAATGTTAACGATCATGATGATAATTGGAAATGAAGGGGATGGAGGTCATGATTATGATTACGGTAATGCAGGTGATGATCATGATCATGATGATGATAATTGTGATAAATATGATGATGGAGGTGATGACAATGATTACAATGATGATGATGACGTGAATGATAAAGGTCATGATGACAATGTTGATAAAGGCGGTGATGATGCAGACGGTGATGATGACCATAATTGCTATGTTGATAATTATGACGATGCGATCAATGGTGACGATGACAACGATTAGGACGATAATGCTGCAGAAAGTAGTGACAGCGATTAGGCGATGATGATGATGACGATGAGGGCGATGATGGTCTTGGGTAATGATGGACACTGTGGTGCTCCTGATGGTGTCGGAATAGAAAGTGACAGCAGTGATGATGATGATGATGATGATGATGTTGGTATATACGACAGTGTTTAGGATGATGGCGATGATGATGATGATGATGATGAAGGCCCTGATAATTCTGACGGTGGTGGTGGAGATTTTAAAGATCCCGGAGGTGATGATGATGATGATGGTCGCAGCGGTGATGATGATGGCAGTGACGCAAATGACAGTAATGACCATAAAAGTCCTGATGCAAATGAGGAAATGAGTTTAACTGATGATAATTAATGCCGCCTCGCTGTTGCTTTACTAACGATGGTGGGCGTGACAGCGCTGACGATGGAGATAAAGCTGAAAATGGTGATGACGACGGCGATGATGATGATATTCAAAAGTAGAGTTGGTTGCGGCAGGCAAGTGGAGACATCCGCACATTCCTGTGGACACTCCCCTCCACATCAGACATTGCTCCGCCCCTCTGGTAGGCGGGCCCTTTAACCTCTACTCTTGCTCCGTCTCAAATGGCAGAACATGCCTTTGCCTGCTGCTGCATTGCATTGCTCTCTGCTGCCGCATCATTCTTACCTGCTGTTAAGTCAACATTCTACCTCCATCCCACAATCCACTAGTGGGATCTAAATCTCTCCCTGGGGCAGGTATCCTGACACTTCCTGCTCTCTTCTTTTCAAGCTCCGCAGGCTGCAGGGTGTGTCAGGGTCTGAGCAAAGATGCCAAACTACCATTGTATCAAGTAGTAGGTTACACGTGTGCTGGCAAACGGAAATGCTGACAAGTATTGACCGTTAATATACCGCACATGCAGGAGTATAGTGGGTACAGAGTTGCTGAACGCTCCTTTAATGGCGAGTCACACCCGTTACGTCAGAGCACAGTGCTCCAGGTAAATTTAACCCCGCATATTAGTCCTAGCTGGGGAGACGAGGCGCGTCTAACAGCCACAGGATGGCCCTAAATCACCAGAACCCTTCACTTCCTCCCGGACACCAGCTCGGCTGCCGGCCCTCTGTCCGCCCGGTCCTGATGAATCACCCGGTCGCTAATCGCGTGCTAAACGAACAGTATGCTTTCCCTCTCTCTTCTTTCTCTCTCTCTCTTTTTTTAGGATTCTCTCCATTATGCCCTCTGACTCTCTTTCATTGTCATTCTCTCCTCTCCCCTCAGGGGAGCTCTTTTCAACAAGAATGATAGGTTTTCAAAAGCTCAGGATATTTGCATTTTTTAAGTGTTTGAAAATTGATTTCGGCACCCTAAGGGTTAACCTTTTCCTAATTATTTTACCCTTACCGCTAAAATTAACTAAGTCACAATATTGCATTTGTAGTTGTGAGGACATTTGAAGAAAAAAAAAATCACTTCCCAATAATGTCCCCTCTCTGTAGGAAGAAAACATTGTTTGGTTCTCTCTTTGTAACATGTACAAGAAGACACACACACACACACACACACACACGCACGCACACACGCAGACACGCACAGTTTCAGCATTGTTCTTGTTTCCCGAGCTTTAGCGAAGAGCGATAGATAAAGTAACTACACTCTGGCACAATGCAACACGTATAAAGTGCGCCCACTCGCCCTCCCTCCTCGAGCAGCGTGGGCGTTCGCCCTGCAGTGAGTCAGTACTCAGTAATTTGCTCTGGGCTCTGAGATCTCTCTCGGCCTCTCTCACCCTGCTCTTCAAAAAAAGTCCTACATGCGGACGTCATCCCTGACCTTTGACCCTTAAACCTAGCGGTACTGCAATACCTTCAATGTTAGCAGCTTCTAGTAATGAGACTTAAATTTGAGCTCGGTTCGGACGCGCCATGTGAATGCGAAAGCACAATCGGCGTGAGTCATATCCTGCCGCGCTCGGCCAAGTACATTACATACATGCTATATTCGTCAGAGATCGTTCTTGTGCCTTAATCTGCGTAAGGCACTAGGGGCTCTTTCTTACACCCAGCGTAAAGCGGAGCCAAGCGCACCGCTAGTGTCTTCGCTAGTTTAAGACCGACTCAGTTGTCATTTTTCCGTCAGGTGCCCACGTTGTTTGAAGAGCAAATGTACCTGCGGCCATCCGAGCGACTGGTCCTAAAATGTAGTACAGTCAGGCGCATTGTTGGCGCATCTTGAAAGCAATGACTATGGGTATCGAACCTTATCCAGAAAGGGCAGGTGTGTGTGCAGGCATTCATTCCAGCCAATTAGTTACACTCTCGATATTGCTCATCAAAGTCTTTGGTGAAGACTGTTCGGGTTGATTTGTAGAATTAGGATAGAAACTACGTGACTGGAATGAATGCCTGTACCCACACAGGCCCTGTCTAAGTAAGGTTGAATATCCCTGCTCTGCAGTATAGGCCATCCCATATAAGATGCCATGATAGTTCTTTTCGTATACTGAAAATACACTGTTATTCAAGTAAGGGAAGTCCATGGTACATTTTTCAGGTTCAACACACCATGGTATTGCTATTTTATAGCGGAGGCAGTTCCGGGATCTGCCACTACTGCTACTCTGTCGAGCATGGGTGTGACAGTCTTTCGCTGAAGTATTTTGGTCCAATCACCAGAACTCGCTAATCGCTGTAAATCCACGAGGAGGTAAAGCTAATTAATAAGATTAGCTGACTGAGCTCATTGCCGGACGTTTGCCGCCGAACCGCAGGACTTTCCGCCAGGGCTGCTGGTTTGTTTGATAGTTTGAGCTGCCTGACGGGCAGATCTTTACTCCTGATCAGCTGTGTGTGTGAGAGAGGAGAGTGGCAGTGTGTGCTGGGACCCTGCTGAGGGACAGAGATCAGGCAGATACCCTTTCCTTCTGCTCAGCATGTCGTTCGCATCCCGCACTTCCGATAAGCTCATATTCAGCAGAAGGGAGCTGCAGTGTGCACTACTGAGGGTGGACTGTGTGTGCGTGTGTGCATACTTGTGAGTGTATGTGTGCGTAAGCATTCAGGGGATGTGTGTGTGTGTGTGCGCGCATGTGTGGTTTACAAGTGTATGCGAGTACACAAATTCAGGTGAATATAAAGCACGCTTCAGTACGTGTGGGTATGTGAAGGGACCTGTGTTTTTGTGACTGTGTGCTTGCATCCGGGAGAACATGTGCTGGTGTGTGTGTGCGCACACAAATCAAAAGGAATATATGCTGGCGTGCGGGTATGTGAAAGGATATGTGAGTCTGTGTGTGTGTGTGTGTGTGTGTGTGTCTGTGTGTTTTGAGTGTATATGCATGCATGTTTACAGGCACATATATGTATGTTTGCACTGAGCGTGCAAAGGGTTGCATGTATGTAACTGCAACTAAATGTGTGTGTGCATCTGTGTGAATGTAAGTATGCATGTGTGCTCCTCGGAGCTTCATTCACTGTCTACGGGTCCAATCTATGTATGAGTACTTCCTCCTCCAAACACAAAATAAGCAGGAGATGTGCAGCTTCCTGAAGCCCATATCCTGCTTGAGAGTACCGGACCACAGCAAACACATCCAGACTCCCGCTACCGGCCAAAGGAATGGATTACTTTCATGTGCGGGCCAATAACGGTTTCATTTCTCGAAGAGCACTCACCGTATGAGCCCTGGCCTTTCAAGCGATTAACTTCCCATTGAGGACCTGATTACGCTTGTGCTGTTGTGTCGCAATAACACAAAAATAATAAAAAACACGCCGTCAAAATGAAACCACCTGCCCCCGGTATAAAATGACTTTTTGAAATCGTCGTAACCGCATCAGTTGTTGTGCTTCTCCCTACACTGGGAATACGTTCAGGGAGAAACATCACGTAAGTTCGAAACTCGTTTAGCGAGGAAGAAGCTAGCTGACAGCTGGCAGAATGGAGAATAGACGATGAATGGGGGGAGTTTCTGTGTTGACGTTTCCTGTCAAGCTCGTGTCGACAGTGAAGGATGCACTAGAGCTAATGGCACCCTGCATGTACTACTCTTTCTTTTCACCCAACCCCCCCCCCCATTTGGCTTCAGCTAAACACGATGCAACTGCTGTACTTTCAACAAGCATGAGGCCGAAAACCTGGCCACAGCACCGCTGCTAATTCAGTGGCCCGTTACTATGGTTACGGCACTCGCCACAAAGGACTGTGTTCCGAAGAATCCGAGAGACCAAACTCATTTTGGTATGCTGGTTCAGTTCCCTTTCCATCGCTGCACCTAGGATGTAGATATTCAAGCCAAAAGTGGTTTGCAGATAACAATATAATTTAGTGAGATGCATGGTATTATTCACTGAGATTGGGGGGGGGGTGTTATTACCTATGAAAGAGACAAACACAATATTTGCTCTGTGATGTGACTTTACCTGGTTGCCTTAGTTTCTTATCCAAAACTTCCGCAGAGCTCTGCCTGGTCTAACCATCCCTTTTATATGACAACCGGTAAACTCGCAAGGACTTGTGCATAAAATGACCAGGTTTATTTGTCGTCGGCTCATTAACGGGCAAAAATATTACCCCCTGGTCTTTAATGTGGGTGGAGGTAGACGGTGTCTGTGACTAGACATTGGCGATCGATTGGAGGAAATCGAGTTTGTAAAGGAGGCGGTCTGTCGCCAATGATGTGCTCCAGCAACGGTGAGGTCGTTCCTTTATTCGAGCTGCCGACGAGGTTTTAACATGACAGCAAGTGGTGGGAATAACCGTTTCAATGAAGCATCGGCAGCAATGGCCCACTGCTATGACATCATTTGTGTGTGTGTGTGTGCCATCTTTCAGCTTGGCTTGAGCTTGATATGACTGGATGAGCCGGGGAAGCCGAGCCCCTTTAGTCTGAGACCATGAATTCAACTAATTTAACATGGTACTTATTATGCAATGTAAATTTACAATGCTGGTAATCTTTAAAATCTACAATACACGCAAACATTTATCAGATGGACCACTGCGCACTTTTACACCCACAATACAGCCAGGCCTGAAACTGTTAGTAAGTAAACACAGCAGAGGTCTGGTTAGATATAGGCAAGGTTTGGACCCTGTTCCTGGTGGTCTACCGTCTTGTATTTTTTTACTCGAACCCTACTGAGGCACACGCCACATTCAACAGCTAGAGATCTCTCTGACTTGCTAATTACAAGGATTAGAAGGGTAAAATTACTGTTGAAATGAAAAATCTTTTATTGTTTATCTCCAGGAGCAGGGTTGGGCAGCAATGACCTACAACGTTGTAGAATAATTTGCAGAAAACATGGAATATGAGCGTTTTAGTCACTTCTAATGGCAAACATGAATTTTCAGTCCATTTCCGAACCGCGGTTTTGTCTCCAGAGTCCTCGATTTTTTTCGGCGGGGCGAGACATTTACGACGGCTCCGACAGGTTTAGCGTCGGCGCAAAATTGCCAGTAACATATCAGTCTGTGGAACAATGAAGACAGCGGTGCTACATTCTGCTAGCTTCCATCAGGTTAGCGACAAATTGCACTAGGCTAAGATTAAACACTGCCCTACATCAGGCGTCCCGGCGCGGGGTGCTGACCATCCGTCGCCGCTATCGACACCGGCAGATGTCCGACAGGACCGTTAGGTTCCAATTGGATTGTGGATCCTTCACAGCAACAAATTCTTACCTCATTGATCGCCCATCCTCCTCCGAAATAACATGTTGCTAACCATGGGGGTCGTTGCCAAGTCCCTCTAATCTAATGAATGGGGGACGTGGGAGGCTGCCGCAGAAAATGGAAAATGCTACTCATTAATTTCCACTCGGCCGTCCACAGCTTTCATGGATTAATCAATGCTAACCTACTTTATCAGAGCCACTTATATTCCGCATACAGAAATCCAAGCAGGCCCGCTGACTGGCAGGTCGATGCTTGGAAATATTTCATGGAGAAACCCCCCCCCCCCTCCTCCTCTCGCTAACCCCCCCATCTCTCTCTAACATCTCTGCACCTTACCCTCCCATTAACTTCCAAGGCTGTGAGTGCTGTTCAATTCCCAGTACCTGTTTCACCATTTGTGTACACTTCAGCTAACAGTCGCTGAGATTTAACAATGACAATAATAATACCAATGGTAATGAAAAACTATAATGATGATCGTAAATAATATGCAGTCTGTAGTTATTTGACCCGCTCCCCCAACACACACACAAAAAAAAAAAAAAATGCACCAACTTCGGCTCAGGCCCAGGTACCTTTCCCACCGGAGTTGAGGAGCCCTGCCCAAAGCTAATGTGCTTGGTTGGTCCTTTAACATGAGGCATAGACAGACTTGTGTGTTTGCTGCATAGCAAAGGGAAAACAGCACTGCAAAGAAGAAAAATAAGTCCATCTTTACCTACCATTTTTATCCGGTATTTCAACTTAAAACACTCGTTTCTGATATATCTCTCTCTCTCTCTCTCAGTAAGACAAAAATTATGCCAATAAGCTGAGATCATTTTGACTTATTTCTAGTTTTGCCAATGGGTCAGGAAAATTGCGCTAGACAAGCACATGATTACATAAGATTAGCTAACACCGTCTACCTTTGTGAAAAAAAAAAAATTGAAGTTTAGTCCCGTAATAAAATTAAAAGATTTGTGAAGATGAACACTTTTAGCTGGGATATTGAGAGAGCGATTTGGTTCGCTCATGTTTTTGAGTTGGGCTCCTTGTGGAGGAGGCGCAGTACAGGAGGTGAGGAGGTGGTGTTTGGCGTTGAGAGCTTGAAGTTGTAAAAGAAAGAGCCGCACACTGCTACCCCCCCCACCCCCCACCCCCACACTCCACCCACCCACACAATACCATACTCTCTGAGATTAAAGACTTGTGGACGTACATTTTTGTTCTTCAAGGCTGATATATTGCTACCTTCTCTGCTACTGAGAAGTTTAGGAAGGGTCCAGAAAAAAAAACTGACTCTTCAAAGGGTTAATGAGGATTTTCAGAGTAGACACCTCCCACCTTGCCTTGGGGCCAACCAGCAGGGAGTGGAGAAAGTAACACACCTGTAACGAGAATTAATCTAAGACACCCCTCCCACTCCCCTAACCCTCTCCCACCCCACTGCGCCCCGTGACGTTCGGAGAAGGGCAAATGTTTATATCACCTGAGACAGGGTTCCGCTGCAGAGGGGCGACCGCCTGTGAGGTGGGTGGGTATTTGCATGATTGGTGCAGAGCGCGGTGCACCCGAGGGGCTACATTTCATTTTTAATTCACCTGAGGGGGGGGCCGATGACGTTGGGGTGTGTGTGTGTGCGTTTGTGTGTGTGTGGGGGGGTGGCATGACCGTCTGGCTCGATGAGAGTGCTAGAATTTTCTGTTTGAGATACTCAACGCTGATCCAGCACCAAACCCTGCAACCAACCCGCCCCCCGCCCCCCACCCCCCTTTGGCCCCCCATCACACACTCTCCCGCCGTTCTCCAGAGCAGTTTGGCCCCCGATGAGCTCCAGCCAATAAATATGTGCTTAAGAGATTGCTGAGGATGTCACCTTGCCTTCACGGGGTCGGTAATGATGTAGAATTTAAGAGTCCCCGCTATGAGATTAAAAAAATATATATATTTGGCTAAATCTCTGCTAAAGCGTAATCACAGTAACAGATAAGCCCCTGGAGTGGTGGAGAGGCGAGAAGCAGATGCCATTAGGCCGTTCCGTCGCTCCCGAACGAGCCCCAGGAAATCTACTGCTGAGTCCGGCTTATTCGAGGATAGTTTACGTCGAGATAAAACAGAGAAACGCACTCCCCAGGCGAGGAGTCTCAGAACGTCGGGAAAAGACGATAGAGAAAATAGAATTAAAGAGAAGGTCGCGTGTTTAACCTCAGACGTCTGGTGTTAAACGAAAACAGTATAAAAAAAACAGCTTACAGTTCTGCAGAATCTATTTGTGTGAAGGGGCCGTTAAATCACGCTGATGTGTTCACAGCTGACCTACCAGCTTAATGGTCAAAATAACAAATTTAATTTAAAAAATAAGTGATCCAATGCATGCTGGCTAAACAGTAAATACTGGTTGTTCCTTTTGTTATTTTGGCACGGTTGAGTGGCCAAACTACTCAAGTCAAGTTTGAATTCACCATTTTCTATGGAAAGCTGCAATTTTAAAGACACAATGTGATCGAATTAGGACTTCCATCTTTTAGTGGGTATGCACAGTCATATCTAGTGTGCAGCAACCATAGATGTTGTTGCATCACAAAAATTCTGCTCGGTTTTCATCAATGTGGGTGGTGATTTTCCTGCAAGTAAAAATCCCATTCATGAAATTTGATATCACGCAGAACTTTTCTAAGGGTATGATGTCACTGGGCTGGAGACCGCCCTGCCTCCATCTCCAACAACGTTCGCCATTGCTAACCAACAAAATTAGCGCAAGCAACTGCAACCTTCAACTCTGGACGCACCCCTCAACTTCATGTATCTGTGCCCTGCAGACATTCACCAAATATAGGAAGTAAACTGATCTGCCGACGCCCGCTGCATTGTGCCTTCAAGCTCAATATTTAAGTTAAATCACGTTGAATTGAAAGAAGACACAACCAGTTCATACAGTGCAAAGCAACAGTAACAATCAAGTCTGGAAAAGACAGGGAACCCGTTGATTATCTTTATGACCTTTAAAACCCTCCTGCACAGGCAGTCCAGACACATCAGTTCATATGTTGTACTGGTAACCTCCCTGTGACCTGGAAACAGTATTGTGTGTCATTTCCCTTTAAAGGAGGAGGGAGGAGAAAACTTTGCCCAAATTTAGCTCACCTCGAAAGGACGGATGTTGTCATGGTGACATTGCTCCCGCATTCCTCCCTCGCATTCCTTCATTCCTGCTCCATGCCTCTCTCCCGTCCTCTTAACTCCTTCCCAGAGCTCATTCTTATCGCTTAGTTTTCCCAGCGTATCGTTTATTCGTCACGTTTTGCCCTAAACCCCATTCACTGGGCAGAACAACCCCAATTCAGCTCTGAGTGCCCCATCTGGGTGATGGCGGTTTGGATTTCTGTATAAAGAGAGCTGAGGGGTCATCTGAGCGAATGACAAACACAAAAATGCGTGGTCCAAGCAGCTAAAACCAGGTTCTATTATCTAGTCTTCATTGAGAGACGTCACTATTTGCACCAATACAGTATTAGTCCAGTAGGAATCATTCAGTCCCTACATGTCAAAAACACAGAGTCAAAATTTAAGTTCAATATGTTATTGCCCCGCAAGATGTACACTGCATAAGTGTTTTTCTTTACCCGATGTCATCCTGTGAGCCAAGCTATTGTGTCTTTTGGATAATTGAGAAATACTTTGTGGACAAATCAAGAGTCGGTTAAATCAGTGTTTCAAGTGCTCAGTAGAACTTCACGACGAATATTGAGACTCCAGCTTCAACATCGCCGCGTCTGAAAACTGCACTTCGGTGGGTCAAAGTGCTTTTCATCAAGCCAAGGTCATTGCGTGCCATAGCTGTGACTCAGTCCGTATTTTTTCAACTGTCTCTGGCCTTGAGTTACTGCCAACGCCCGAAGCGATAGCCACTAGCGCGTCTCATTAGGATTACGCATTCAGTAACCGAGTAGTTTCCTCTCGTTTACAAAGAGAGGCCGAGAACCTTAACGGCATGGATTAACGCATCGCTGACGTAGCAGAATAACGACCAAGAGCTGGGGTCGACGGGATCACGGGGCGAATATAGAGCTGGCCCATTTCCAAATCCTATTTTTCACTTTTATCGTCACAAGCTCGAGGTTTCACTTGAGCCAGGGGTGGGGAGATATGAAAAGGCAAGAGAGACCATAAATGAAAAATATGAAGGAGAAAGAGATTATTTACACTGGTTTTATTTACTCAGCAGATGCAAGCTTGCAGTATGCGAAGCTTTGCTGAGCGCCTCGCAAAGCTGGCTGTTTTTTTTTTTTTTTTTTAACACATTTTGTTTATTTATAGGGCTGTATATTTTCCGTGATGTGGAAGTGATTCGGGGTAAGTACCTTGTTCGCGGGAGCGCAGGAAGTACCTCACCTGGGGAAAGCCGTGGCTGAAATTCAGTTCCTTTTAGACTCCGTGCAATCAGACTCCCTGTTTTTAAACCCTTCAAGGCATAAGATTACAAATGTGCCATTGGGATGTGCATTAGTATCAAGCAGAATATCCGAATGTTGATACCACAATAGCTATCGGTATCGAAAGCCATAGTGTGCTCTTAAACTGAGTGAATTTTGAATCATAATTAAAACATTCCGAATAAATGGGCTCTTCCAATGCATAAAACACAAAAATAATGTATAAAATGGGCAATGTTTGGAGCCATAATGGCAGTTACATAAGTAGCATAATGACTTTATCGATCATAGAGGCCTCTTCACACTAAAGACGAAAGGAAAAATTAAACAGAAATGCATCTATTAAAAATTTGAACCCATTCATCTCTATGAGCCTACCCACACTGAATTTGAGACTTCTCTGTTTTGCCGTGGTCGAGTATTCCACAATTTCGTTCTTCTTTGTTTTGTCTTCGTGTGATTAGACCCTAGGTGTGTCCGTTCAGTGGGTGGCCAATCAGAGGTGTCCTAGCTGTGCAAGACAGTGCAACCACATCAGACAGAGATCAAACCAAAGATGACATTTTCCTATTATTTTACTCTTAACTGAGTAGAAAAAATGTGACTCATGGAAATTTTTGATAGGCGATAAAACAAAGAACAAAGTTCACTTTGCTTCTCTTTCTTGACAGTAATTATTTTATTCAGAATTTTATACAAAGAGGGACAAAGGCAGATGGCGAGAGACTGGAAAACTGCTTTACTGCATTAGAGGGAACGGTTAACATTCACCTAGCATCCTGCAGTTCAATTTAGACAGCCAACGTACTGGTATTTAGCATTAAAGGCTTCTTCCCTGAGCTTGGCTGAGACCCAACTATATGGCAGATGGACTCATTTATTATTTACAGAACTTAAAAAACAAATATTTTAGGGCCCAAAATGCTGAATTATGTTTTCCGCCCACATGATTTATTGATAGGCTGGGAGTGAATACATAACACAGGCTTTTCTTTACGTGCAAAAGAAATCAAAGTTTTTGTTTTAGCGCAATAATCAAGGCAGAGCTGGTTTACTCTAGTGTGTAACAGCGTCTGCAGCCTTGAGAACGGTGTTCATTGCAGCATTTTAGATTGAACTTGAAATAGGCAAGTAGGCCTATAGATGATTGGGATTCCATTTGATGTGTTTGTGCACTCGCCATGTGTGGTAGGCTACTTAGCATTTTGTACTTCTCCTTTGTTAAGTGTATATTTCTCAGAATTTTTCCTATTATTTAGTCTGTATGAGGGTGTACAGCTGGCACTGCAGCAGAAATCAGGTTGCTGTTAAATTGGTTTCAGCCAAAAGGATAAGTGATCTTGTTGTCTCAGTCAAAATGGGAAAGCGAGCCAAGTGGCTGAGTAGGCCGCAGCCTGGCACTCGAGTTTCTAGTGGCCCCAGCAGGGAAGGGAGGGCTGAGGAACAGAGAGTCAGGCCAGAATACGAGTGGGTGGAACAGAAGCGGCAGTCACGCTAGCGATTGCATTATTTCCATTTACATATAAATGAAAGTTGTCGATCATGAGCGGCCGACCTCATTTATTCCTGCGGACAGACGGGCAGGCGAGGAGGGTGTCGCCGAGTAACCGAATTATTCCAAATTACGGCGATTCCGTTTAGCAGTGTCCAGTCTGACAGGCGCTGCGCTAGTAGCCTGTCACCTCCTTCCTCCGCTTCTCTTTTCACGAGCGCCCGATTGGTAACTGCAGTTAAAAAATTTAACTGGTTGCCATTCATTTCCTGTAAAAGAGAGTACAAAATTACTTACTGAACAGGTAGTGAAACGAGAGGCCATCTTGCCATGGAATCATAAAAACCGCTCCTCCTACCTGCATTCCTCCGCTGTTGTTGTTCGAAGCATGCCCATCTTCATACTCGGCCTTCATTTCTATGGCAAAACCACACCAGTCAAGTTATGACACTGCATCTTGCACAGTCGTATTGAAATCATGGTTGAAAAATCTGTCCATTGTCAATCTGTCCACAGTCAGATTTATAACCACCAGGCAAACTATGCATTGTTTCGCGCTTTAGGTTTTTTTCTTTTAATGAAAATCTAGTCCCCTAACAGGATTTCAGGTAGTCCGACAGGGATTTCACATCTCATGAAAGTCCAGTCCTTTATGGGAATTATAAGAGGGAATGCCACCAAAATCCTCCCCATTGGCTCAGTAAAATAAAATCACTGGCTAACGGTTCCCAGAAGCAGTTCTTATACCTAAAAATAAAAAAATAAATAAATAAATAAATAAAATCAGGGGACCATAAACCAAAGATTCTTCTCAGTAAGTAAGGCTGAGGTTTGTTGGTCTGAAGGCACTGGCTGGTATTAATACAAACCCTGAGCAGACAGACACAGAACTGCATCCCCTACTGGAATTGGGCTCGATTGTAAAGAATGGATTCTGTCAGGCTGTATTGGGCCAGCGGTACAGGACTACAAAACTGGCCAGTTAATGATGTCACAGTTAACGATGTCATCATTAGCTGCAGGAATTCCGACAGGCAGTCCTATGGGAACAATATAAACAGTGACAGAGCTCCTTTGGGGACTTTGGGTGGGGTGGGGGGGGAGCTGGAGTTGGGGGGAGGGGGTTGTGATAGGTACCTCCTCAACTCCTCCCTTGAGGTTTCTTTCAGTCCCCAAATCCCAAGTCTCTACATGGGAAGGTGGGTATATCAATGGCAGTGACAGGCCCAAAATAACAAGAGATGAAGCAAGACAGCAGGGAAGAAATAGGAGTAGAGAGAAACAGAGAGTGAGTAAAGGAGAGAAAGATAGATGTGGAAGAGATGGGGAACATTGCTGCTACCTGCCTGAAGCCAGTGTGCATCAGCTACAGTGCTCCAGAGGGGTCACTTGACCTTATATCACTGAGCGCTCATCCAAATCACTTGTTTTATCCTTCCTTGTGCCCTGGGTCTACATCTGACCCCGATAGTGATTAAGACCCGACATCAATAAAGGTCCCCTATCATGTCACCAGGTGCACAGCCAATTACAAGCCATTTGAGAAGCCGTTGATTTGTGACAGCATATGGTGACGTGACCACCCAAAAACAAGAAGGACTAATCAACTTTAGCAAACCAGTTGATCAGTTCCTTCATATTTTGAATGATCTCTCCCCCTTGTGATGTCATAAAGGAACATATTTTGAAATAACTTGTAATGGCTAATTGGCTGTGCACCTGATACAGCTTATCAACTGTGCAGGCTGCGGGAGCTCATTTAAACAAGTCGCCACATGATAGGCTTTCAACAGCTTTGATTTTTATATCAAATTTTATATCAATGTTGCATCATTGAGCAAAAAAAGCTGCATTTAGCGCTCTAAGGGTTAAAGTAGTTGTATTAAGTGTGCTCTTGATCAGTTAGATTGAAAACCTGCAGCCCCTCGGCCCTTCAACGGACCAGTTTGACACCCCCCGCTTTATGATGTTAGCATGAATGGATGGGATGATGGTACCGGGTGATTGTCTAAGGCACAAATTATGGTGACTTGTGGTCTGTAGGTCAGTACAGACAAGAAACGTCCTTCTCTCTTCATCAATTACTCCTATCCACTCCTGAAATATCCTTCAACATCATGCTTGTCCATTTATGTCACATAATTAATTGAAATGGATGCAAGTTACTGAACACAGCTGCGTCAAACCTGTTGGCATAACATTTTGGCATAACAGGTCAATTCACTTTGTACTATTTAGTGTGGATAGTCTTAATATTGACAATGGACTGGTGAGCTGTCCAGGGTTAGTTCCGTCTTTTTGTCCATTGTGAGCAGGGATAGGGTCTAGAGCAGGGGTGTCAAACTGACCCGTAAACGGGCCAAGAGGCTGCAGGTCTTCAATTCTACCAAGCAGAAGCTCACCTGAAAGCACTGATTTAATCAACTGACCTAGGCCTGCACAACTGATTAGTTGTATCAGGTGTGCTTCTGCATTGTAGGAGTGAAAACCTGCAGCCTCTTGGCCCGTTTACGGGTCAGTTTGACACCCCTGGTCTAGAGCTACCCTGCTCGGGATTAAGTGGGTTCGATAACAAATGGAATGGACTGTTTGGATTTATTCTAATAAAGACACACAGTGTGAAGCCCCTGGCTTTACTTCCACAGTGACAGTGAGCTTATCAAGTTACATCAGCACCCCGGCTAAATGGTCCCCTGTCACACATAGTTGTCTAAGGGCTTTTAATGCATAACGACGCTGTCTGAGCCAGTGACATAATGACAGGAGGCAGAGGGAAGGTGCCGGAAGACTGGGGCGATTCCGTCGACACCTGCGTGCGGACCCACGGGAGCTGTAGCCATAACCACCTATAACTGGGCCTCGTCAGATTCGCTGCTTTATTCGTCTCGCTCAAAGGGCTATAAACAGGAATGAGACAGTCGCGAAATCACCTGCCTGACAGAACTAGGACAGCTGAACCAATCAGAAAGCAAATATATCAGGACTAACAGAACACTAATGGTGGAGGACGCTACTTCCTGGCTGGCCTTAACCCGTAAAGCAAGGCAGATTAGCAAACACAAGTCAGCACGTACGCGGTTGCGTTTTCGAGAGTGAGATTTTCCAGTTAACAGGAGGCTGAACTGAAGGTAGCAATGAAGGTGAATACCTCTTGAAGAAAATATAAAAGCATACATTTTCAATAAGCCATTTGTGTCATTTAGGTGAGCTCTTCCACATCTTACTCATAATTCTGCCTTATACCCAACCCCGCTATACTCTACTGACATACATGAGGTGTAATCAAAAAGTACTCCTCATTATTCCGAAGAATAATATACTGTATGTTCATCAGTATTGCATGCGGTCCCTCTTTCAGTAATCTTCATCAGCTGATAAACAATCCCCTTTCAACTTAGTGTAGATTTTTAGGAATACAGAGTTTCAGGATTTCTGTTGCTCTGTTATCATTTCTCACACTAAACTTCATGTGCACGCATTACTTTTTTTCTGTTCATTTCTACAGTTGTATAATGATGAGAGTAGGGGATATGTCTGTCTTTGACCATGGTCTGAACATTGGTATAGGGTCTGTAGAAATGGTTTGTTCGTGGGGAAGATCACCATTTGCGGTCAAACATTTGTGATCACCATTTGTTCAAACTTTAAATTAAAAGCATCATTATAGAGAGCAACAAATCTCGGTGTGTCTGTACCGGTTTGCATAAACAGTAACTGATTAGGTTTTTTTTTCTCTAAAAAGTAATTAGAGAGTAACTCATATGTTAGTAACAGGGAACAGCAGTTTGAGTATTCTCAAAAGTTTATTCACCCTCACATTTTCATGAAACATAACAAATCAAAATAAGGCTTCGTGACAGGAAACAATTTAATTTTTGCGGTAGAGATTTAACTGGGTTGGCCTCCTTCCATGCGTAATTAAGAAAGCTGCCAACTACTGTTCCAAATGGCTAACTTTGGATAAGGTTTTAATGACTTATTGTTATCAGATTTCTGACGATATTGCTACACAGGTGCAGGTGCAACTTAATGCAAAATCTTACTGGCTTCTATAAGGTATTGATCACTCCGTATAGGAGAGAGCTTGTTACCCAGAGCAACAGGGCCAGTTAGCAGGTAGCACCGGTCTGAGGAGTGAGTCTAATTTACATGGCAGCTGCAGAACTAGGACCTGTCAATTCCTCTCCCTCGCTTTCTTCTATCGATTTTCCTTTATAAGGGAGAGGCTGCATTTGAAATGGGAGATACCCGCGGGGTAGAGGAGGAAGGGTGGAAAAAAATACGAGAGGAGGAACACATCTTGGTTTTGCTCTCCATTCTCCGATCACGATTTCTGCAAAGCCGCACTTCACTGCAAAAAGTTTGCCGCGACAAGTCTTTAATTCTTATATTTCAACTCAAAATCTTATGTCTATAACTTTTTCGTGTTAGAAAACAAACACGATTTCTGTACCAGGTGAGACAGTTTCACTCAGTTCAAAATTTGCCGATGGGGAAGAGAAATCTCACTTGCCAAGTCTCCAGTATCTTTGAACCAGCTGGAATTTTAAATTGAGGGAGACTGAAGTTAGTCCCACTGCAAGACCAAAGAGCATGTTTAGGCAGACTTTTTCAAACAATTTTGGTCCGTGCAGGGGCAGGTCCATCTAGGGAGAGGCTCTTTATCTTTTAAAATCGGCTTAGGTCCAGTGACCACTCCAGGCTTTGCACCAGGAAGCACGTCTCATTTGGGGACGCAAAGCGATTGTGGCTAATCCAACGACTCCCTGCCCAGTTCAATTCCAGTTACGCCTGGGGAATAATCAATACACACATTAATTCCACTGAGCAGAGTTCAATGCTCTCCTCTGGCCTCCAGTGCTGATTGGCTGACCTCATCCTGGCCTTCCCTGCTCATTGGATGACCTTCAACTGCCTCCTCTTTTGATTGGCTGGCCCCTTCCCACCTTAGAACTTTAGTTCAAGCGGTCGTGCTTTGTTCATGGAGTGGATTTCAGGATAAGACACAGAAGAGGCTTGATCTTTGAGACCTCTTCTTTATAACATTAAATCTCTTCCTCTCTGTCTTTCTCTCTGCAGAAAGATAAACCCCCTAACAGGCGCCATCTTCCAATGCATTTATTTAAGTTCAGGTACAGTGTAACTCCTGTTTTTCAAAAGATCTCTCAATCACGAGATCTGGTCATAATGATCAGAAGTAGAGACAATATACCCACACAACAATAACAAAACAGGTATGACCACACATGTAAACAAGCAGACACACACGCGCGCGCGCGCACACACACACGCACACACACACACACACATACATGCATAAGCAGACACACACATAATCATGCACATGTGCAGAGATGATTATACACAC
The DNA here is from genome assembly GCA_029721435.1 of Gymnothorax reevesii. Classification (NCBI taxonomy): domain Eukaryota; kingdom Metazoa; phylum Chordata; class Actinopteri; order Anguilliformes; family Muraenidae; genus Gymnothorax; species Gymnothorax reevesii. The sequence goes on along the minus strand of CM056576.1, from coordinate 127,909,735 downwards.
TCGTATTCATACCACACACACACACCTGTTCCATTAGGCAGTGGAGTATGTGGTGATGTGAATAAGGTCACGGCGAGGTGAGAATAGTTATGTATGCCGGGCAGGCAGGTACGGAACGCATGGCTGTAAGGCTCTTGTCTTTAATTGGAGACACACTTGTTTAACCTGGGTTAACAGAAATCCACAGCGGAGAGGAAAAAACCATGCATAGTAATGTGAGATTCAGAGCATGACTTCAACCGGGCGCCTTATCCGAGTTTACTGGGCTGCACGGAGAGAAATAAGAACTCCAGAAACTGTACATTAATGGCTGACAGAATGAGAGAGAGAGAGAGAGAAATGTTCAGGTTTACGGGTAGGGAAAGATGTTCCGATGAGGTTCAGGAAGAGTTCAGGGAGACGGGGATCCGACTGTAAGGAGAATCTGCTTTTGCATGCTAATGTTAGCAGCGCAGAACGTAGCGTCGAGTGTGATGTGTTTGAGAGGGCGAACATAGTTCTGACATCGGAGATTACGAAAATTGTCTTGATGCGCAAGAGAAGATGAATGGCTGTTAGACTCGACACCGGGAGGATGTGGTTCTGAATTCTGAGATCGCCAGCATGATTTTGTGATGTGGTAACGATTGCCAATGACAGTTATGACACCCAACACTGGGAGAGTAGTCTTATGGTATTTGACTTGCAGACGGTGGTTTTGTCATGAAAGAAGAACAGTGTTAAGGCATGAGACTGGGTTCTAAGTAAAATGTGACTTTAAGACCATGGTTCTCATGTATAACGGAGACATGTAAAAGGAAGAGCCAGGTGCTAGCGTGGCACAGATAGATTGGCCTCAGGTCTAAGGAAGATCCAGAATCTGAGGTGTGAGAGCGAGTACCCAGCTTTAATAGGCTACAGGAAGAACATGGTTCTAAGACATGATAATGGAGAACGTGGTTGAAATGTGAGAAGTAGAACCTGTTTCTTATCCAACTCAGAGAGAGCATGGTTTTCTTTTAAGAGGGAGAACCTCAATGTGATTCGCATCACAGGTAGAGAAAGCTTCCTACGTGTGGAAGAGCTGCAGCTTGCGATGGGGTTCTCATGAGACGCATGTGGAACACACACTAGTTCAAAGACAAAATAATGGAGATCCTCAGATGTGATGCGTGCGGAAGACACACCGGAGATAGATGGAGGAGATGACACGTTTCTGGTATCTGGGGGGGGGGGGTTTGTTGTGTTCCTGAGGAGTAACACAGGGACCTCCTCAGGCAGAGTGACGGGAGGCTCTTGGCTTCTGTACCTCTCCCTCATTAAATCTCTCCCCCTCTTACCTTCTCCTGCAGTTGATGCTCATTTAGGGCTCTCTTTCTCGGTCCCACTCTTTTTGGCTTCATCTCCCCCCCCTCAGAATCTGATGCTAATTTAGATCTCCCCTCTCCCTCGTTATCTCTTTCCAGGATGACGTAGTTCACTAGTTTCCTTTCTACTGCAGTTACCTACTCACTCCCACACGGCTGTTACAGTGGCTGTCGGTTGGCGGTGGAGGTGCTGCATGCGTGTGTATGTGTGTGTGTGTGTGTGTGTGTGCGCGCACGTGTGTTTGTGTACATGTGTACAGAAAAGTGCTTGCTGAGGAGAATTGCTAATAGGCTATCATGGTGCTAGGGAGGAGCTGGCATGCTGGAGTTCTGTAAGCCTTCACTGAAATGTCAACTCCGCGGGTTGGCGAGGGGGGCGGGTGGTGCAGGGAATTATGGGCCAGTCGCCCTGGAAACACTGCTTGCTGCTCACTGGCCGGAGCAGAGACCTGTAGCCAATCCCAGCCCAGTGCCGGACATGGCTTTGACTGTCCCAAACTAATCACAGGGCTGGAGCGGATACCAAATCCTGAGTCCGTGTGTGTGTGTGTGTGTGTGTGTGTGTGTGTGCGTGTGTGTGTGTGAGAGAGTGTGTAAACACAGGTCTGCATGGATATGTGCGCATGTTAACGTGTGTGAGCATAGCGTAGCACACATATGCAGGACTAAATTAAGTCTGCAATGCACCCTGCAGATAAGACTGAGAATACTGGGGGGAAATTGGGGTTAGCGGACAAATGTAATTGCCTGGCTGCATAGGTTCCCTCCTATTATTGAAGCAGGCAGTACAGCGGTGTGTGCACACCACACAAGGGCAGTTACATCAGCTTACTACCACCAGGCGCCTCCTGGGCCCAATTTCATTAATACCGTCCAGGATTTACTGAATGCTTTTTTTTTATTTCCTACCCAGACAAAAAAAAAAACATTCTAGAATGTTCTTTTTCAGTCATCAGTAGTCATTGTGACCTCAGCTCTGTGATGTTCCAAGAATCTAATCAGGGCTGCGTTCGGAATGTGCATGCACTCTCTATACAGAACCAAAATGGAGAAAAATGGCTGTACCCTAGATTTGGACCTTAGTGCATCTTGGCATGTCTTGTCATGGGGTTGCTTTATGGGATTTTGATCATGAATATCCAACATTATATGTAGTGGGGTAACACTGAAATAGTGTCCAAAATATATCAGCAGCTGTCTGTCCTTATCACCTAGTGAGCGATCTATGTTGCAAACGCTATATAGTGAGTGAGGAGGTGAATATAGGCAATACTAGACACAGCTCTGGGATCAGTATTGCCTTTCAGTCAAAATTCAATTAATCATACGAGAAATCATATACATGTGACCCTTGCGCCATAACTGTTAGCCTGAGACAATTGTTATACATAAATTTTAGTAATCAGCCTAAACAGTTTTGTCGTACCTAAGACTGAGTTTGGAAACGGGATGGAATGTTTACCAACAACCCGAAAAAGAAGAAAAAAGCAAGAGATATTTTTGGTGTGACGATCTGGCTACACTTTTCCTCATAACATTACATCTCTGGTTAATATGCTGTGTCAGTAAGAGATTATGGAATAGTATCATTCAATTATGGCAATGGTTTGCCCCAGCCTATTGTGGGAAACGGAGTAGACCAAGTTCAACGTAATTGAAGCCGCCCCAAGACCTGTATCACTGTGCTAGTGAAAGGTTACACATAGAAAGATGGTAAGAGAGATGGGGGGGGAGAGAGAGAGAGAGAGAGAGAGAGAGAGACAGCAGGGTTGGAAGAGGAGGGGACATCGGTCACAGAAACTTTGATGATCCAACGTCAGTTAAAAATCTCCAGTAAAGCAGGCTGAACTACACCAATACAATCCGGCCAACTAGGCTATGAGCGATATAAAAACAAAATGGAGGTTATAGAACCCCAAGCAGATTATCTGCGCTTGGCAGATCACACGAACCACCATTTAAAAACATAAATATGAACTATGACAGAGCCGCAGTCCCTTCCAATGGCTAGGTTATGATCACGAAGACTTCGACCACAGGATGAACATGACTGGTTCTCGAGACTTCAAAGTGCTGCCTTGTCACACTGCGCTGCCATACCTACATTTGCTTCTTTCAGACACCTGACAACTCTGGCTGGGTGGCAGGATTTTTGTCACAATATTGTCATTTGCCTCTGCATTATTCTTCTTGGAAACACTTGAAAGATGTCAAAACATTGTATATCACAAAAATTTTCCAAGAATTGTCTATTCAGTAGCTTACCCTATTTTTTAATAATATCCTTGCCCTAATTTTATTTTCTTTTCATCGAATACTACTGTCACCCTGGGAGAGTATTCATTTCTTCAAAAACATAGATCTCCCTGTGATTTCAAATTTTTGGATGCTACTGTATACACTCAGTGGCCATTTTTTAGGGTAGACTTGTTTGCACTTAATGCTAATATATATATATATATATGAAAATTATTTTATTAACGGGATAAACCCCTTGAGATGTGACATCTCGTTTGCAAAGGGGTCCCGCAATATGTTAGCTTACAGAAACAATTCAATGCAAAAAAGCATAAAGACATTGTCACTTGTTGTTCAGACTAAACATCAGGAAATCAGGAAGAAATGATGTAAGTGACATTGACTGAGGAGTGACTGCTGGTGCCAGATGGTGGTTTGAGTCGAATAGACACCACTCTCCTCCTGATAATTTTCAGGTACAACAGTCTCTTGAGTAAACAGAGAGTGGTGCTGGAAAAAAAAATCCAGTGAGCAGCAGTTCAGTGGCTGAAAAGGTCTTTAATGAGAGGTCTGAGAAGGGTCAGTCTGGTACAAGCTGACAGAAAGGCAACGGAAACCAAAATAATCACACCTTACAACAGTGATATGCAGAACGGCATCTCTGAACATGTAACACATTTAAGCTTGATGTAGGTGGGCAAGGGTCACAGAAAGCATCACTGACCTCCACGCCTGTCCCTAAGAATAGGAAACTGTTCAAACTGCCACTCGCCAATACTCAAAAACTGACGACTGGAAAAATTGTGCCAGGTCTGACAAAATCTTGATTTCTGCAACAACACGTTGAAGATAGGGTCAGAATTATATGTAAGCAACGTGAATCCACGGATCCATCTTGCCTGAAGTCAACAGTTCAGGCTGGTGATGGTGGTGTAATGGTCTAAGGCACTTGTTCTCAGTACAAATTAGGCCCTTAATAACAATTGAGCAACTATTAAATGTCCCGGCCCACCAATGTTGCGTTGGTGACCAGGTAATCCTTTGATATGCCAACTTCTGGCAGAGAAAACGTACCAAATCAATTCACAAGTCATCTCAAGCCTGTTTAACGCACAAGATAATGAGTTTGGTGCGCTCCAATGGTCTCCACAGTCACCAGATCGCAATCCAGTAGGACACCTTTGTGATGTGGTGGAACTTTAATGGAAAGCTGACCAATCTGGTGCAATCATGTGATGTCACCATGTTAACATTTACCTGAACCTTTGAGGAGTATTTCGAGCACAAAATTGCATCCATTTTACAAAATATTTAGGCTGTTCTGGATGTAGTAGGGGGTCCTACCTAGAGTAATCAGGTGTCCCCACTAAAGGGGCCACTAATGGTACACTTGCTTTGCAAGGAATTGTACATTGAAAGCAGATAATTATTTCAACCTCAAGCCATGCCAAACAAGCTGATGTCAATCAATAGGAAGGTTTGTTAGCTGGCGTGCTAGTTACTGCATCCTGAGGGAGCGTTAAAGGATTATATAGTATATCATTTTGCCCGATATGGTTGTACTTTGATTTCTTGCTCTAATGAGCAACAGGGCCCTTTCCTGGATAAATTAGGGGCAAACATATACAATAAATAAATATCTCTCTCATTAAAATTCAAATTCACCATGCTTTATTGGCACAAAATGCATTTGCAAGTTTTACTAAATCAAACAACAACAAATGTGAACATGGCCTCAGATAACTAATCAGTACAAGCTATGTACTGTACATAACTTATAATTATGCATCTCCCATTCTCCCAGTTCAATGCAGTTGAATTACGCATGCTCTACTGGCCAAATGAAATCAATGTTCATACTACTAAAGCACAACATAACATCAATTATGCATCAAATAGCAAATAGTTATGCGATGATAAATATTGTAATAAACTGTGCATAGCCCAACTGGCTGACCATTTCCAGTTTTATTTGTTATTAGAAAGGCAACACATTGTGGTCTATGCATGGATTCAAATATTTAATAGTGCAGTACTGCTGTTTAGAGTTGCTTGAAAAGGCATCTGGCAGCCTATGCTTCGGAGGACAGTCTTCGGTCCCAATGTTAGAAGGTGAAGCCCGGAAACTGCACTTCTGTGTGCTGAAATTTACCAAGCTGGAGGACAATAAATGTCTAATGTCTCACTGACTCGGTACATATTTGTCCTGAGGTCACATGACAGTAATCCATGACTTTCACTCAAGGCTCTTCGTCTCAGTTGGAAATCCAACACCTAATGTTAATACATGTCATGGAGGTGGTGCTCTAATAATTTGTTTCACTATGAATTCTTTTGAGAAGAAACTCACAAATACACACACACACACACACACACACACACACACACACACACACACATACATACACACACACACACACACACACACACACACACATACATACACACACAGTGAATATTCTATTCTTCACAATTTTTCAGGGTTTAAATTGGGAAGGGACCAGATAGTTCCAAACAATAAAATGGGGCTCATTCATTTCAGCCTATATGTTCAAAGATGCAATTACTTTGCATGTTCAGGTAACCTCTGCCACAAATGACCACAAATCAGATTCACCTACAGAAATATCCACCCACTACAGTTATTCTCAGAGGAGCAACAGGCCAGGGCTCAGATAAAATGGTTTTGTAAAATTATAAACTGGGGATGGGTGTGATATTGGAAGCACCCCTGAAAATTTGCTTGAAATTCGAAGTCTAAACCACAATTAGAAAAATGGTTGTGGGCAACAGTAGGGTATATATCATTAAACTATATCATTCTCCCCATTTGCAAAATTCATAGTTTGGCCCAGTAGTGGCACGACAGGAAATGGTATAGGGTCCAGAAAATTCAACAGAACTATTGTCGGCTCCTGGACTGTTCACAGCTAATTTTACCTCACTCCTTTAACAACTTTCTTTAGTTATTGCATCTTTGAAAAAGTTAAGTTTGGCCTGGAGGTGGTGGTACAGGAATGATCGTGGTGTCACCAGAACAATAGGATTGCTCTTTTTTGCACCAAGACATTCACATTCCAAAGGGACTAAATATTTTTCTCCCCAGTGGCGGGTGTCTTGTTTACAAAAAATGGCAAATTATTTGAAGTAATGAGGGGAACTCCTCCAAAAATCATGATAACACACGCCATTTGGTACCGGTAGAGTTGTTGGTTTGAGCCCTCAGTGGGGCTTGGTATTCTGAATAGATTGGGAAAAAAACACCAAAAAACAGCAATAGTAAAAATGGTGCCGTGGTCACAAGTCAAAGCTCTCTGACAGGGATAGGGGGACACTTAGTTAGATAATTGTTGACAATCACAAAAATCCAGTTCTGCAAATAACCACAGAACAGACTCAATCCATATCTGAACCAGTCTGAACAAAAACAGCCCATTGTGAGCTTCACAAAGTGAGTATTCATGGCAGTGTTTCCAATTAGAATTGTATTAATATACTATACAAATTCAAATGCACTTGTACTCCGCCAATCCTCAAATTATGAATTGTGAGAAGCAATCACCAACGAAAACATTGAAACAAAACTAAACTAAACTAAAAAGTACAAATTAGAAATGTGAAATTGTTCAAAAAGGAGGTTGATTTGACCAAAGTACCTTTGTTTCTAAGCAACAGAAAATAACACCCAATTACCCGAGCAGCAGCATTTATGGCAACTGCCAAAATCAGTGAAAGAAGCAACAGCAGGAAGCTATAAATACAGGCAATCAACTGCAAGAAAATATCAAAGATAACCTTAGTGCTTCAGTAACTTCAAATACCGCTACTCAGTAAAAAAAGAAAAAAAAAACAACAATAGGGGAAATGTTCTGGATGAAGAAACATCTTTGGGGGAGAGAAGGGGAAAAATAGCAGGCATAGCACAGATTTTGCTCCAAGGAACATCCAGTCTTTACCAGGATCAAGGGGTTCAGGTAAAGCAACCTGTTTCTCGAGTGACAAGACCTATAGCATTCGCTTCAAACACCGACAGTGAAGCACAGACTGCCTGGCAATTATACCAGGTTTTCGGAACACATGAACTGCCGAGTCAGACAGTATTCCATTCATTTCAATTTTATTTCTGTGGTGCTTTTTACAGAATCGTCATAAAGGGGCCTGTTCAGTCCTCAGCTAGCGTTTACAACTATTGGGCGACTCTACAGCAGGAACTGAGCAACTAGGGATGAGATAATGGGCCTAATGGAGGGAGGTTCTGTTGCAAACTACATTACCCAATATCCCCCTCTTCCTCTCTCATGATATGCAAACCCTCAGCCAATCACGGGTAGAGAACACCCAAAAGGACTGTTGTCAGACCAGGTGGTATGTCCAGTGTGAGTACTGTGTATTCATTGATTGAAAAGTAGACTCAGTAAACAGAGTCCTTTGGCTCGTCTTCATAGAGGAACCCGGAAGAATTCTTGATGGAACTCTGTAAGGCTATATTGCTCGAGTATCATCAGGTGCAGTGCAATTTTTGTCCTTCCTCCACTGCCTTAATTACAGCAGATGGACGACATTAGTCATGCCGTGGTATTGCATAAATCCACTCCTCAATTTCTTGGGCATCTGGGTGCGATTGTATATGGCTGACTGTTCTCTTCAAGGACTTATATATCGAAATGCAGCATCAGCGGAAATCTACCAATTCAGGCGTATTCCCCTCTGATAAAGCACTATTTTAAGTCGCATTAATTTTGTTTTATTAGAGCTTTTTACATACAGACGATTGTCACGCCAATGCTCAATGGCAAAAGTAGCCAACCCTGTTCCTGGAGATACCCTCCTGTTGGTTTTAATTTACATACCTCATTTATGTACTTCCAAACTGACCAATCAACAGCTTAATAAGGTTGTTAGCTGTTGAATGAGACACTCTTTGCTGTGGTTAGATTAAAAGCCCACAGGACAGTAGATCTCCAGGAACAGGGCTGGTTACCACTGCTTAACAAATAAACACAAAGGGTGGAAATGCAGGCATGCCATACGAGAGAATTTATCCTTTCAAAGCCAGCCACTGTATTTAACTTTGAGTTTCTGATGTTCTGAAATGAAAAGCTTATGTTAGACAAATGCTTTGGCTGAAATGCATGTGTAATACTTCATTTGAGAGACAATATCCTCTAGTGCCTGGAAATATGCTCATATAGCTTGTAGTTAAAACACAAGCTACACTGCATCCATTCAAACATAAACCGGCAGGTCCTCTCAGGTTAAGAGGTCGGGGTGTGACATCACAGCTGGTCCTCGGAGAAACGGGAGAGTGACACCTGTGACGAGTACACAGAGCTGCGAACTGAAGGCGGCAGGAGTTGGGCTTGACCTCGTCTCTCGGTCTCTCTCTCACTCTGTCTCTCTCTCCAAACCTCTCTTGTTTCTCATCCCTTTCGATCTGTCTCTCTCTATCGATCTTTCTCCCTCTCTGCCTGCGGGGGTTGTTCGGCTGCCTTGCTGTTGCTCGTTATCTTTTTTGAAGATCTGTCTCTGGCAATTTTAATTTCAAAATGTTTTATTGGCACAACATATTTTCAAATGCACCCCACTAGAGCCGAGTAATCGATCAGAATGATAACAAAAGCCATACAATAAACAAGGTAACCAGACAAACTCTCTCTCTCTCTCCCTCTGTTCTTATTACAGATGACACGGCCCATCCAGGTGAAACCGGCGGACAGCGAGAGCCGCGGAGGTAGTTGCTTTTTTTTCTCTTGCCCCTCTCTCTTTCTCTCTCTCGCTCTCTCTCTCTCTGTCCCTCCTTCTCTCGCTCTCTTCCCATTACCGGTCCTGTCGGGTGGATGCTGGCAGTATTGACTCCTGATCTGGCACTGCAGGAAAAATCATTTCTTTGCTTTTTTTAATGACCAAGGTTAGGAACAACAACAACTGAAGTCTTGTATTTATTTATTTATTTATTTTTAACTGCATACTGTAGAAGCTACCGCTATAAGGTGAAAAGAGTTTCCCAGAAGTATTTCTGACAAGATATTGACCAAGTATTTCTTGCTACAGAACCTAAAATCCAGTTGGTAAAGATTGGTCAGATCCGGCTCCGCCTACAGCCCCATTCTATTGGTCAAAGGGGTGGAGCCACGTCAGATTCATGGGTTAGGGTTAGAGTTAACCAAATGGGGCTGAAATCCAGCTGCATCCATTGGATCTTTGGTTCGTAGTGAGACGTGTCTCAGATTGACAGGGTAATATGTAAATGTACAAACACATGGCGGAGTTCTTTTTACAGGAGAGGAAAGGATATTGCAGCTTTGGTTGTAAAATGCAAGATTCTTAATTAGAATTAAGGAGGCTAGCGGACTTTGATGGCTGCAGCCCACACAAAGCACAATGTGAGAGAGCTTTAGAGCTGCACTGCTAATTAAAAAGTCATTAGCCGCAGTCCTAGCATGGGAGCTGCCCACTCGCCTACACCCCCGCGCACGCCGCCAGACCCCCGAATTTTATTTTACCCCCTCCCCCCAAAGAAAAAAACCAAAGGCCAACCCCTCCTTCAACCCTCCAAGCTCCTGTTAAATCTAAATTAAGGTCCGTAAGTATTTGCACAATAACACAATTCTAGAGGGCTAAAACTTCAACCTGCTCACACCATTTGGATCTAAATTTCAGTCATGTTGTTTAGAGGCAATTTTTAAGCATACAGAGCGAATCATAAAGGAGTTACAACCCTTTTAAATTGCGTCACTGTGACAATACCTGCAGAGCTTAGTGTGTGAGTGAAAAAATACGCATGTAAAACCAGAGGAACGTGGAGGTGGGCCTTGTCTGTGTTGCCCGGCAACCGTTCAATTTTAAACCAGCAGGGTGTGTGTTTTCATTGGTTCTTTCCTGCACCAATGCTTCTCAGGCTGGCCTCACAGTGACTGTATCCCTTCACTGCTAAAGAGGCGCTCCACAGGTGCTATTAGGATGCCCCATTAACTTTAGAGTGCCGTCTTCACAGGAGTTCTGCTTCCTGTTTGATGGAGACTAGGGGGGCTTTTCTTAAGTTTTTAGCCAGTTGTTTGTACCCAAATATACAAATGAACTCTCCCTTCTGAAAAAGTGTGTGTGTGTGTGTGTGTGTCTGACAGTGTGATGGAGAATGGGTTTTTGCTCTTTAAGGGTTATTTGTTTAGATGATATGTGTTCAAACGTAATCAGATCGTGCCCTCATGAGCTCCCAGATTCCACCATCTATTCAGAGGCCGGTTCGGATTTTAGGCATCCGGAATCTTCTTGTTCTGTTAGTTACATCACTCTCCTTCTCTCTTGAGTTCGCTGTCCCTCTCTCTTTTTCACTCTCTCTCTCTTTCTACTCTGTCCTCCTTTGTCCTTATTCCTCTCTTTCTGGCTCTCTCACTCTTTTCTGTCTCACTCCTTCTATCTCCCTCCACATTCCATCCTCACTTCCTCTCTTCTTCTCTCCTCCCCATTTTTGCCCTCTTTCTCCCTGCAAGCTACCCTCATCCTCTCTCTCTCTCTCTCTCTCTCTCTCTCTCAAGGATGCTGCCTTTCATCATTAGCAGGCCTTCAGAGCCCAGTGGCTCCTAATTACATTTTCGCCATTCCCACAGCGAGACCCTGGACCCACCAGCCCAGGACCCGCAAGGAAGACCAAGGGGGGGCGGGGCGGGGCAGGGCGGGACAGGGCACCCCCCCCTCATTTGTGGTCTATATTAACCCATTAATATCATTAAGTCCTTAAAGAGGTCAGGGTACTGTGGGTATATATATATATAAATATATATATATTTTTTTCTTTTTTTTCTTTCAAAGTAACCATCCAATTGAACGGTAGTGTAAATCAGTTGGACCGAAGCACATATCCACACTTTTCTAAATGTCGCTAAAATTCAAAATTCAGAAATCCCACTGCTATTGCTGAGTTTTTTTTCTTTTTTTCTGATAGCAAAGCAAATTTTTCCATGTCTCAGGCTTGAGTTAGATTAACTGAGCACTAGTCGGTACTGCTCATTTCCTTGGCGCAAACGCAATAATTTATTCTTGAAATATTTATTATCTGTTAACAGCCATAGACGAGAGCCCAAAGCTCATTCCCCGTATTCCCATAACATGCTTACAATAGTGAATTATCAGATATTAATCAGTGACCTATCGTGAGGCATTTATCACCAAGCAAGTAATAAACACTTGCAATTATGTGATAAGGTATTTATCACTGTGAGAGTAGTAAACAGTTACAACTGTTTAACAAATTAGTTGTAATAAACACAGTCTGAAGGGACGGGGGCTGTATTGTGATGTCACTAGAGGATGCCTGTTTCCGAGTGGCAGTACCTGGAGTCAGTGTCACTATGAAGACCTCACAGGTGACAAATCAGCTTCAACAGCTTTGATTCCTTAGTGTACACCAGCACACACTGAATACTACAGGCTGCACGCTACATGGCGACACGCCTGACCAAAAGCATCCCTTTTCACTTCGCCACACTAAGGCCTCTCTGCTATTCTCCCTCTTTCAGCATCTTACTCACAAGTACACTCAAGCACTAACTTAACAAAAACACACAAATATATAGCTGTATTATTTTCTAGGATTGATCGATATTGCAGAAAGCCGGGTTAGCATATTGACCATATTCACCACAGAATCGTGGACTTTAGGCAGCAGAATATTTTGCAAATGAACTTTTCTCTGCAGACAATTCAGTTCACAGTGGTCCAGTGGCGGTAACAGAACCAGTAGAGTCGTTGTTTTTTCTAGCTTGGTAGGTTTGACGGCAATTCTTGAAAACAAAACATTATGTTGATTAGTGGGTGAGGTGTCTTAACATTTTGCTCCCAGTTAATTTTCTTTTGAAAGCTAGCCACTTATGACAATGTCTTTGCAAAACTAGCATTTTTTGACTAAGTGCAAATTAATTTGCAAAAAAATTAGATATGGGAGAGGGTAAAGTGGACAGTGCTTCTTAGGGTTAGCAACCACAGAGACAAATATAGCTGTAGCATTGGCCATAGATATTGACCGTAACCTTAGCTGCAGCCATGGACATACCTGTAGCTTAAGCCGTAGGTATAGCCATAGACATATATTATTGCCATTAATTTAGCAATAGCATTTAACATGGACATAGATGATAGCTGTAGATATAGCTGTAGCATTAGCTGTTGACATAGATAATAGCCATATGTAGACATAGGTGTAGCTGGAACATTAGCCGTAGACGTTGACCATAACTGTTGCCATAGCTAAGGCTGCGTTCATCTAATCTGTGGGATAACAAAGACCAAAGCGACACATTAAAACCACAGCTCAGCTGGCCATTCAGGGTGGCTTTGCAGAGAAGACCAGAGCTAAAGCACAGCTCCGAGAACATCGATTTTTATTATCAATAACAGCAGGCTGAGAAACACAAAAACCAGGCCCTGAGATACACAACTGCAACAGTGCACTGGCAGCTCCACGACTCATCAGACAGCATACCGCAGTCATCACTCAATATCAACTAACAATCAGGTCAGCACTCATTGGTGGTTCCACATCCACCGTGGTATTTTAAAAATAACAACCTCACAGAAAGTGCATCTTCCCTAATGCACCTTGTACACAATCAATCAATCAATCAATCAATCAATCAATTTATCTCACATAAAGAAAAATAAACACTTCACGTGGACAACAGAAGTCTTCCCGGGGGTTTAAGGGCTACACAGCAGTGGCGTTGCCAGATTTTCAGGTTTAGTTTATTCCGTTCCCCACTTTTCACCGCTTAGCAGCCAGAGAGGTAGCGGTGAATGGAGGACAGTGATAAATGTGTGTATTTTTCCCTCCGACAGGAGTAAATTGTGGCGTTCTGATGCAGTGTTTCCCAGCTGAGCACATATTTTATTTAAACTTGCGGTGTGTTTACACTGGGGGTGAGATAGACGCTAATCTGCCCAGTGGTGGTTATCACACAGCTAATGCTGGCATACTGATGCTGCATGCACACACATACACTCAGGAACACATGCGCACACACGCAGGCACAAGCACATGCATACACACACACTCACAAACACATGCACACTCATGCATCAGAAACACATTCACACACATGCACTCATGAACACATGCACACTCATGCATCAGAAACACATTCACACACATGCACTCACATGCACTCATGAACACATGCACACTCATACATTCAGAAACACATTCACAACATGAATTCATAAACACATGCACTCATGAACACATGCACACTCATGCATCAGAAACACATTCACACACATATGAATTCATAAACACATGCACACACTCGCACTCATGAACACATGCGCACTCATACATTCAGAAACACATTCACACACATGAATTCATAAACACATGCACTCACATGCACTCATGAACACATGCACACTCATGCATCAGAAACACATTCACTCACATGCAGTCACAAACACATGCGTTCTCATCCATTCACAAACACATGCACACACATGCACTCCGGGACACATTCACACACGTGCACTCAGAAACACATCCGCACACATGCACAAACATGCACACAAGTGCACTCATTAACATACGCACACTCATGTACACATGACAGACAGATGCATGCCATGCACATACACTCAGAAACACACGCTCACACATGCACTCATAAACACATGCACACACATACACCCACAGCCACATACATACTATGCACATCACACAGATAGTAAGCATACACTTGCTTACACAAATACACACACAATATGCACACATATGCTCACACAAACACATACAACATAAATGATATGCACACATGTGCACACGCACATAGCACAAATATACACACTCAAGCACAAACAACACTTCCACAGTATGCACTTAGTCACTCACAAACACACACACACAACACATGCACTATGCATACAGGCATTCAAAGCAAATATACAATATGCACACACATGCATACAAACACATACGGAGCAAGTGCACATATATGCGCAAACAAGCACATACACAGTATGCGCACACATGCACTCTAAAACACATATATATATTATGCCGATGCATGCACACTCAAACACATAGTATGCACACACATGCACTGAAAAATGCATATAAATTATGCCAATACAAGCACACACAAACACATAGTATGCACACACATGCACTCAAAAACACCTATACATTATGCAAATACACATTCACACACAAACACTCAGTATGCACACACGTGCACTTAAAAACACATATACATTATGCCAATACATGCACGCTGAAACACATAATTTGCACACGCACGCACTCAAAAACACATACACAGTATGCATACACATGCGATCACAAACACATACACAGTATGTGCACACATGCGCACGCACAGACTGCGCACACACAAATATAAACTGACACAGTATGCACACACACATGCAGACACAGTATGCATTCAGATGCACAGATATCCCCGCACATACGTGAAAATACACACGCATAATTGCACCTGCGTAGATTTTATGCGCCCACTAAAGCCGGCTTTGAATCACAAACGCAGACATTATTCACACATAAAAGTGAACATACATGGAGAAACACTAGTACTCACTCAAATGCAGTCACACACTCACAAGTATGTATTCACAGACTTGCAAACATAAAATACAGTAAGGGTCCACAGAAACATAAATACTCTCTCTCACTCTGTCTCTCACATACATTCACAAATAAAAGTACACACGCATGCTCGCTGACTTCGATTCCACCTCATTTGAATCCGTAAAGTGACTGGGTTTCAATTTACGGTTTCATTTTCATTCGGTTAAGTTGGGCGACGGCAGGAGTGAATCTCTCCGTAGCGCTGCTGCAGAAAACCGCGGTAACAGAAGCCACCAGCCCCATATAAGGCTTGAGTGATGCTCCTAATATGCGGAGCAGCCAATGCTGTGATCCTGTAAAATATGTATACAGTGGTGTATTAGTGTGAAGTGCTTTCATACACAGCCAAGGGGCCACAAGGGTACATTTGCACATGAAGCCATTTTATAGTCTATATATTTTTCATGATAGCCTGTTTTTCTTCAAGCCCTCCATACAAACAGTAGTTTTTTTTCCCGCTGCTGTGTCTACAAGACAAGAACTGTAGGCTTGTTTGGATAAATGTTAAGACACAAAGCAGGGGATTTTCAGAATGGCAGCTGTTTGGATGGGAGGAAGTGAAGCATCTTGAATGTGAACTAAAAATAAGAAATGCTGGAATGTTCTGCCGTACGAGGCAGACCGGAATGTCGAAGAGATGCAACAACGTAAGCATCCCGTTTTCACTGACATAAATTCCGGCAGCGCACAGATATTTCCGGAAATCCGTACCTGTGATCCTGTTCTGTCCTTTCTGCTTCGCAATGATGTAAAATAAAAATAAAACTGACAGTTTGCAGGGAGCGCCGAAATAAAATCCAGGCGATATGATCGAGCGGTTTGTCTTGCAAGCCAAAACTATTGCTCCGTCTACGATTCTTAAAGATAAAAAACTGTTTCCATTTTAAATGTATGCGGCTCTTATGAATGGATGATGGTGGGTGATATTCATACCATCTCAGTTCAGGAAAGATACAGTTTATGAAGAGTTTTGTGGATTTCTCTCAATCAACAGTCAAAATTAAGCAGTGGAAATCCGCTCTCTGTGCTTCTCAATCAATCACGTGTGGAAAACTATCAGGCACTGCAGACCCCCAGAGCCGGACTAAGAAATTGCCACTACAGAACATTAAAAAAAGGAAAAAAACTTGTGCAGAGAGCGAAACGGAGGAGGATGTTCCTCTGTCATAGCACATGCATAGCCCCCATCGGGGCCAAAAGCCATTTTTGTACCATCTTTGCTTTACCCTTATGAATTTTAATCAAAAACCTGCCATCCCGTAAACGAACACCCACACACGGCAGCACTCTGCTGTTTTGTTCGCATCTGCGTGGAAATGTTTAAATAACACAGTGACCCATTTTTCTATATCACTGTACGTACAGGGAGTAAGTGTCCTTCTGATTCCTGTGGGGGTGAGGGTGCACACGCTTGCAAGATCATTATAGCACCAACAAAGAATAGCTGGACCACCTGCTCGCTAAGCCAGTGAGGCCGGTCACCAGGATGACTACAGCCATCTTTGAAACTGCAGTTGCATCTACATTCCATTCGTCCACCATATTACTTAATATCCTAAAAACTTACCCATCAACAGCACATTAATGTCTTACGAGACGTTTTCTAAGTAGCTGACCATATGTCATATTTAAGCAGTTTACCAATCCCAACAAATATACTTTTATTCCTTACCATAAGAGAAAAGTCTCCAATATATTACTTCCATGGGGCAGTATCTAGAATTTATGGCTACTGTGTTGACTGTCATATATCTGGAAAGATGAATCCATTTCTGCAAGAACAACGGCACACTAGAAATAGCGGGAAACGCATGTTCAGTGACGCCATAAATAAAAAGATATTATTTGATGTACAGTAGGTAACGTGTGGTCAGCGAAGAACTTTATATGGCAGAGAAAGAAGTAACTGAAAGAGGGAGAGATGGCCACGCTGCTTAAAGAAGCAGGGTAACAGGGAGAAACAGCAAGAGAGGGATAGCAGGATTAGAGAGGGAGAGAAGAGAAAGGAAGTGAGCAGAAAGAGAGATAAACAGGAGAGAGAGAGAGTGAGAGAGACAGAGGATTGGGCAAACACGTCAGCTCACATGTTGGCTTGTACAAGTGTGTTTGGGGAATTTTAAATACCCCCCGTATAATCCAGAGAACGCCCCTTACTTTCATAAAGGGGTAAAAATCACCAGTGGAGAGGTGTTTGTTACTCTCCGAATCCTGGTGCTTTCAGGCTGATGGATATTCTCAGCACTGGATGAATATAACACCGATATAATACAATTCCCCGATGAAAATAGAAACACATTCCCTGGGTTTCCAGAAAATGCTTATTTCGAGATGTACTTAATGGATTATATTGTTTCTGCTGTTGAATGGGAGATGGGATTTGTGCGAAAAGTGCTAATCCATAGCAGTGGAACAGGCGATGGGCCGAGGATGCTAACAGTGTTAGCTTCACAATAAGAGCATTTACAGTCTTCAGGGAACAGACCGGAATGACCTCGTGCCACAGCTTATCAACTGGCGTACCCATTACAACAGAAGGCCAACTCATTGGTCGTATACAAAAACAGACCAAGATTTGGGTACAGCACATGGACTGACTGATCAAAAGGTGATAATTATGGAGAAAGGCTGACAAAAGAATGGTCAGACAGATAGCATATATAGATTGATGGACAGACAGGCAGGTATACTAAAATGATTCACAGACTGAGGGAGGCACAGACTGATACAATTCATAGACTCAATGACTAACAGATATAGAATGTCTTCGGTAGTCTAACAGACGCAGATACAGACACATTCACTCTACCGAAAAAAAAAAAAGCAATGTACATTTAAGCGCAATACGCTTCAAAGACAGCTTTGATGTACAGCAGGGATGCAGGTGCGTAGCATCATTAGCATCAGAATGGCACGTACACACCGCATGTGCTCATAGAACATGAACAGATGTTATCATTCGTCCTAACAAGAGAGTTAAGCCAGAGTCTCCGATGTGTGGTCGTTAGCCAGCAAACTCAGCCCTAGCTAGCAGTTAGCTCAACTGAAACATAGGCTTTGGCGTGAATGCGAATGCATTAATGAACAATCATTATTACAGCTAACCAAGCCGTCGATATTCGTTAATTCCTTTAGAAAGAAAAAGGCTTTCACCACAATAATGGTAATCAGCTTCTATTATGGTACTCGTCACCCCTTAAAAAGGCAGATTTTTCAGTCATAGAAGCAGCAATCCCATAGTGCTTTGCTCCATTGTGCTTGCAACAAAGGCTTCAGCCTTTTAAAAGATGAATGACAAAAGAGGGAACAATTTTGAAACAGGGAACCAAAGGAGAGGTGCTTTCAGAATTCCCCACATAAGAGCAGCCCAACCCGGTTCCCAAAGAACTATTGTGCTTTAGGTTTTCATTTCATTCCTAATATGGCACGTCTGATTTGAATAATTAAATGCTCCACAACAGGAGCTCTAGTGGTTGAACAAGGTGAATGAGATGCGCTTTATTTAGGTTAGAATGAAAACCTACTGGACAGAACAGGGTTCAGCAGCCTTGTTTCACATAAATAAATACATATTTTTTCATAGGTGTTTCCTGTTGAGGGAGATTTTTCGGAATACTTCAGTATTCTCAGTATAGGGGGAATGTTAACACAAGCTAAAAGGCTATTTAACACTATAATCTAGCATTCCTTTATGGTCCCGTTAAATTCCAGCAACGATTTCCCTTAACTTTTTCGGTCTTATCTCAGTGCCAATAAACTCTCCCTTAGCTTCGCTCTGAGCAGAAATGGGGCGGTGTTCACCCTATCAATCAATATCTACAGCCTCACATCAATATCTCTGGTACAATATAATGATTCTTGCAGAAGAAGAAAAAAATTCAATCCCATTAAATGTTCTCATTGCTTTTCCCTTCCTTCATCTGTTTATCCATCTACACCATCCGTCTCCCTTTCATTACTGCCTCCGGCGCTGTATGATCATTCTTACCAAAAATGTTTTTTTCCAATCATAAGGCAAAGCACTCAGGAATATCATTTGAAGAAGGCACCTATATATTTTCACTGCAAGAGAAGCCAATATATGTGAAGAGGTATCTTTTGTGTGTGTGTGTGCGTGTGCGTGTGTGTGTGTGTGTGTGTGTGTGTGTGTGTGTGTGTGTGTGTGTGTGTGTGTGTTTTTTTTTTTGGGGGGGGGGGGGGGGGGGGAATACGTCACATTCCTGGCACAGAGTCGAATGCTTTGCTCCAGGTAGAGAAGTACTTCACTGGAAAGTAGCGCTCGGGGCAGAATCGCATGTTTGTTGGGACAATTGCGTTCCTGCTTGAGGTGTACACACATTGGACAATAGCGGCCAATGCAGAGTTGCATTGCCTCAATGGACAACAGTTTTTGAGGCACAGTTGTTTGCATTACTTGATCAACTCCAATTTTCAAAACAGAGTGTTATGGCCCCAATTTGTTATTACATTTATAACACAACAGCAACAGCAAGGGATGACAAACACAGTTTTAACAACTAAAACACATTTAATTTTTAACGAAGACAAAGACTAATAACAACCTACAACTAAAGACCAAGATTGATAAATAAGAAAAAACAGAAATAATTACAGTCCCTTTTTAGTGGGGTGGCTTGGTGATGTCCTGGATGAAGAAAATGCTCAAACACAGTCAAAGAAATCCACAAAAGAAACGTCACAGGTCTTGAACAGAATGGCAGGTCTGGTCATCTTCTTGCAATTTCTCCTACTACTCTACTGTCTCAATTCTCTTCCTTATATACTCTTTTGCAGACCCCACCCACATTTAGACCTCTTTTTTTTAATTTTCTGAGACTTGCCCCAGACATGTCCAGGACACATGTCCAAACATGACTCCAGTCTGAGCTTAACAAAAAAAAGGTAAATACTGCCATCTAGTGGCCTATATTCACATTACACCTCCATTCCAAAAGGGAAAAATTTTGACTCATAAAGGCAAAATTTTTCTTTTCAATACAAAATGGTAAGGTGAACACTTGTCTATATATCCATATCATACAATATTCAAATAAACACATGATATATATATACATATTCAAACACGGGATAAGCAATCAGCAATTACATTGTCTGTACCCTTCACATGCTTAATTTCCAAGTCAAACTCCTGTAAAATCAAACTCCAATTCAACAATCTCCGATTCTTGTTTTTCATCTTACTCAAAAACGTTAACGGATTGTGGTCAGTGTACACAATCATTGGCTTTTGTCCTGTACAAACATAAACCTCAAAGTGTTGTAAAGAAAGGACCAGAGCCAACAGTTCCTTCTCTATTGTGGAATAGTTCCTTTGGTGGCGATTGAACTTCCTGGAGAAGTATGCCACGGGATGCTCAATGTCATCAGAGTCACTTCTCTGTAGGAGCACAGATCCACAAGCTTGGTCGCTAGCATCGACCGCGATGGAGAACGGTTTGTTGAAGTCAGGAGATTTGAGCACGGGGAAGTGACACAGCAGAGACTTCAGGTGATCGAAGGCTCTCTGGCATGCATCATCCCAGGTGAACTTTACGCCTTTCTTCAGTTGGTTAGTTAGACTGAGAGCAATCTCAGCAAAGTTCTTGCAGAACTTGCGGTAGTACTCGATCATTTCAAGGAAGCGGCGCAAAGCTTTTTTGTTGTCAGGAACTGGAAAGTCCATGATGGCTTGGACTTTAGCATTTATGGGTGCCACCTTACCCTGGCCTATGACGTAGCCAAGATAGGTGACAGTAGCACAACCAAAGTCACTCTTGCTCAGGTTAACAGTCAGGTTAGCCTGGGTCAGGCGCTGGAACAACGTCTCTACATCTTTTAGATGTTCTTCCCAGGAGTCACTCCATGTGATCAGGCCATCGATGTACGCACCCGTGTGTGGTAATCCGGCGATTGTAGACTGCATCATCCTTTGGAACGTGGCTGGGGCATCCTTCATGCCAAAGGGTAGGACCTCATACTGGCACAATCCAGATGGTGTGGCAAAAGCAGAGATGCTCTTGGCCCTCTCAGTTAAAGGCACACACCAATAACCCTTCAATAAATCAATCTTGGTCAGAAACTTTGCTTGCCCTACTCTATCAATACAATCATCAATCCTAGGTATTGGAAACACATCAGTTCCAGCCACAGCATTGACCCTGCGACAATCTGTACAGAATCTAGTACTTCCATCAGGTCCTGGAATTAGCACACAGGGTGAACTCCAATCGGAGTTGGAGGGTCTGACAATATCATGTTTCAACATGTACTCAACCTCCCTCTCAGCAATCTTTCTCTTTTCAGGATTCATCCAGTATGGATGCTGTTTTATTGGTTTGGCATCACCAACATCTACATCATGAGAGGCTATAGTAACTCTCTTTGGAACATCAGGAAACAAATCCTCATATTTCTTGATCAACCCCTCAAACCGATCTCTCTGTGAGGGCTCTAAGTGCTTGAGTTTTACACCAAGATTTTGCAACACTTCAGTGTTTGACAATTTACATGAAAGAACTTCAGCTTTAATTCTTGGTTCATCATCTTGAAACTCCCCCTCATCTTCACACGTTTCGACCATTGGAGAATCTGAAGTGACAGCTGCAACCCTAGCATTTCTGTCATGATAAGGCTTTAGCATGTTAATATGACACAATTGTTTTGGTTTTCTCCTATCTGGAGTCTTCACAATGTAATTGAGATCATTGAGTTTTGTCAGAATTTCATAAGGACCATGAAATCCAGCCTGCAATGGATTGGACTGCAAGGGAAACAACACAAGGACCATTTCTCCTGGTTTAAACTCACGGCTTCTAGCCCCATGATCATACCAAGTTCCCACTCTTCCCTGACTTGATTTCAAGTTCTCCTTGGCAAGGTCACAAGCCGCACGCATTCCCTCCTTGAACTTGCCAACACAGTCCAACAGACTGATCTGCGGCTCTTCCTCCTGCCATTGTTCACCCAACAATAGCAAAGGTCCTCCCACTTCATGACCAAACACCAGCTCAAATGGACTGAATCCAGTAGACTCCTGCACTGCTTCTCTAGCCGCAAACAACAGCAAATGAACCCCTTCATCCCAGTCTTTCTCATGGTCATAACAATAAGTCCTCATCATTGTCTTGAGAGTGGAATGAAACCGCTCTAAGGCACCCTGACTTTCTGGATGATAGGCACTAGAAAGAATCTGTTTTGCACCTAGTTCATACACAACCTGCTGAAACAATCCTGAAGTGAAATTGCTACCTTGGTCTGACTGAATTTCCCTGGGAAGACCAAACAACGTGAAGAACTTTATCAAAGCCTTCGAGATTGCAGTTGCCTTGATGTTACGTAGAGGTATGGCTTCGGGGAATCTGGTAGATGCACACATGATTGTCAACAAGTACTGATTTCCAGATCTAGTCTTGGGTAATGGACCAACGCAATCAACAATGACCCTAGAGAATGGCTCCCCAAATGCTGGGATAGGCTGCAATGGAGCTACAGGTGGGTCTAACTGGTGTTTTCCAACTACCTGACAAGTGTGACAGGTTTTGCAAAAGTTGGAAACGTCTTTCCGAAGCCCAGGCCAAAAGAAGTGTTTCATGATCTTATCAACAGTCTTGTTAACACCAAGATGACCTCCTAAAGGTAAACTATGAGCCATTGTTAAGATCTCATTCCTATAGACCTTCGGAACAACAATTTGCCTGACCACTGCCCAATCTGCATTGGCAGGGATATCAGGAGGGCGCCACTTCCGCATCAACACACCATCCTTGAGATAATACCCAACTGGAACTGCATCTATTTCTTTTTCAGGAAGGGCTCTCCTCTTTAGTACACCAATTTCAGGATCATTAGTTTGCTCCTCAATCAACCGCTTTCTGGACAGAGACAAGTCTCCAGACACATCAGAATCACCAGACCCATCCGGCTGGCTGAATAGAGAACTGATAAAAGTATCTGATAAGTCCTCAAACGGAGAAACCATAGTAGGCCAATCAGAGTCATGAGGCGAACCACCTGAGTCCTGACTATTCAATGTACTGGACGGCACCACATCATCTTCTTCTTTAGCCTTCTTGGCCATAGCACGAGTCACTGCGCAAGAAGGATACAGAGATGGGTCCTCATCCCCATCTTCAGTGCTCGGCTGTGAAGTAAGATGTACAGGGGGAACTACTTTGCCCCCAGCCAGGTCATTGCCTAGCAACAGAGAAACACCCTTTATAGGTAGACTTGACATAAGTCCCACCTTTACCTGTCCTGTAACTAAATCTGACTTCAAGAATATAGAGCGCAGGGGTACAGATAAAGTCCTCCCTTCAATACCTTGTACAAGTATGAAATCCCCTGAAGCGGTCTCATCACGTAACTCCAAGGAGTCCATCAACAAAAGTGACTGAGAAGCTCCGGTATCCCTTAGGATATATATGGGGACAGGAGTAGTATGCTCATTCAGAGCCACAAATCCCTCTGACACAAATGGAAGAAATTCCTCCCTCACAAAGTCAGCTGTATTAGGCTTTTTAGCCCCACAAGAAGCAGGCAATTTAGTAGATTGGTTATCCACTACAGGGGTTTCTAACCTTGTTTTCACAAAGGCATTTGGTTTGGTATCCTTTTCTTTTTCTTTCTTAGCTTTAAGGAACCAACAGTTAGTTGTAACATGACCAGATTTCTTGCAATAACTGCAAACTAGACCACTTCTGTCACTGTCAGCTTTCACACTTTGATCAGACCTGTTACTGGATTTCTGAGCACCATCACCAGATTTGTCTTTGTCTTTGGGTGAGGAATCTTGGGTATCACCGTAACCCTTTTTCTGAAATTGGGACCATTTATTGTTACTGCTAGACTGAAATTTGGACTTATGAGTGAGAACATATTCATCTGCAAATTTGGCAGCTGATTGCAAGTTCAGTGCTTGCTTCTCATTAAGGTAGGTCTTAACATCATCCTTAACACAGTTCTTGAATTCTTCAACTAACACCATCTCTTTTAGTGAGTTGAAATCATCCTTGACCTCCATAGAAGTACACCAGCGCTCAAAGCATACCTGCTTTTCATTAGCAAATTCAACATAAGTCTGATTTTCAGATTTCTTCAGACCTCTGAATTTCTGTCGGTAAGCCTCTGGAACCAACTCATAAGCTCTCATAATAACCTTTTTGACAACCTCATAATCAGAGGAATCATCTGCAGACAAAGCCGAATAGGCTTGTTGAGCTTTACCCTTGAGGACAGTTTGCAACATCAGAGGCCAGTGTTCCTTTGGCCACTGGCAACTCTTTGCTACCTTTTCAAAACACTGGAAATAGTTGTCAACATCCTTTTCCGAAAATGGAGGCACCAGTTTTACCTCCTGGCTAGCCCGAAATTTATTTTCAGTTGCAATTTTTATTTTTAGTTGCTCCATTTGGAGTCTTTCTTCTCTATCGAATTTCTCTAATTCAAAATCTCTCTGTCTTGCAAATTTTTCTAACTCAAATTCTCTTTGTTTTTCTTCTCTTGCTAATTTTTCTAACTCAAAGTGCCTTTGTTTTTCTTTTTCTTCCCTTTCTTTTTCTCTTTCTTCCCTTTCTTTCTCTTTTTCCTCCCTTTCTTTTTCTCTTTCCTCCCTTTCAATCTCTAGCATTTTTAATTTAAGTTCCATTTCTATATTTGGATTTTCCACTGGAAACTGTTCCAGATCTCCTGGTGCAAACACATTTTCATCAATGTAATATTCAACTATCTCTCTAGCCAGTCTTGCTTTTCGCATGGCTGGTTTTACCTCTGTCAGCTCCAACTGTTTGCAAATTTCTAGCAGTTCTGTCTTTTTAAAAGACTTCAAAACCCCTACGGTTGGTGATGCCAAGAAATCATCCATTGCTGTTGTCAATATATATCTAGGAAAATTCACAAAAACAATTTCACAATTTGGAATGTTAGATTTTCAATAAATTACTCACACAATGGTCTATCCCGGACCTTGAGCCCCCAATTTGTTATGGCCCCAATTTGTTATTACATTTATAACACAACAGCAACAGCAAGGGATGACAAACACAGTTTTAACAACTAAAACACATTTAATTTTTAACGAAGACAAAGACTAATAACAACCTACAACTAAAGACCAAGATTGATAAATAAGAAAAAACAGAAATAATTACAGTCCCTTTTTAGTGGGGTGGCTTGGTGATGTCCTGGATGAAGAAAATGCTCAAACACAGTCAAAGAAATCCACAAAAGAAACGTCACAGGTCTTGAACAGAATGGCAGGTCTGGTCATCTTCTTGCAATTTCTCCTACTACTCTACTGTCTCAATTCTCTTCCTTATATACTCTTTTGCAGACCCCACCCACATTTAGACCTCTTTTTTTTAATTTTCTGAGACTTGCCCCAGACATGTCCAGGACACATGTCCAAACATGACTCCAGTCTGAGCTTAACAAAAAAAAGGTAAATACTGCCATCTAGTGGCCTATATTCACATTACAAGAGTTAGATATGCTCATCGGACGCTACTTTTCAAGGTTGAATTGCATGCACTCATTGCAAAATTGTTTTCCAGGCAGAGTTGCATATACTCTTGGATGCTAGCTTTCAAGTCAGAGTTGCATGCACTGATCAGATCAGAGTCACAAGCTCTGTATGCACTCAATGGACAGTTGTGATTGGAAAATATGTGTAAAAGAGCTGTATCCCTAGTGAATATGTACATTCATATGACAGTACTAAAGCAAAGTGGCTGTTAGATGCTGAGAAAAACCCCCTTGGCAGTCGGAGGAGCCAACACTGCCCTGATAAAACAAATCTCTCTTTTTTAAGACATTGATTTCTCTGCTTCTCTTTTGGCCGTGGAGTGCAAGGCCTGTGGCCTCCACCAGCTTCTCGTACCTAATGAATAGCAGGTCCACCTCAGCTTGTGTTACGCCATTTGAGGATATGATTTGATTTTATGTTAGTGTTCTAAAACTCCATAACTTTTAGTTAGCAGCTACATTACATCAGCATTAGAACATTCAGTTAAGGACAGTCTACTCACATTTTTATCATCTCATTTCTTACGGGGGTTAAACACTCAACTACTCTCGTATGGTGTGGGTCTGGAACCGCTCCAAATGATTTAAGGCAGGGATCTAAAACGCCAATCCTGGTGGGACATGGCGTCTGCTGGTTTTTGTTGTTGTCTTGCACTTAAGTTCTTAATTCAAGTCATCGATTGGCTGAAGAGTCTGCAAACTTTGTATCTGAGGCCTAAATTGACTGTTGATTGATAGAAAAACACAAAGACCATCGGAGACTTTAGCACTCCAGGACTGGAAATTTACTGGTTTAAAGGAAAAAGCAAAAGACAGAGAGATAAGAGGCTGTTTTGGGGCTGCAGGTTCACGGCCGGTCAAGCCAAAAGCGCTGTCAAGAGTTAGATGTCAGAGAAAGCTGAACAAAGCAACCAAAGCAGGGTTTGCTGGACTGCAGTGTTAAACAAATACGAGTCGAGATGTCAGGAGGACCCTGCGGATTTTGGCTCTCTATGCATTTACTCTTATGTTTCGACTAAGCGCAGCATTACCGAGGCCGTTGTGAAATTGCATACATTGCATACCCAGCGCTCACCCCAAGGGGAACAATTTAAAAGTCAGTTCTTTATTCTCAGAACATCATTGTTACCGTGTTGCAGAGTTGCCCTACATCAGCATCAAATTTCCCCCCTCTCAAAGTAAGTTTTATTTTATTATTTTTGTTATTTATTTTTTAATGGTTCTGTAGATTTCTCTCTCATGTCTCCTGATGCATAGCCAAACAGCCATACAAGCCATTTCAAAATCTGTTTCTTTGGGACATCATGTTGTGAAGTCACCACCCAGAGGCAAGAGGGACTGATCAATGTCAGCCAATGATTTAATCAGTTCTTTCACTATTCAGGGTGATCCTCCCCCCTGTGACGTCACAAAGGGCAAATTTTGAAATGGCTTGTAATGGCCAATTGGCTGTGCACATAGGGACATGGTAGGGGACTTTAAAATATGTTTGAAGAAGTCCTGTCCTGTGTTTCTTGTGCGCATAAACTGAGTGAGCTAACTCTATTCATTCACTTCTAGTTGAGGAAATGAGCTCACTAGCAAATTCAGGCGGTTGGAGAAACATACTGGGGGAGAATTTTACTTTGTGGATCTGGGTTTTGACACCTCTACTTAGCCTAAACATAAGAGAAGCAACTATCAGCTCCAAATTAGTGAGAATATAATGAAATAGGACTAGATTGACCAAAGGACTGGTCAGCTCACCTGTAAGCCAAAAATTGGTGGGAAAACTGGATTAATTTTTGAGACCTAACAGGAACCGCTGAAAGAAAATACAGCCGAAAGGGTCGCACTGCGGCCCGATGTGGCGGCCATTTTGTAAATCGGGGCAATTTAAGATCTCCGCTTCGCGAGTCCAGCTAAACAATTACCCTGGGGTTAATTTTCTGCTCGGAGATGGGCTTTATTTCAGCAAATAAATCTCGGCGCTCATTTAAAGCTCTGCTCGGATTCGAGTGTTACATGATAATTGTGAGGTGCATCGCAGTGCAGACCTTTTCCTGCAAAGAGTCGATAAATCAAGACCTCGTAAGAACCTCCTCTGCCAGGTGGATATTTCGCCGGCTGTAGGATCTTGGGAATCCGTTTAATCATCTTGTTTTACATTATCTAAGTAGGCTTAACTGATGCCCTTTTTCCAGGGTGAGTCACGCTACTGAAGTTTAGCACTGTTACATCAAAGTCTCTTTATGTACCACTGCTGAAAGTGCACTAAGGTCATACTTGAGACTGTTCTCTCGTTCCTTGCTCCGCCCAAGGAAGGAGGAAAGGAGGGGGATTGAGGAAAGGATGTAAAGGGGGGGGTGTTGTCAAGATGCAATTTTGGTGGAGAGGAGGGTACCACTGACTTTTTTTTTTTTTTT
Source organism: Gymnothorax reevesii (assembly GCA_029721435.1). Classification (NCBI taxonomy): domain Eukaryota; kingdom Metazoa; phylum Chordata; class Actinopteri; order Anguilliformes; family Muraenidae; genus Gymnothorax; species Gymnothorax reevesii. The sequence continues at coordinate 127,881,602 of CM056576.1, read as the reverse complement.
TTTGGAGGGGGGGTTGGAATTGGGATTCAGTTGATTAATGAAATATAAAATATTCCTCGTTTCCCGACATTTTCTCCTTAAGTAGGTTCAAAGTCAGAAAAAGATTTTTTTTTTTATTATTGCAGGACATTGTCACATACATATTCTGTATCTGTTGGCTGCAGTGTTTCACTGAAGTGACATCACACTTGTACTGAGAGAAACATACAAACCCAGGATGCTGTTTAGAAAATAGAAAATATCTAGATATTTTACACAATTTTATACACATTTTACTGAAATTTTGCAGGATGTATTTGGGATTGTTGGAAACCTTGGGATCTCCAGAAGAATTTAAAGTGGGCCAGTACTTCTACAGGTGCGAATACAACAGCTGCATTTGTTGGTTTTATGGAGTGAAACTTATGATTAGTCTCGATCTGTTTTGAATCATTTTCCTCGATTGATAATACACTTGCACCATGAACATTAATTCGCGTCTCTCTGGTGTAGCCAATTCTCTTTGTTAAGGAAAAATGAGAAATGAAACACTTCATTTTGATGCAAAATTCTACACATTTGAATCTTGGATTTCTTTGTTTTCACTCCAATAACCATGAGGTTCAGGTTTGATAGCCTGCTTTGCAGAACATGTCAAAAGTTAACGCGAAAGATCTGAAGTAGCTTATCTTTTCTATAAAGCGTAATATACAAAGGCAAAGTGAACAAAAGTTGTTTTTATTTTGTTGAATTAATTATGTCATCACCTTAACATTGTATTAAAAAGGCAGCTGTAGAGCTCCCAGGTTAGCTCATTCGGTTTAGGTGCAGAGCAGTAGTGACCACCACGATGCATGTGCGATCCCCGGTCGTACCAGCCGCCAGTGGAAGGCAGCCTTTTCAGAGCAGCGCTCAATGGGCTTCGCTATGCAGGGAAATAAATTGGGACTGCCGGGTTGGGATATTACAATAGTAGCTTTGTTCGTTGCTCAAGCGCCTCCTGTTGGCCAGCCGTGCGCTCGTCAGTAAGATTCTAAGCTTGCTCATCTTCAGGTATATTCCGCCCTCGCTCTGAACTTGCGAAGTTTCGAGCAATGAGTGTAAACAAGCAGCGGCTGACAGGCTCGTGCTTCGGAGGAGAGCCGCGAGCCGTCTTTGCTCTCCCGAGATGGCAACAGGGGTCACATACGAGCAAGCTTGTGTATGTTCATAGTTCCCGAATTGGGCATGCCAGATTCGGGTGGGACTGGAGATGCCAAATTAAAACAAAAATTAAAAAAAGAAGCTGTGTGTTGAACTGCAAATGGATTATTCAGATATTTGGAAAACATTTTAACATTCAAGGAATCTGATTGAGAACAGGTCAACAGTCATCTCCAAAGATCCAAAACTCATATATCAGAATATTTCCATACAGAATGTGTCCATACATTTGGCATATATGTGAAGTATAGTCCTGACACAATTGCAAGGCATTTTAGTAGATCAAAGCTTACCCAACGTGCCAAGGTGTTGACTTGAACCAGTGATCGGCTCCCTGGGGATGGGAACTTATGGGGGGGGGTTAACGTCTCACTGCAACCAAATGAGATGCAGGCAAACACATGTAGAGGTGACAATAACAGGTTAGAACAATAGGCATCGGTATGCAGTATCACTGTCTTTAGTCCCACAGGAAACAAGGAAGCACACGGGGGGGGGGGGTCTGACAGTTCATCAGGAAGGGTTAGCACACATGGTGCTGATGTCACAATGACCATTTGATTACCTGCCACCTCATTGGTGCTCTGGCTTCTGCAGAGGTATAAAGCTGCTTCCTGACTCACAGTGATTTGCAATTGCCTTGCCTTGGCTTTACCCGGTATGTTATATACTGTTAAGAGGACTATTTTGCTCTGTAAATAAATTTTTGTTGACCTGAACTTTGGGACTACCAGTTTACTTCACAAAGCACCAAATTCCTACGCAATATATTGCAGAATGCATCCATTTCTGCACAGCTGCAGACAGAACTGAAAGACCACACTCCTGCAAACAAGCCTTTTATCTTTTGACCGGTAAATAGATAAATAAATAAATACATTTCTATATATACTTCATGCCGGGAACAATAAACAAAGGACACCCACGCACATGCTGGCTCTTGCATATAGCGGAGCGCGGCTCAAAGGAGGGGCCGAGCGCGGAGTAGAAGCTGATTAATGTGGGAAGCCGCAAACACAGACACTTTGGGCTGATTCTCTCCGGAATGGACCGGAAGCAACAAATGTCTTCACAGGGAGTGAGAGAACATTACTGCTGAAGCGCAGGCCCACCCATGCAAGCATCCAGAGAGGCAGGAGGTGGTTTTTAACACTCTGCACTGGCTCAGGAAGCTCATTAATTCTTCTTAGACGCACGCGTACAGGTTTTACTTTTATGCGTGAACTAATTTGCATACGCTCATGCGCGTGCTCCAGAAAACGTTTCTTTTTCCCTACAGAGTGGGGACATTATTGGAAAGTCAGGACATATTCACCTGTCCTCATGACCACAAAGGCAAATTGTGACTTATTTGATGAGGTTAGGGGCATGGTTAGAATTATGGATACAGGTTAAGGTGAGGTTAAGCGTTTGGGCTGGGCATGCGTTGCTCATTGTTAAGATTAGGCAAAGGCTGTTGAGACGCACAAAGAATGAATGTAAGTCACAAGGATAGAAGTTTAAGGATGTGTGTTGTCTCTTTTTGGCAAGTACAAGAACATATGTACATCCACACACGCACATACATACATACATGCATTCTTACTCCCAATGGTGGGGATGTCCCATAGACTGGGGGTAGAAATACCAGCTCATGCTCATACACACACTCACATTTAAGTCTTTATTTAGGTCCGCTTACATAAAATACTTTATATAAGCCCAAATATGTAGTACCACTCGCTGCCTGATGCCCTTTACTGGAGTGGTGCATGTGCTGCTGCAAAAAAGCTATGATATAAACCAGCAGGTATACACAGCAAATCAACTGCACAGAACAAATGTTTACACCACACGAATTAGTGCAAGCAGGAGACGCCATGGAATCAATATGTAAAAACACACACACACACACACGCACACACGCACACACACACACACACACACAAGTGTTAGTGAAAGGGAGTTAGGAAGTCAACTAACAAGGCAGATGTGGGAGAATGGTGGACTAGAACAGGGCCTTAACAGGGCGAGCCACCCAGCAGCCTCGCTGCTATTCATTTCACAACAAAGGACATTAATTATGGGGGGGAAACACTAAACCAGCCAGTTATTGAATCAACACACATAAGAAGAGAACATTTTTGGACTTACAAAAATGGAAAAAAGCTCATTCGCTTTGAGACGGTGCCTGATAAAGCCATGGAAACAAAATGGCTCCCTGACCGGATTTTGTGGAACCCTCATATTGCAACTCTATCTGGGAACACTTGCTTGAACAGATGGGCAAACATTCCAAATGTTTTCTCTTAAAGACTACAATTCCCAGGAGACACTTCAGCACATTACATGGCAGCTGCACCACAGCAGGCATTTTTGGCTCCACTCAGGACACCAAACACTACTCAGATAATGCCCCCCCTCCAGTAGGACAGCCAATTGGCATCAAATCCGCGGAATTATTCCTATCTTCAGACCACAACAACAAGAACAAACGCACCTTCTTTTAATGCAGAAGATCAAAGCAGCGCTGTAAGTAATTCCCCCGTGTCCGGTGCAGATGCGCATCTTGAACATGAGAGTGGGAGGGGTGGGGGAGCGGAGATACAGCAGTCTATTACTTTGGTTTTGTTGTGCTTTCTTTTATCGGCGCTCCAGTTTGCTGGGCTGTGAAACTGAAGTCAAAATCGTCACAGCATTTTAGTTCAGGTTTAGGTGGGGGGAGGGGGGGTTTGGGGTGGGCGGGAATGATAACTGACTATTTTTATTTATTTATTTATTTTAATGTATGGCCCTACTGCGGTGCTGAACACAACTAGGCCGACGTCCATGACCAGATTTGACTATGGATGCCTAGTATGACTAGCTACAAAGAGGACCAGTGTAATTTTGGAGGATAATTTTAGCAATTTTAGTGGAGACTAGAGAGGAGGGTACCGCTGACTATTTTGGGGGGGGTGGGGGTGGAATTGGGGTTCAGTTGTTGAATTAAATATAAAATAATCCTCATTTCCTGGCAGGGATTTCTATCTGAGATTTTTTGTGTCGCCTGCGAAGCATAGCAGCACATAGGGATCACTTTGTCTGGCGTCTGTCTTTCCGTCTGTCTGTCTGGTAGTCACACTTTCAGTTGGTAGTCACACGCAGGCGGCACATGTGTTCACCTGAACACTCTAGTTTTACAGACAGATGCTAAATCATCAAGGATGGACCTACAAAGTTGTATGGGGCAAGACAGTTATAATTCTAGAAGGGAACTCGGTGGAGTGCATGCGTACATCCGCCGCGCCATGTCAGTATTATTGGTTCTTCCACATCTAGAATCCAGAATATGTTCCCGATCACTTCGAAAATGAAAGCATCTCATTATTGGACTACCACCTACCATCCCACCAAATTTCGTGCCAATCCATTGATAACTTTTTGAGTTAACCTGTTAACAGGCAAAAAGAAAAAAAAAACAAACTAACTAACAAACAAACAAGTGTGAAAAGGTAACCTCCTTGGCAGTGGTAATAAGTGCTTATTCAACTGCCCAGATTGAAACTGACTTTGGGTCAAATGAATGCTGGCTTTGGCATCCTTCATCTCAGAATGCCTTATCTGCTTTTAGTATTAGACAAGTTGCATAAACTAAAAGCAGATAAGGCGGCGGGTCCTGATGGCTTATATCCTAGAGTGCTCAGGGAAGCTGGTGAGTTCATCTTTAAGCCGCTATCCGCCATCTTCAGACGGTCTTTAGAAACTGGAGAAATACCAAATGATTGGACACAGGGCAATATAATACCAATATATAAGAAAGGGGACCGTACTGAGCCAGGAAACTACAGGCCAGTGAGTTTAACTTGCATTTCGTGCAAAATATTGGAATCTATCATAAAAGATGAGCTGGACTTATTTCTTGAACGTTACAGTATCTTGAGGGATAGCCAACATGGTTTTCGGAAGGGAAGGTCATGCCTAACAAACCCTCTGGAATTTTTTGGAGAGGCCACCAAGACTTACGACCAGAGCAGGGCTTATGACATCATATACTTGGATTTTCAGAAAGCATTCGATACTGTACCGCATAAGAGACTAATTTTTAAAATGAGCTCCATTGGAGTTAAAGGAGGTATTCTGAAGTGGATTCAAAACTGGTTACAGGACAGAACACAAAGAGTAGTGGTCAGTGATATCTCATCTGAGCTGGGAATGGTGGGGAGTGGCGTCCCCCAGGGATCAGTGTTGGGACCCCTGCTGTTCCTCATTTACATTAATGACCTTGATAGGAGTATTGAGAGCAGATTGGTTAAATTTGCAGATGATACTAAATGGGGGGGTTTGGCAAATAGTCTAGGGTCCACTAAAGTGATTCAGGACGATTTGGATAGAATCCAGAATTGGGCAGAAATGTGGCAAATGAAATTTAATCTAGCAAAATGTGAAGTTGTACATGTAGGTAATAAAAACATTAGACAGGATTACTTCATGGGAGGTTTAAAAGTGGAATGTGCTGCACAAGAGAAGGATCTGGGAGTGAGTGTTAACCAAACCCTCACAGGTTCTAGCCATTGTGCCGTAGCAGTTAAAAAAGCTAATCGGATGCTGGGATACATTGCCAAAAGTATTGAGTACAAATCTAAGGAGGTGATGCTTCTTTTGTACAACACGTTCGTTAGACCACACCTGGAGTATTGTGTACAGTTCTGGGGACCATACTTTAAGAGAGATAAAGAGGCTCTAGAGAAAGTTCAGAGAAGAGCCACCAAGCTTATTCCAGGTATAAAAGATGAAAGCTACGAGAAGAGGCTGAAGATCCTTAATCTCTTTAGTCGTAGGAAAAGGAGACTGAGGGGTGATTTGATTGAGGTCTTTAAATATGTTAAAGGTATTGACAAAGTGAATCATGTAGGATTCATTCGACCAAGTGTTGTGAGTAGAACTCGGGGTCACAAATGGAAGTTGACCAAAGGTAAATTTAGCACTGATATTCGGAAATATTTCTTCACCCAAAGAGTAATTTCAATTTGGAATAGCTTACTTGACCATATTGTTTAGGCAGAGACCTTGAGGGTTTTCAAGAGCAGGCTTGACCTAAAGTTAGATACCATTGAGTCATTTAGTATCTGAAGGGATATATTCACAATAGTAAAAAGAAACTGGCGAGCTTAGTTGGGCTGAAAGGCCTGTTCTTGCCATTCATGTTATATTATGTTACGTTACGTTACGTTACGTTACGTTACGTTACGTTACGTTATGTTATGTTAGAGTAATCTGATAGTAAGCATTAGCCCTGCCAGCGGAGGGCCCTGAAACACAGTATAACAACACATGAAAACTCCAACAGTGCTTTATTATAAACCAAAAATGTAAGAATTCTAGGCACTCAGAGAATAATTGGATCAAAGAGAAGCAAAAAAAGGATAAAAGCCCTTATTATTACATGGCTGAACAGTTAAAGTTAACTGTTTAGCCATGTAATTATAAAGGCTTTTTATCTCTTTTTTGCTTCTTTCTGATCCAATTATTCTCTGAGTGCCTAGAATTCTTACATTTTTGGTTTACTCTCCCATCCCAAGCTTCCCAGAGCACCAGCTTTACATTATTTTGGTAACTTTTTTATCCCATGAGCGCCGAATATTTTCTCTTATATGCCGCCAATGCTTTATTATACCTCACATAAGCACTGAGAATGCGTTATAGCAGCTAGCAACATCAGGCATGACAGAAGGCATCTGACTGCAAGGTTATATACACAAACACAAACATACACACACACACACACACAAACACAAACATACACACACACACACACACACACATACACACACACACACACACACCCTGATTAGACAGGATGGGAGTAGTCAGCACGACAAAATTATGATCTTCATTTGAAAAAGTTTGCAGTTTCATCACTTGCTCAAGATTATATATTGAAATTGCTTGTTTTTCCAGACCGGCACCATGATTGTAATCTTAGCGTTGCATGTTCCCAGAATGAGGAATTGGGGACCATAGAGACTGTGCAATGGCTCTTTGGGGCATTGAACCCGTAACCATTGTGGCTAGTGAAAATGAGCTCCATTTATACATCACGTTTTCGGGGGAAACTCAGCACATTTTATGGTCATGATGGGGGACTTCTGTTCACCCACAAACACCTCATTAGGGACAGTAGCCATTTTACTCCAGAGGACCAAATCAGACATCAGCCAGGGTCAATAATGAGGGATTTATTTGGGCAATTACACTGAGGGGGCAGGTGATTCAACTGCCAGATTAAGATCTTGAGGAATCTCCTCATTTTGCCTGGATGCCAAGGGAGCTCTGACACTTTGCGAGAAGTGTACTGGGGTCTATTGGGACTTCTGTGAGTCAGGACCTCTGGTTTACGATGTGAGCCAAAGCACAAAGCCAAAATGGTGGCCCCGTGGATAGACAGCTTTCTTCTTTCCTTTGTTAGATCCGCAATGAAGACCAATAAGTGCGGGCCTTAACCAGTTTACTGGTCAATTTTCTTCCAGCTCAACAGTCCCAAATGGGGATTTTTTTTTACGAGTAAACTAGAAAAATTACCATAATTTTAAATCTATTCAAATTGTTTGTATTAACTGTTCATTAACCATATCTGAGGTTACAATAAGGACTTAAACTAGTGTATGGATAATGTTGCTCTACTGCTGGGCCAGTGGTAACAGAAATGTCTTTTGACCAGGAGAAAGGTTAAGAGATTAACCCTTTGAGCGCCAGATACATTTTCAAGGAATGAAAAATATAGTTATCCTGAGCTGTTGAAAACCTATCATGTGTTAACTTGTTTAAAAGAGCTCTCCTGTGGGAGCTCTTTTAAACAAGTTGACACATGATTGGTTTTCAACAGCATCTGACTTTGTTCTTACATCATTAGGCAACCATAGTTGCCCACAGTGCTGAAAGGGTTAAAAGCCATGTCAACTCTCGGACACAAACAACCTTTGGGAATTTTGTTGTTTTTTTTTTTTTTTTGATGCTCTAAATCAGTGTTCTAGAACTCTCCCTGCTTTCAATTGCCAGCATCGACAATGACATCAGCATTAAAGTGTTCTGTTGAGAACATTCTAATTGCATACATCTGACCTGACTCTGAAGGACTAAGGAACACAGTAGCTCGACATCATTGCCACCTCAAATATATAGCCAAATATAAAGCAACAGAATCTGCTACAGATCAACTTACTCGTTAATTGACTGTAACTTAAAATGGAGGTCCTCACAGCAAGCTACTCTGCAAAAGTAGGACTGGAAATTGCTGATCCATCTTTATGTGGTAGCCTACCCGAATACCTACCCAAGCTACTCGAGCAACGAATCAACTTCAGACGACCAAAATCCTACATAAAGAATGCTAACTAGCTGACAAAATATTACCGCAGAGGATTTGTGATGGAAACGATGGAGACTTCCTCCATTGCACTTATCAGAATAAGCATTATGTTCCCAGCAGGTGCTGAGACCAGGAGTGCTTAGATTCAGCCATCAGGCAGGAGAAAGCCACAGGGTAATGCTGACTGATAGCTGGTACTCCTACACTTCAGCTGCAGTGCGATTTAGCTCAATTTTATTAATCCTAGAGAAGACTTTAAACACACACACGCGCGCGCGCACACACACACACGCCAAGGACATTTACGGGCTCAAAAAGCCACACCAGTTAAACTGCACTAACATTCACGGGCAAACTGTGACAAACAGAAATTAGGAAGATTAATATTCATCTGTGCATTTCTCTATTGAGAAAGAGAGGGAGAGGGAGAGACAGATGGATGGGGGGATGGATGATGACAGATATTTTTAGAGGTGAGGAATGAAGATCTGAGGTTCAGTGCAGCATTTTGCATGAGGTACTTGCGATTACTCTGTGCAATACCTTTACACTAGGCCATCGACTGAGCAGCCATGTTCTCTCCAGAACAGGTCAGTTGCAATTACCATGATTGGCCGCTTATCAATAATTGCATCCCGATTTCAGGGCAATCCATACTGTCTCTTCTGTTCTGTTCACCACACGACATTATACAGTATAGAGAGGGTCAGGTGAGGGGAGTTAACGCATCAGATGCACATTAACCTTTTGAAGAATACGTTTATTGGAATGTTTTCTTTTATTTTGAAGGTCAGATTTCTATAACTCTGCTGCATTCCCTTCCATTACCATTACCAATTGTGACATCAGCATTAGAATGTTGCCTCATGAACATTCCAATCACATAATACGGCGGCAAATGGCGCACAAATACTTGTGTGCCAAATTCAGCAACTTTTCCAATTCATGCTGAGTGGAATTTATTTGCCGGCAACGGCGCAGTAATTAACTTTCTCGAGAATAAATCCTTTGGCCTGGCACTGAGGTCTAGACAGGCTGTTATATAACGAGCACGCTGTAATGGACTTTCAGGGCAACCGTGACAATGTGATATTCGCTCGCACAAATGGACAATACAATTCAGGTCATATTACTGGGCACTGCTGTTGGCGATCTGGCCGCATTAGTGCAGTCGGCTTTTCTCCATGCATGGTTAATAGGCCCCGCTAAGGGACCGTCTCAAAAGATCATGGTTTTCCTGGGCCTTATTAGAAGTGAATGTCTTTGGTGTTGTCACTTGTGGTCAGCCCCCATCCATCTTTTTAACTTGTTCAGATTTAATTTCAAATGAAGAGATGAGATAGATTTGACCAGGTAAAATGGCAAAGCGCGGAAGGGACTCAGGGAGACAAAGGAGAAAAAGGGAGAGAGAGAGAAAGAGGGAGGGAGGGAGGGAGGGAGAGAAGGAGGGAGAGAGTTTGGGAATAAGAATGATGAAAATGAAAGGCAGTTTGTTTTTTTATGGGGTAAATATTGGAAATACATATTGAAAAATGTGTAAAATATGTCCAGCTAACAAAATGCTCTCTTAGTGTCCCTTAGTGTTACAACATTGACAAAAAAATTCCATTGACATCACAAGAACGGTTTGTAGGAGGAGAGCTAGCACAGGACACAACCTGGTAGAGCGCTGAACCACTGACTGTTCAAATCCGGACAAATAATTGTGAATACTTCGATTAAAAAGGTTTTTTGAGTGCGTTAGTATAGGGAAGTTGTGTTCGAGTTGCATGGTTAAGGATAACTGAACGTTAATTCCGGGCGGATGAACACACACCCTGCGTACTTCACAGGAGAATGAAGCCAATGAGCTGTTGCCGATTCGCTCCGCGATATGATTAGCATGCTACCATGGATCGTGTGGAAACCGCTACAATCATTGAATTGATGCACCAAAGTCAACACAAACGATTTTGTCTCAATTCATCCTCGTGATGGGTGAAGGACAATACATTCTGTGTTACTTTTGACTCGACCAGTGCTATATACTGTTTTATAACCATTTATTAACTGTTCTGCTAACATTTTAATGCACGGTCAGTATGAAATGTCGCATGAAATGATAAAACAGCGATAAAACAAAAAAATTGTATTGTTTATCAGAGGTCCGCTACGATGTTACCTGGTGCACAGTCAATGAACCTTACAAGCCATTTAAAATCTTCCCTTTGTGATATCACAAGGGGGAGAAACCTCCCGTAAGAATGAAGGGACTGATAAACTGGTTGGCTGAAGTTGATCCGTCCCTCTTGCCTGAAAGAAACAGATTCCGAAATGGCTTGTGATTGCTAAGTTGCTGTGCACCTGGTGACATGACAGAGGACCTCTAACGCAGCATTTTTAGAGTACAGATAGCCCTGCCATATTCCACACATCTTCTGTTTTTTCATTGCCTGGGGTACAGGAGGCAGAGGGGAGTTTGCGAGCTGAATTACAGTCTGGAGCATCCACTACTATGGTAACGGCTACAGCTAAGAATTCTGAACCCCCCAAGGAATAATCTCTGGTTTCTCCCGTTTTACAGTTTTTTTTAATTTATTTTTTTTTAATTTGGCATCTCCAATCCCACCCGAATCTGGAATGCCCTACAGGTGAACTATGGACAAGGCTTGCGACCCCTTGCTGCCAATTCAGGAGAGTGTAGACAGTTCGCGGCTCTCCTCCAAAGCACGCGCCCGTCAACCACTGCTTGTTATACACTCATTGGTTGAATCTTCGCAAGTTCAGAATGAGGGCGGAGGATACCCGGACATGAACAAGTTTAGAATCTCCCTGACGAGCGCCCGTCTGGCTAACAGGAGGCACTTGAGCAACGAACAAGGCAACTATTATTTCCCCTCTCCAACAATCCCTTCCCAATTTGCAGCCCTGTAGCACAATAGCAAATTGTGCGCTACTCTGAAAAAGCTGCCGACCTCTGCCTGCTGGTACGAGGCGGGGATCAAACCCGTGACGTGACAGTCACTTCTGCTTCGCAATGCGATGCTTTTACCGAGTGAGCTATCTGGCAGCCTGTTTTTATAATTTTGCTGGAATTTATGAGCCCTCTCCAGATTAGGCATTTGCCATATGTGGTAAGGAGCAGGGGCACAGCTGACTGAGAGGATGGGGGTGGGGGATGCAGATGACAAAATGAAAGAAGAAAAATGAAATTCTCTCCACAGCACTTTTTCCAAACTCAGTATTATTGATGCATCTTGCACAATTTCCTCAAAATGCAGAAATTTTGCTCCAGAGCCCCCATACATGGAACCAACCCCATTACGCCCCCAACTTTGAAAACCACTCCCATGTCCTCTTGGGAGACAGAAATTTAAATGATGCAAATGCAGAGTGGAGAAATGTAGCAGTTTCGTTGGATGTGGTTGTATCTCAGAACTTCAGGCCTTGGAGGTAACATTATAAATTTAGGTCACTGCTCTGCTGAATTAATTTGACTTCAGCGGCACTAATTTATTTATATTCGGGGCCCAAAGATGACAGTTCAATGGCTTTCCTCTTGACTGTTTTTTTTATAAAAACTGATGCGAACGAATGTTATGCTTGTAACAGCAGTTCTACAAAATTATGTTGATTGTCAAGACAGCACTAAAAGCACCAGATCTTCTTCATATCAGGCTTCTAGCATTGCCTCTGACTGTCTGCAGTGGAATGAAGTGGGACTGCTAACCTAAAATCAGACTGCGGTCTATGAGAGCGTGAGTGTATGTGTGTGTATTTTTGTGTGTGGAGGGTGCAAGGTAACCTTGAATCTTATTTACTGCCGTTAGTGATGAGGAATGCACCTGCCCGAGGTGATGCAATTGACGCAATATCATGTTCATTTTCTTTGCGTTTTTTTGCTGTGATTTATTGAGATTCAGGGGTTTCTGTTTGTTCTTCATGCTGCTTAATTAATCAAAAGTACTTGTCTAAAGGAAAGAGAGGGAAGTCTGCGACAAAACTACTCTGCCAAAAGAGGCAGGAAGGCTTCACTTTTGATCCTTCAACCGTGTGCGAGATGAGAGAGAGAGAGAGACTGACTTAACACGCCTTCATTGGCACATGACTTTTTTAAAATCAAAATAAAACTTTCCATATTAATATGGAGCTGTAAGCAAAGAATGATCAAAAAGACAAAACCAAGAAATCATGTTGCACTTGGCCAGGCCCCCCATCCTTCAGGTATCAGTAAATTTTACAGTGTTGGAGACCATTTTATAGTAAGTACAATCTACTTGAGAGAGAGAGAGAGAGAGAGAGAGAGAGAGAAATGACCAGAGCTGAAGAAACAGCAAAGGAGATTAGTCTTTGTTGAAAGATTGAGGGAGATTTGGGAATATAGCTACCTACCCTTTGATGCCTGATCGACTGCAACACATCTGTAGAACTGAGGAATACGCTATTCACAAAGGAGAAATCAGTGTGTAATTGACATCAGATAATGTAAATAGCACACCCATGCTCAGACCCTTTCTCTCACAAAAGCACATACAATCCGACACGCATGGACACGCACAGAGACAAACACACAAAGACACTCCGAAGCTTCATGCATGGGCACATGCAGTAATACCTGTGTGATAGCTGAATAAGGTTTATTTTCTTAGGGGATTATGTCTGCCCCCTAGTCACCTCACCCCTGGGCCTGCTCTTGAGAATGGGGGGCGTGGTTGTTGGTATAGGGGATAATGGAGCCTGTCTCGTATCCAATGGGGAGGGATGAGAGAGAGAAGGTGGGCGGGGATGGAGGTTGTAATTGGGTTTCACTGCAGGATCTTCAGAGTTTGAGAGCTTTACTATCAGATAATCCTGAGTGTAGAGGAACTAGCTCAGGTACAGGGCGGGGTTGGGAGGGTGTGTGTGTGTGTGTGGGGGGGGGGGGGGGGGGGGTGGAGAGGCAAGCTGGGGAGGGGAATTAGGTATGACCTTTATTCCACAACCTGACCCTGAAGTGACTGCTCAATAACCATCCCCCTCAAAACCTCTGAGCGCATATGCATTGCCATCGACTCAGTCTTACATAGCGAGTGCGCGTGAGTGTGTTTGTGTGTGTACACTTCTGTGCCACAGGACATGCGTGTGATTAGGTATTGTTGCAGTCTTGATTCGTCTGTAGGTTTGTGTGTGCGCGCATGTGTGTATGTGATTGCGTGTGTATACATGTATGTGCTCTATCGTGTGAGCTTGTGCTAAGATACTTAAGATACTTTGTGCATGTGTACTGCAGTGGTAATGTGTGGGCATGTCCAAGATTGTATGTGTCCAGCTATCTTGGTGAGTGTGTGTTTTTGTGTGTACCAATGTATACCACATTTTTGGTATGCACGTGTTTGTGTGTATGTATGCATTACATTGCTGATGCGAGTGCACATGTGTGGGGATGTGTATTTTGTGAATTGTAGTGTCTGTGTGTGAGTGTGCATGTTTGTGCATGTGTAATGCAGTGTCAGCGTGTGAGTGTGTATGTTTGTGCATGTGTAATGCAGTGTCAGCGTGTGAGTGTGTATGTTTGTGCATGTGTAATGCAGTGTCAGCGTGTGAGTGTGTATGTTTGTGCATGTGTAATGCAGTGTCAGCGTGTGAGTGTGTATGTTTGTGCATGTGTAATGCAGTGTCAGCGTGTGAGAGTGTATGTTTGTGCATGTGTAATGCAGTGTCAGCGTGTGAGTGTGTATGTTTGTGCATGTGTAATGCAGTGTGAGTGTGTATGTTTGTGCATGTGTAATGCAGTGTCAGTGTGTGAGTGTGAATGTTTGTGCATGTGTAATGCAGTGTCAGCGTGTGAGTGTGTATGTTTGTGCATGTGTAATGCGGTGTCAGCGTGTGAGTGTGTATGTTTGTGCATGTGTAATGCAGTGTCAGCGTGTGAGTGTGTATGTTTGTGCATGTGTAATGCAGTGTCAGCGTGTGAGTGTGTATGTTTGTGCATGTGTAATGCAGTGTCAGCGTGTGAGTGTGTATGTTTGTGCATGTGTAATGCAGTGTCAGCGTGTGAGTGTGTATGTTTGTGCATGTGTAATGCAGTGTGAGTGTGTATGTTTGTGCATGTGTAATGCGGTGTCAGCGTGTGAGTGTGTATGTTTGTGCATGTGTAATGCAGTGTCAGCGTGTGAGTGTGTATGTTTGTGCATGTGTAATGCAGTGTGAGTGTGTATGTTTGTGCATGTGTAATGCGGTGTCAGCGTGTGAGCATTTGCAGGTGTGTGGGGGTTTAATGTGCTTTACTTTGATTTGTCCTGAAGGTTCGATTTGCCTTCTGTGAGCAGTAAGAATCTCCCAAACAGTCTCTACTGTATGTATCTGTGTACAGACGTACACCACCAGTCAAAGGTTTTAGAACACTAATAATGTTCTGGCAGTCAAAGACAGAAAAATGGAATTTGAACGCTTTTTGTTTTACAGAAAGCTATCTAAATCTAAGATTGATCAAAGAGGCCACCTTTTGCCGTAATAAGGGCTAAGCAGATACCGAATGTTAACATCTAACACTTCTTCAGAAATTCCCAAGGACGCTCTGCACTCGTGGTTTGCATCTTCTTCAATCTCCTGTGCAGTTTGCATCAATCTAGGTTTTTTACACTCGAATATTGCTAAATACAAATTTTTCACTAATTCCAAAATATATGGGAATATCCTGTGAAATAAAAGATTTTAGATTTTTTAAAGAAAGATTTTTTACTTATTTCTATTCTCATTGTGCATTGTGCCGTTCAAGGTTATTAAGATGAGTGAATAACACTGAAATGTGAGTGAGGTGTTCCATAACCTTTGACCGGTTGTGTACATTCAAGATGCTTTAGGCTCAGAATATACTTGCTGCGTGACCGAACGGACGCGCACACAGTGTGCTTCGTGAGTGCACACACTTGCTGCAGCGCAACAGGTCCAAAACGCATAGTATTGGAGGTCTCCACTAGAGGCAGACAGCAGCATATCGGACCCTGAAATCGCAAAAAAGGCAGGCGATATTGCCCTGATATCGCATACACTGTCACAATGGATTCGTTCACACAAGCGCCTCTAGCGGTCATGTCAATACTGCATCTTGCGCACGTGGCACGTTACCTCGCCTCGAGATGAGCGACCTCTATGCTCACTAACGTAGAATACGCGTGGCAGCCACGATAGGTAAGCGCACGCGTCGTGAGCAGCAAGTATATTCCAGGCCTAAGCAGTGAGTGAGTGAGCTTGTTTGTGCATACTTACACACACTTGGTGTAAGTTCAGATGGTGTAAATGCCAATGCATGTATCTGTGGATGCCCATTGAATGTGTTTGTTCGCTAAATACTAGTGCGCAGAGTTTCAGAAAAATTTGGTTCAGTATGTTTCAGAAAAATTTAAACTGAAAGTAGTGATTCGCTTATTATCTTTGTCTTACACTGAAAACAGTATACAGCACATTATTTGATGTTTGTCGGCATGAATTTTAGTGTTCTTTAAAATGAACATTTCAATTTTGCAACATATTTCAAAAATGTATGGCCTGTGAAATATTTACCATTTTGTACTGTATCCGTTCCTTTTCAAAACACTTATTGAATGTTTAGAAACTGAAGATACCAAGTGAATTAATGTTTCAGGTGTAATATTTTCTAATTCCTCTTGCAAATATGTCTTACGGTGTGCAGAGGTATGAGGTCATTGTCACATTTGGCGTTTCAAAATGGCCAGCAAGTCCTCTACTGGGGACAAGTCAGGACTGCAGGTAGGCCAGTCCAGCATTCTCTTTCTTCTTATGTGGCCACGTGTTTGCAATGCTTGCAGAATGTGGTTTTGAATCGTCTTGTTGAAATATGCTTGGGCATCCATTGAAAAAAAGATTTTGTCTTGAAGATCGCATTATGCTCCAAGATCTCAGTGTACTTTTCAGCATTAATGGCACTTTCACAGATGTGCAAGGTACCCTTACCAAGGGCACTGACAAAACCCCGTACAATGAGAGAGCAGGGGTTTTGGAATTGTTGCTGTAAACAGCTGTCATTGTCTTTCCTATAGTAATTGAATATTATTGCCATAGTTTACTGTAGTAAAGTTTGACTTTTATGATTTACTTTAGCACCGGTATAGTAAGCTACTGTACTATAGTTTAGTTAGTTACTACTAGTTACTGTAGTATATCTATCGTAATTTTGCAAAAATACCATAGGTACTATAGAAAACTATAGTAATTTTACTGTAGTATTTTGTGGTAATTTTTCATAAGGGCCAGAGCGTATGGTGTCAATTTCTTCTTCTTCTAAAAAAAAATAACCTGAAATATTAATTTGTCTGACCAGATTACGTTTTCACCGTGTGATGGTCAATCACGAACACCTCCCATGAAGATTCTGGACAACGTTTACACAAGGCTTCCCTTTTGCGAAGTAAAGCATTAACTGACATTTGTGGGTGTAGCTATGTATTGCATTAGAAAAAAGGTCCAGCAGAGTTATCTTGAGTCCATGCAGTTATATCACTCACAGATAAATGAAAGTTCTCGATGCAGTGCTGTCTGAGAGATCACAGATCACAGGTGTTCAACTCAAACCTGCGCCCTAGCTCTTATGTGTACAAAATTTCCTCTATATTCCTTGAATCCTTTCAGTATCTTATGCACTGTCGAGGGTTTAATATCCAGATTCTTTGCTATGTTTCTTTGTGGAATATTGTTTTGAAACCTTTCTATTATTTTCTCACGAATTTGTGGGCAAATTGGTGATCCGCAGCCAAAGTTTTCTTCTGAGGGACTGGGCCTTTCCTGGATGCACCTTTCGTACCTCATCATGGTTGCATTGACGTCATCGGTATCAAATGATATTATTTCTCAAATTT
>CM056576.1:126446759-126449259 GCA_029721435.1 Gymnothorax reevesii | reverse complement strand
AATGCTCCCACCAGCACTCCGAGCATCCTGGGCCGAACCCTGTGTCAGAGTTTAGTGTTTATTGCGTGGCCTCGTTGTGCTTGAGGGGTTGTGTTTGCGATATTGCGCTTCCTGATTCCACTAGAAAGGTGCTGGTTGCCTGGTTCTGTTAGCGTTTGTGTTCTTGCTGCCTGGTTCTGCTATAATGGCTGTGTTTGTGTCATTGCGTTGCCTCATTCTATTAGATCATCTTCATTTGTGTTGTGTTGCCTGGATCTGTTGGAACCATTGCGTTTGTGTTGTTGTGTTGGCTGGTTCTGTTTTAACGATCGTTTGAATTGTTGTTTTCTGTAAGAATGGTTGGGTTTTTTCTCCTATCAATTTGGCATCTCCAATCCCACCTGAATCTGGAATGCCCGATTCGCAAGCTGTGTACACAAGCTTTCTCATGTGACCCCATGTCGCCATCTCGGAAGAGCGAAGACGGTTCGTGGCTCTCCTCCGAAGGACGCGCCTGTCGGCCACTGCTTCTTTACACTTATAACTCGAAACTTTGCAAACTCAGAACGAGGGTGTAGGATACCTGAACACGCTCAAGCTTAGAATCTCACTGACGAGCGCCCGGCTGGCCAACAGGAGGCGCTTGAGTAACAAACAAAGCAAATATTTTTAATATTCCAGCTAGACAGTCCCTTCCCAATTTGTTTCCCTGCAGCGCAAAGCCAATTGTTCGCTGCTCTGTAAAAGCTGCAGACTACTGCCGGCTGGTACGACCGGGGGATTGAACTCGCGTCGTGGTGGTCACTACCGCTTCGCAATGCGACGCCTTAATCGAGAGAGCCAACCTTGCGCTTTTGCATTGCTGTGTTGCTTTGTTCTGTGAGGAAGGTTGTTTGACTTGTCTTGTTGCCTGGTTCTGTGAAAATGGTTGCTTTCACATTATTTTGTTGCTTGGTTCTGTTAGAAGGGTTTTTGACTTGTTTTTTTGCCTGGTTCTGTGAGAACAGTCGTTTACATTGCTGCGTTGCCGGATTCTTGATTTATGTTAAGTGTGTTTACAACACCACAGACCAGCATTGTCATTCGTATTTCTGGCACAATTTAATTCACTTTTTAACAAGGCTGAAAAAATCTGAATGATTCCATTATTTCACATACGACTCAAACACAATGCAGCCCCACAACCTGATCCATCACTGACTGACTAAATCAATGAGCATCTTCATCTGCAGTTCCTGACTGATTCTTAAATTTAATAAGTTTGGGCTGGTGACTCGACACAGGTGACAGACGTCAATTTGATTCCTTGTCTTCTCTTTGTGCGCATCAGAGCTAGGGTTCAGTCCAATGAATTCTGGACATTGGGCGAAATTCACAAACACTATGTGGATGAACTTAGTGGACACCCACTCCGCCTACGTCAGGCTGAGCAGTAATGTTAAGCAATTTCGACAACTCATGGACACGTTCTCTTCCTCTCTGTTGTTCTGGAGCTGGTATGCAGTGGGTTGGGCCTCAGATATTTGTCCTCACGAGACCCTTGTCAAGCTCCATATGACATAAATGATGCATTTTTAACTGGAACTTCTTTTATTTGCCAATATCCCAATTTCGCCCTTTCACAGACCACATGATACGTACAGTGTTGATAAGCTAAATTAGTGATGGCGACGAGAATGCAGTGCTCCAAAATAAATATACGTTTGCCAAAATATAAGTACAACTCCTGGCATGGCACTTGGAGAAAGGGTCATGTAACGAAATGTGTGAAGCAGACTTTAGGGGGAAGCTGAGTTGTTTTATGGTCTGTCTGGGAGCTAAATCTTCAGTTGTAGTCATGTGACCCTCATGACTGACAGACTACTTCCTGTTGACTCAGTGCCTTGCAGTGCTGTACTGTCTGATATTGCTGTCTCTTTGTGTGCGTGCGTGCGTGCGTGCGTGCGTGTGTGTGTGTGTGTGTGTGCACGCCCATGTTTTTGTGTGTCTTTGACTGTGTGCAATTGTGTGTGTATCCATATGTGTACGCGTGGTTGTGTCTGTGTGCACAGTGCACACAGCGCACTTACATATATGTGTGTCCACACGTGTGTGTGCATGTGGGTGCAGTTTTGTTACTTGTTGGGGACTTTTTCCAATATAAACGCTGACCTTGTTGGGACCAGTAGTCTGCAGAGGGACCGAAATTCAGTCCTAAGGCACCAACATGTAATTTCTGAGGTCCTAGTTAAGGTTAGGGGTCAGGTGTGAACTGAGGTTAGGTTATGGTTGGGGTTTGGCATGATTTGGTTTGGGTTAGCGTTCCACTGCCCACAATGAATGGAAGTTAATACAATGTCCTAATTACGGTAGTTGCGCAAACTTTTGTGTGTCGGCATATGTATATATATGTATGTTAGTGTGTGTGTGTGTGTGTGTGTGTGTGTGTGTGATTTAATATGTGTGTGTACTGTTCCAGATAAACAGGAGAACAGGAGGCCGTTGGCTCATGAGTGCCTGGGGGAGGTTCTGCGAGTTCTGC
>CM056576.1:126156759-126441759 GCA_029721435.1 Gymnothorax reevesii | reverse complement strand
TCATCTTAATTCTCATGGGGACATTTACCAGTACCCACAAGGTAACTGAGCTATTTTAGGGTTAAGGTTGGGATTAGGCTTCTGGTGTTAATGGTTTAGGAAAGGGCAAGGGTTTTGGGAAGGACTGTAAGTCTATGTGATGTCCAAACAAAACATGAAAACACAATGTGTGTATGTCTGTCTGTTAGTGTGTAGTGCGGAGGAGGTGGACATCATTCTGCAGCGGAGCGAGGGTGGGGTTGACTCCGCCCTTACCTACGCCAAATCAGTCTCCAAGTACCTCAAGGACGTCATCAACTACGTGGACAAGAGGATCGCTCTGGGTTAGCTCCTCCTCTTAATACTATCCGACCAATCAGAGCAGTAGTTGTCAGCTCCACCCACGGCTCATTTAGTTTAGCTCTGTACATTAATGGCAAATGTACATTTGACAGCACTGAATGATTTCAGCCAGGAATAGTGGAACAGGCCTCCATCGTCAACCACAAAGTTATCACGATGCAGTCTAATGTACATAACTCTTGCTCTTTATCTTTTTGCATGTCTTTATTTCACTCTCTTTCTCTTTGTTCCCCTTTATCTCTCTCTTTCTTTATCTTTATGACTTTTTATCTTACACTAGAGGTGGAGTTTGCCAAGGGTCTTCTGAGGCTCTACCAGTCCAGCAAGCAGAGTATCGCACAGGTATGCATACCTTCCCCTCGGTCATGCCCCCCCTATCCCTGGTGTTTTGCCTTCTGATGTTTGACCTATCATGTTGTGTTCTGCATAATGATCTTTAACTGTGGTTTTCCCTCCTCTCTCTCCCTCTCCAGCCTCATATGCCATTTTTCTCCATATACTCCCTGGCACTGGAGCAGGACTGTGAGCAGGGTCTGGGTGTGCAGCAGACGTCAGGCACTCTTCACAGCCAGACCTTCCTGCAGGTAGGACCCCTGCCACAGCCTCCCACTGGGTTGCCATGAAAATCTTGCTTAGTACTGAGACAGGCAGGTAATAAACCAGCTATGCTTAGGAGAAGGAAATGGTAATTTCTCTCTTTGAATGGTCGTTAAATAATCATATTTTCTGAGGTTAATCCAATTCACTCAGCTTGTGGAGTTCCCCAGTCTAATGAAACATTAGAAGTTGTCTTTTGAGGAATTTCGGTGGAAACTCCATCCTTCATTGGGCGACTTCTTTGTAACAGTGGTCTCACCGAGTGGATTTTCCCTGTGTGCGTCCCCTTTGACCGTCTGCCTCTGATGATGTAACTCCGTAATCACCCCCCTTTCGATGAGGCATTTCTGCCGCTGTCCGTCTGTGATGATACGATGCTCCCGCTGTTCCCCTTTGATGATACATTTCCTCTCCGCTGCCGAACTCTGATGATGCATTTCCTGTCTGCTGTCCCCCTCTGATGAAGCATTTCCTCTGTCATCCTGCTCTGATGATGTCACCACTCTTTGCCCCTCAGCCCCTGGTGCAGCGAAGGCAGGAACACGAGAAGAAACGCAAGGAGATTAAAGACCACTGGCAGAGAGCCAAGAGGAAACTGGTGAGCTGTCACTCAAACCCCTCTGGTCAAGGGCAAAGGTCACTGACCCACAGTCAGCCATTTTCATCTATGATCCTGCTGATTGCACTAATTCGTCAAATAGTCTACTTCCTGGTTCCTTCTGTTCTCATTGGGTTTTGGTTTCTACTGCTGTGTTGCAGGACTCCGTGCCAATTAAATGGCCTATTTTCTTGCTTGGATAAGTGCAATGGGATGTTAATTATTAGTATTAATAGCAGTAATATAAGTAGCGATAGTAGTTGTAGTGGTAGCAGTATTATATAGAATAAGGATTATATTTGGTCCAAGCATTGATTGGGGGCTGTAGGTAATATGCTCAAGAATAGAAAGCATTCATTCGAAACTTCAATTTCTCCAATATGTGTGTTAAAACATACTAACAACCTATTCTAAAGGTTTTACCTCATCAATTTTATTGATCTTTGTAAACATATGCTAATTTTAATTTTTATGATTGCAACAAATTGCAGACAAAGTTGGAACGGGGGCTATGTAATACAGTGAAGGTTGAGGAATGTTGAAAAAAGCACCTGTTTGTAACGTACCATGAGCAACCACGTTAATAGGACAACCACGGATGCTATTGTGATGGGCTATAAAGTAAAAATTCAGGAATTTACAAGCCCGAATGGTTTGAGATTCACCGATTTGGGTAAAGCCACACGACCAAATATGCCGACGCATTAGGAACAACATGTTCTGATACATGATTGCAAGGAATTTCAAGATTTCATCATCCTCAGTCAATAATATTATTTAAAGATTCAGTCAATCTGGAGTAACAACATTGTGTAACAACATTCACTTGAAACAAAAGCATGGCTCTGTAGTCAGGTTGTGGGCGCTAGACTGGCCTACCTGCAGTCCCGACCTCTCTCCCTCTAAAACGTGTGGTTCATTATGAAGCACAAGGCCACGTGGGGTTGAGTAGCTTCAGTGTTATACCAAGTAAACTTCAGTCAGTATCCTCTGTTCCTGAATGACTGCTAAGTGTCATTATAAAGAATGACTATGCAACCAAGTGGTGAACATGCCCCTGTACCAACTTTGACAAAAACATTGAAGCTGATTTGCTAAAACTTCCGTTATCTTGTCTGTGTGCTGTTTTCAACTACTTAACATCAAACAGATTTGCAAATGGATTTCTGTTTTCTTTAATGTCCTGTGCGCTATCACAACTTTTTTTGGAGCTGTATTATTATCCTTTGTTGTGGTAATGCTACTGTTATCGCCCATTTCCCATACTTGCTAAACGTGCATAAAATGTGAAAGGCTTGGCTGATGTGGTGAGGAGCCTGACCTTTAGTACGGTGAGAGCACATTATCCTGTGCTCGCCCTGACCCTGTGATCACTGTGGAAACCCACGGTCATGGCAGATAAAGATGCGGTCTCTCTCTCTCTCTCTCTCTCTCTCTCTCTCTCTCGCTGGCAAGATGGAGGCGGAGTCGAATCTGCGGAAGGCGAGGCAGGCATATGTGGCACGGTGCGAGGAGTACGATAAGGCCAAGAGTGTAGCGAGCCGCGCGGAGGAAGAGCAGCAGGGGGCCGCGGGGGGAGGGGCCACCACCAAGGCTCTGGACAAGAAGAGACGCCTGGAGGAGGAGGCCAGGAACAAGGTCAGCTCATCCAAATACGCCCCTAAATGTGCACGTGTACCCTGTATATACCAGTACTATACCTTTTATGTGCACTTGTACCCTGTGAACCCTCAGGTATACTCCCAGGCATATTGTACAAGCATACTTATGAACCATTCAAATAACTTGCCATTAGTATTTCAACACAAACGCTAATATGCATGTACATGTTTGTACATATAAGAGCACACGCACCCACACACGTGCACTATAACGCATTAATGCATGTGCTTGTGCACACACACTTACACACATACAAACACACAAACAGGCGCAGACACACACACACATACACAAAGGCACATCCCACGCACTCACACGCTTGTATCCCTGCAGGCTGAAGAGGCGGAGGCCACGTACCGCACCTGCATCGCTGACGCCAGCACGCAGAGTCAGGAGCTGGAGGACGTGAAGGTGAACGTGCTGAGGCAGATTCAGGAGGTCATCAGGCAGACCGACCAGACGTTGCGCTCGGTGAGTCAACTGCTACTCAACTCCAACTGAACCCCTACTAAACCCTGCGCTCGGCGAGTCAACCACCACTCCACCCCAACTCAACCCCTACTAAACCCTGTGCTTGGTGAGTCAACCGCTACTTAACCCCTACTAAACCCTGCACTCGGTGAGTCAACCACTGCTCAACCCCAACTCAACCCCTACTAAACCTTGCGCCTTATGAGTCAACCGCTACTCAACCCGAACTCAAACCCTACTAAACCCTGCGCTCGGTGAGTCAACCGCTACTCAACCCCAACTCAACTCCTACTCTACCCTGCTCTCTGTGAGTCAACCGCTACTCAACGCCAATTCAACCCCTACTAAACCCTGCGCTCGGTGAGTCAACTGCTTCTCAACCCAAACTCAACCCCTACTGAACTCTGCGCTCGGTGAGTCAACCGCTACTCAACCCCAACTCAACCCCTACTAAACCCTGCGCTCGGTGAGTCAACTGCTACTCAACCCCAACTCAACCCCAAGTAAACCCTGCGCTCGGTGAGTCAACCGCTACTCAACCCCTACTAAACCCTGTGCTCGGTGAGTCAATTGCTACTCAACCCCAACTCAACTCCTACTCTACCCTGCGCTCTGTGAGTCAACCGCTACTCAACCCCAACTCAACCCCAACTAAACCCTGCCCTCGGTGAGTCAACTGCCACTCAACCCCAACTAAACCCCAACTAAACCCTGCGCTCGGTGAGTCAACCACTACTCAACCACTACTAAACCCTGAGCTCGGTGAGTCAATTGCTACTCAACCCCAACTCAACTCCTACTCTACCCTGCGCTCTGTGAGTCAACCGCTACTCAACCCCAACTCAACCCCAACTAAACCCTGCACTCGGTGAGTCAACCGCTACTCAACCCCTACTAAACCCTGTGCTCGGTGAGTCAACCGCTACTCAACCCCAACTCAACTCCTACTCTACCCTGCGCTCTGTGAGTCAACCGCTACTCAACGCCAATTCAACCCCTACTAAACCCTGCGCTCGGTGAGTCAACTGCTTCTCAACCCCAACTCAACCCCTACTGAAATCTGCGCTCTGTGAGTCAACCGCTACTCAACCCCAACTCAACCCCTACTAAACCCTGCGCTCGGTGAGTCAACCGCTACTCAACCACTACTAAACCCTGTGCTCGGTGAGTCAATTGCTACTCAACCCCAACTCAACTCCTACTCTACCCTGCGCTCTGTGAGTCAACCGCTACTCAACCCCAACTCAACCCCAAGTAAACCCTGCGCTCGGTGAGTCAACCGCTACTCAATCCCTACTAAACCCTGTGCTCGGTGAGTCAATTGCTACTCAACCCCAACTAAACCCCTACTAAACCCTGCGCTTAGTGAGTCAGTCGCTTCTCAACCCCAATTCAACCCCTACTGAACTCTGTGCTCGGTGAGTCAACTGCTTCTCAAACCCAATTAAACCCTAACTAAACCCTGCTCTCTGTGAATCAACCACAACTCTGCAATGCCCTCATTAAAAGATCAAACAGATGGAGTATCTGTGCACCATTTTCTTCAACTGCTCCTTTTTTGCACTGCGTACCTTTGTAAAAATGTTAGAGCAACATTACATTCATCTGGTTATAAAAATAAAATTGGCAATTTAATCTCTGTGGGTACACCCGACATCTCATTCCTCTGGCTTTCTCGCCTTCTCTCTTTCTTCTCATATTCTCTCTCTGTGTCTCTATCCCTCCCAAAAAAATTTTTGTAATTAGAAATGTTTTATTGGAATAATAATAATAATAATTCCGAGCTGAAATCACGAGAGCCCATACCTCCACCGGCATAGCTGGATTTGAACTTTGGCCTCTATCTCAGCTGTACTCTGGCCTAGATAAGCCAAACTTTAATCACTTGTTCCTCTTGTGCTACTTTAACATCCTGTGAAGTTTGGTTAAAATCTATTCAGCCGTTTTTGGGATATCCTGCTAAGAGACAGACAAACATATAAAAGAATCAACAAATGGAAGCAAAAACATAACCTCCTGGCGGAGACAATAATATATAACTTAATTTCTCTCCATCTCTCAGTTTCTATAATGTCAAAGCGTTCATAGCTGAAGCGCACTCAGAATGACTGAAAGCACTTATCACTCTGTCTGTCTCTCTCTCCTAGTCCACCATCTCGTATTACCAGATCATGCACATGCAGACGGCAGCCCTGCCGGTGCACTACCAGACCCTGTGTGAGAGCAGTAAGCTGTACGACCCGGGCCAGCAGTACGCAGCTCACGTCAGAGACCTACAGATGCCCGAGGAGCCAGAGACGCAGTACTGCTTCGAGCCCTACAGCGCCACCTCTGGCCAGTGAGTGCTACAGCACAGCCATGCCCTACCATGCGGACCTCAGACTGAAATACTGGAGGGCTGCAGCGTGTGCTTGTTTTTCAAATGCTCCTGAACTTAAGCGCTTCATTTCAGTTATTGAGTGGCTAAACACAGGGGTCTTCAACCCTCTTCCTGGTGAGCTACTGTCCTGTAGGTTTTTACTCCAACCCTAATTCAGCTCGCTTGATTTGCTGAATTAGCTGCTTATCGAGCTCTCTGACCAGGAAATGAGGTGTACTTTGCTTTGGCTGGACAGAAAATCTTCAGGATGGTCGCTTTTTAGGAACAGGGTTGGAGGCCACTTGGCTTGACTGTTCACACAACGTTCCATGACCATTATTGGCTTGAAATTGAAGGCAAATCGCAGAAACGTGCAAATACTGTGGCTCTCGGAGGGGACTTCAGTGCCCTTGGTTTACCGTTTAGCATTGAGGTATCAAATCCTGTTCTTTGAGATTTTTCATCTTGCAAGATTTTTGTTGACTCCAACTTGCAGCAAACCTGATCCTATTATGTACATCAAGCTGTGGAGTGAGTTGTGGTTTGTTTTGGATGGAGTGAAAACTAACAGGGTGGTAGATTTACAAGAACTGTGTTGCTTACCAGTGATTTAGTGGATGCTCCAGTCTGCAGCCATTTGCGTTAAATTTAGTCGGCAACGAAGCACCAGAGGCAATTCAGGGAAACCTTTTGTATGAAAATGTAATATTGTAAATATTTATCTCACTCCCAAGTTACATGGTCCATTTATTGAGTGTCAATCGCGTCCTGGTTACTAACTGATGGTAAAATTGATCATTGTGTCTGTGGAGTAATTTTCTCACCATTCTGTGACGGTGCAAAATGCTTTACAATGCTGTGGCGGAAGCTCACCTCAACCGCTGTCAGGGCTGCAACGAACTATTATTTCCATTGTCGATTGATCTATCAATTAGTTTCTCAATTGATTGATGAATTGTTTAGTCAATATAATATAAGAAAATGCTGAAAAATGTTGATTAGTGTTACCTCAAGCCCGAGATGATGTCCTCAAATGTCTTGCTTGTCCACAACCCAAATACAGTCAGTTACTTCAGTCAAAGAGGGGTAAAGAAATCAGAAAATATTCACATTTAAGAAACTGAAGTCAGAAAAAATTTTATTTTGTTTCCTAAAAAATTGCTCGGATCGATTACTTGATTTTCAAAATAGAGTAGTTTGGCAATTAATTTCATAGTTGACAGCTAATCGATTAGTCAACTAATTATTCCACCTCAAACCACCATCAATGAGGATCACCTACCCAGGTGACGCACTGCAACCATTTTGTGCCTGAACGCTCTCCACACTTCAGCTGAAACTGAGAGGTTGAGAGCACTGCTTTGCCTATTAAATACAGGGATGATCACCTAGCGAGGATTTTAGCCAAGACCCTCAGAAAAAGCAGCCAACACTGTGGTTCTCTTGTATCAGTTTGCGTGACGTCAGGTCCAAAGGACCCGTGGGGACGTGTTTGTTCACTCTCTCTCCTTCCAGGTCCTCCATCGGGCCCCGGACCGGGAGCTTTGGCAGCGACCGCCAGAGCGCCTCGGAGGCCCCGTCGGAGTCTGTGGATGGGGCTGCATCCTCTAAGGACAAAGAACGGCGAGGTGAGTGAAATGTACATTGCGTTACGCTTTTTTCGATTTCTCAGGCTTACATCCAGAGAGACGTACAGAAAGTGCGCACCTAGTGCCATAGGAATGACTCCTGAACAGGCCAGAGAGCACGCAGCTCTCATGAATCTTCTGCGAATTCATAACATTGAGAATCAGTCATAGATCACTAAGTAAATATAGGCTGATATTCCTCTAAATATTATTATGGTTACATATGTTTCATTTGGTAAATGAACTCAAAGGCTCGGCAACAGGCTCAGGAAGCATAGGCTTAGGCTTAGTTAAGCTGAGGCACCCAGCACTTCTGATTTGAATGATTAAAAAAGCTGTTCCACTCTTGTGTTCCTTATGTAGGGCGGGGCCACAAGTCCTGGCCCTCGGCAGTGAGTGACACGGACAGTGTGGAGTGTGGGAGTGGCCTGGAGTCCCCCTCAGCCAGCACAGGTACATGCAGATGCCCACTTATCCCACAAAATGAACCCCATTCTAACCCAAACTGCCCCAGCCCGCTCAACCCAAATTTTAGGCCAGAAGGGAGCACCTGCTGGGGAGGGGTTTTGGTTTTTCATGGCAGTTGTCCGTTTGTCTATGTCAACCAGCAGTTTAGTGCAAAACAGTTTGTTTAAAAACACAACATTTTCAGGGAGGATGTGCAATGGTCCAAGAATTACATGTTAAAATTTTGAACCTAATTGGTTCCCAGTAAGGGTCACTGAAAAACCAAAAGTCTTTTTTTTTTCATAATTTTTTAAATCTGCGCTGATGAATTTCTAACTTGACTGAAAATGTGCATTTGTAAATTTCGCCACTAAGCATGTTCTACACTGTGATGTAACTTCATTGCGCTTGTTAGCCGATGGGGTTAAGTGTCAGGTGGGTCCCAGATTCTTCAACACCGAAGGCACTAAAAGGCCTACCGTGGGCAGGGTGTGCTGTGCCTGACGCCGCGCGTAGCATTTATAATGGCGGATTTCCACGTTTGTAAAATGGAGACAGAGCCCAAAAATTCTGATCACATCAATTATGGATCCCTGTTTGTAATACATCACAGGTCTTACTAGACTCATAATGGGACAATAAAATGTATTCTATTTATTTCATAGATTTGTGCTGCTCAGTTGCAAAGAAAATGGATGTTTTGACTATGTGCATATGCTAAACTTTTCAGCCCTGATTTAGTATTGTTGCTTGGTATGTAATAGTCCTGTTGGGTTGCCATGGAGAGTCTGTGATTGACAGATTGAGGTAGAAAGAGGCGGGGCTTGGGTTTCAATCTTGTTCCCTGAGTGCTCTTTCTGACTTGGCTTCTTTGGCTATACTTCAGGAGACGTAACAAAAGCGCCGAGGCCCGTCTCCGTGGGGAGCGTGTCATCCACTGACGAAGCAGAGGAGAAGTCGAGTACTGTGACTTCATTTGAGAGCAGTGAGTACCTGCGGCAAATAGTCCCCGTCATTCTCATTGGCTGATTTCATGTTCATGAGCCAGTTTTATTCTTACTGCGTTCGACTCATTAGACTGTAAATACTGATATCGAGTGTGTATTTGTATGTCTTAAAGTGTTGTTTGTTTCCACAGACATGTTTTCTATTTGCTTTGTATTTGTTTTGATGTGTCAGGGACTACAGAAGAATATTTGCTATTAGCTAATATTATGCTAAGTGTGGTGCATTTCTTCTTGTGAAAACTGTGCATGATCCCTTTTCAATGCACAATAAATGAAAGGAAATGAAGAATTCTGGCCATTTTATGTACATTGGAGTCCATAAGTATTTAGACGATGACTTCGTATAAAAATTTGACCCTCAGGATAGATGTAAATGTCCTCAAATTAAATTGGACAGTTTGCAGTGCTGCCTTATATTCATTGTAGGCTAGTGTGTAGAGTACAGAGCCGATGAGCCCAAATTGCATCCAAATATGTAGAGCACTGTGCAAAGGTTTTCGGTGCATTTAAAGCCATTTTATGAGGCAAGGATGCTGGCAAAACTAATTCAATTTATAATAATTGAGAAATGTACTATAAGAGCTCTAATTTGTTTAAAACTAAATCAAAACAATACTTGGTGTGACTATGCTTTGCCTAAAAATTTAGGACGCTGTCGGCCAGTTGTGCTGTACTAGTTTTAAAAGATGAACGGCTTTTTGCTCGCACTAAGCAGAGTGTAAAACTTGTCACTGTTCCTCTGCAGACTGACTGTCTCATTGGCGTCTGTCCCTCCAAGAAATTGCAGACAGCCATGATGATGTTAACACCAGGGCTCTGACATAGATGATATTATCTGTATCAACTACTTTTAATGAAATACAAACTTTTTTTTAAACAACTTTTTATACTGGAATTTTGAATTTTAAATACACTTTTTGTCTTCAGCAACTCTAATGTGGAAAACAAAAAAGTAAACTTTTGAAGCCAGATTTAAATTTTTTTTAAATGTGCTGCACCAAGACTTGGGGACAGTACTGTAGGACATTTCTACACTACGTTATGTGGTCTGTCATTGGCTGACAGCACTGTGTGTTTTTCAAATCTACAGGAATGAATGGAATGGAGCCTGAGATCACAGTGCCGACGGGCCCGTTCCGGAACGTTGGGCTGTCCAAGGCCGCGCGGACACATCGGCTACGCAAACTGCGGACGCCAGCAAAGTGCCGCGAATGCGACAGCTACGTGTACTTCCAGGGGGCGGAGTGTGAGGAGGTTAGGCCCCGCCCCTTTTCCTGCTGCATCGCAAGTTGTTTAGACTCACTGCCCAATGAGATTCTAACCTCAGCTGTCCCTCAAACTCCTATGATTGAAGGAAAGATCCCATTAACTTAACTGTCTTTGTCTAGCGACAAATGCGTTGTGAAAGGCAGTGATGAATCTAGGGGCTCAAAGCAGGGGCCACAGCTGCAGAGGGCCTAAAAAAATCCCCATAAGATGGGGGGCCATCAAAGACTCCCTGGCTCCCCCCCCCCCCCCCCCCCCATCTTAAATCTGATCAGTTGCACCTGCACTTGCATTCCCCAGTTCCTCCCTGCTCAAGGGATCTGTCTTCTAACCTGATCCACTCCTGCTTTCTGGAAAGGTCAGACAGATTACCAGTGCACCTCTGGTGCAGTTGGGACGGATGTTTAGATGCTCTGCTCCGCTATACCTTTTCGATCCTCAGAAACATATATTTTTGGCCATATTGTGCTGTATTACGGTTTAGAACCTCCTATTCCCTGCGTTTGTCCATAATTCTAATATAAGGTTCAAATAATTTCACATGGATACAATATGTCTATAATAAAAAAATTGTAAATCATCATAAATTACAGTTGCATCCCCTCAGATGATAAATTTTCCAACTCTCGCACATTGTGCAGATTCACTCACATACATGTATACATCCACTTTATGTAGCATCATTCTAAATTATAATGTAGCACCATAGGAAATCAGCCAGGATGACTGCAATTGGTTAAATGTGCTACTGTTGAGTGCACATCCTGTGCTAAAATTGCCGTCACTCCACCTCTGCCACTGAGCACCCAGCCTGTTCGCTCGAGGCGGCCAGATTTTATTTTGATATCCGGTTTCAGAAGCGAGGCTGTGGTGGCTGGGTCTGTTCATTGCTAATGTGCATCGCTGAAATAGGGGGCTGCACGGTGGTGCAGTGGGTTGTGCTGTTGCCTCACAGCTAGAAGATTATGGGTTTGAATCCGACTCAGGACCTTTCTGTATGATGTTTGTGTGAGTTTTCTTCAGGCACTTTGGTGTCCTTCCACAGTCCAAAACACGCATTTTAGGCTGAATAGAGACTCCAAATTGCCTGTCAGTGAGAGTGTGAGTGAATGGTGTGTGCGCCCTGTGATGGATTGGTGAGCTGTCTAGGGTGTGACCCTATCTTTTGCCCATAGTCAGCTGCGATAGGCTCCAGCTCCCCCTTGACCCTAGTTAGGAAGAAGCGGCGTTGATAATGGATGTATAATTGATGGATGGATGGTCTGGAGTGAGAGCAGTGTGAAAGATGTCCGGTTTATTGCTTAATTTAATCTCTCTCTCCCTCTCTGCCCCGCCGGTAGTGTTTCCTGGCCTGCCATAAGAAATGCCTGGAGTCTCTCGCCATACAGTGCGGCCACAAGAAGCTGCAGGGCCGTCTGCAGCTGTTCGGCAGGGACTTTGAGCAGGTCGTCCACGGCAACGCCGACAGCGTCCCCTTCATCATCAAGAAGTGCATCCTGGAGATTGAGAAGAGGGCGCTGAAGATGAAGGTGGGGGGAGGAGAGGCTCTTCACCTAAGAGCCATTTTGCGTTGCGAAGAACATTTGAAGTAGAGACGGTTCATCCATGGAATGACAGGGTCCCCAATTCCAAACATTGTGATTGAGAGCAGGGTTGGGTTCAATTACTTTTTTAAATCACAATTACAGTAATTGTAATCAATTACTTCCATAATCGTAATTTAATGTTAATTAAGTTTTTTATCGAAAAGTAATTGTTATTGTAATTGAACATTCTGCACTGAAAGTAATTGTAATTGTAATTACAATCAATTGTAATTGAAAAAAGTCATTGAACCCAACCCCGATTGAGAGTTTAGAGAGAGAGGGGAAGGAGATGGGGTTTGGAGGGAGTGGGGGGGAGGGGGGGGGTATCGATGGCCTCCTGCAAGAACAGCATTAGTGAGATTTTACAGATTTTACCGGAGAGCCAAAAAAATGCCACAGCATTAAAAACTTTGCCTGCCGATACAACTTTTTAAAAAGGCACTTTAGGATGGAATTGAGACTCCAGACCTGGTCAGGAGATGCAGGGCTAGTCTCAGTTATTCCAAAACTATCCCAAAAAAAGTTGTTTTTAGCAAAAGTGTCACCTCCGCCCTTCTTGCATGAGGTCATCAGTATGAGAAGAGAATGGAGGAAAGTTGGTATGGAAGGGAAGGCAGTAGAGCAGGACTGGTGGTGGCGGCTGTGGCTGTAGGTTAGTGGTGCCCAGTCGTGTACAAAGGCTGGCCAAGAGTAGGTGAGTATTCAAACCAACCTATCGCTATACCTGCTGATTTACCTGATTAGCACACCTTCGAGCAGAAAGGAGGGAACTAATCGGTGTTATCAGCAGTTTTCATGATTGGTCAGGATGAGAACCTGCATGCTCTCGGCCCTCCATGGAACATGATTGGACACCACTGCTGCAGAGGAACATAATTTCCTGTTTTGAGTGTTACTGGGTTAAAGAGAGCTGAAGCCCCACTGTGCGGTAAACCAGCTCTCTCTCCGACACCCCCCTGCAGGGTATTTACCGAGTGAACGGGGTCAAGACGCGGGTGGAGAAGCTGTGCCAGGCCTTCGAGAACGGGAAGGAGCTGGTGGAGCTGTCTCAGGCCTCCCCCCACGACATCAGCAATGTGCTCAAGCTCTACCTGCGGCAGGTGAGTCTCCTCTATGCCGGGTCCGCCCACGTTTCCGACAATCAGCGTCTCACAACCAATCAATGTCTGGGCTTTTCTTTTCACCAACTGATCAACACTAGTTGATCGGCTCAACATCTCATATCTCCAACCAATCGGTTTCTCAGAACTTCAGCCAGCCAACTTCTCTGAGCTTCTCCGTAACAGCTTCTGAGAATCTCACCCATTCAAATTCTCACCCCTCCACTTCTGACTACTTCAGCCAATCAAAATTCTTAACCAGCCGATCTACTCATCACAGCTACAACCAGCTAGCTTCTCACACCTACAGTATAACTCCAACCAATAAGCATCCTATTCCTCCAACCACTTGGCGTGTCTCGTGGAATATCTGCGGTTCTTTCCTGATTAGTTGGGCCAGGTTCAGCATGGCATATAATGCAAAACGAGTCATTTATTCAACACCACTTTTATGTGTCACTATCTCTGCACTGCTGTGAGTATTTTTGTATGGCAAAAGGCATCTTTAGTATCTTTTGCTATTTAATGACATACAATGTAGCATAATTGCCTTCAGGCCTCACTTGAATCGATAACAAATGTTTTGGATTGCATTACTTTTCTATACTCCATTAATCTTGCCTGGTGCAATACAGACAAGCAGGTTTTACATTTTTTGAGAGTACATCATCGGTTCCAGTACTGTTGAACACATTCAGTTAAGCTCAGAGAAGTATTTGGATTCAAAACAATACGGTAATTGACTCAGGTGTGCTGCAGAATTTGGAAAAGGAAAGGAATTTGGTTTGCAGGTATAGAATTCAGATGCTCTCTAGCTGCCAAATGTTTCCTGTTTCGCTTGGTTCGTCTGAATCTCATATTTCACCCATAATTCTTAGCTTCCAGAGCCAATAATGCCCTTCCGCATGTACAATGACCTGATGGGCGTGGCTAAGGAGAGCCTGCAGGCAGAGTCTGGCGAGAGCGGGGAGGCGGGGAAAGGGGCGGAGCTTGTGGACCTGGGTGCCGAGACTGACCCCGAGGTCGTGACTCTTGTGGAGAAGCTCCGCGATCTGCTGAAGGACCTGCCGTCAGCTAACGTGGCTACGCTACGCTACATCACAAATCATCTGCGAAAGTGAGCTAACAAGTGTGATTGCCCTATACCTAAGGTCCCCTTATGATGTCATTATTACCAGGGATGTGATTT
This sequence comes from Gymnothorax reevesii, assembly GCA_029721435.1. Classification (NCBI taxonomy): domain Eukaryota; kingdom Metazoa; phylum Chordata; class Actinopteri; order Anguilliformes; family Muraenidae; genus Gymnothorax; species Gymnothorax reevesii. The sequence continues at coordinate 126,427,507 of CM056576.1, read as the reverse complement.
CTCCTGTATAATATGAGGGATCATTAAAGAATCATTCCTTCTCTTTGCACCCCTACCACTGTTCACTCTATCCCCTCTTCTCCTCTGGTCAAACCTAATTTTCTTCTTATTATCCCCACCTGACTCTTTCTCTATCCATTCTTTCTTCATCACCCTGTATACATCACTCCCTCCCTCTCAATCTTTGTCCCGAACTGTCTATCGCACATACTCCCCCATCTTACTTTTGTCTCATTTTTTCTGTCTTTCTCTCTCTCTCTCTCTCTCTCTCCCTCTCTCTCTCTCTCTCTCTCTCTCTCTCTCTCAGGATCGCGGAGCTGGAACAGGACAATAAGATGAGCCCCAGTAACCTTGGAATCGTATTTGGTCCCACCCTCATGCGGCCCCGCCCTACGGGAGTGACCATCTCCCTCTCCTCATTGGTCGATTACCCGCATCAGGCCCGAATCGTGGAGGCCCTCATCGTCTTCCACGGCACCATCTTCCAACCAGGCTCCGCCCCTTCCTCCTTTGGCTCCGCCCCCGCCTCTCAGAGACACAGCCAGGTGAGCAGGCAGTGAGCCTCAGAAGTTAGTGTTTTTAATTCTATTTCCTTAAATAACCTTCATTTAATTTGGGGCCCGCTCCACAAAACTGGATTACTTAGTCAGTCACTGGATAACTGCACTGAGTAGACCGATGTGGATTGTGAGCTGAAGTGCAGTACTGTGCAAAAGTCTTGGACACCCGAGATTTGTTGTATTTAAATTTGATGTTGGATGATAGTCTTCCATATTAGCGGTGTTGTAGATATAGAGCAAATTTGCAAGCTGCTTAAAAAAATCTTTCCAAAGAACTTAGTTTCACTGAATACAGTTGATTCAAATTATAAGCCAAGACAGAGCCCTGATCTCAGCATCGTCAGGGTTGTCTTGGAATACCTGGAGAGAGTGATGCAAGTGAGATTGTGAGTTTGCAGAGTAACTGTGGCATATTCTTCATTATTCTTTGAACAACCAAACAGCTAATAGTCTTATAAAACTACAAAACTGCTGGAGTGTGTCCCAAATTTTGGGGCAAAAGCTAGTCACGCTGTATATTGATTTGAGTAAGATTTAAACAGTTCACAGCACTTCATAGTGCATTTCTCAATCTTTAGAAACTTTTAATTTAATGACTCTTTGCCTCCTGGAATGATTTTAAATGCGTCTCAAACTTCTGGACAGTATTTTAATTCCTCCAGGTTATCCAGCTAAATCAGTAATTCTGCTTTGTGGAACAGGGGCCTGTCAGGACATTAAGTTCTGAATATTATTCACTGTGACGGTCTGGCGCTATTCAGATGAGCTTTTTCAAAGTCTCGGGCAGGATAGTGACAGAGGGAGTGGGCAAAGTGATAGTGGATAAAGTAAAATAAGAGAAAAAGTAAAACTTTGAGACTCGGTAAGAATGAAATCAGGCTTACGCAGTTATAGTCACAGTTGCTCACCAACCCCTCCATATCTCAGGACTGCAATGAGGAAAGCAGGAAGGAAGGAATGGAGCGAGATGATCAACAGGAGGGTCAGCCAATCAGGACTGATTCAGAAAAGGGGGAGGAGTTCTGTGGTGAGTTACTGACTAATCGGGTCCTCCTGTGTTGTGCTGTGGGAGGTGTCCACTCAGCAGAATGGCATGGTGTTGTTGTGTCCATTGAAAGATCTTAGAGGATGAATGAGTTGAGCCTGTTTTATGCATAATAATGTAAAGATATTGTTTGTTTGGCTGTGTGTGCGCGTGTGGGAGCATGCATTAATGGATGTGCGTGTGTGCATGCTTGTGTGTGCGTGCGCGTGTGTGTGTGTTTGTGTGTGTGTTTGCACACGTACTCTTTCAGCATTGTGCTGTACTCTCCTGACTACTCTCAGGACTTAGTCATCAGTGCAGAGAATGCTAATTGTTTCATTTTTATCAGGCAATTCTTTGGCCTCCTCTGGGTCCCAGGAGAGGTCCTTAGACTCTGACTGGGAGCTGGAGGATCAAGCGGGCAGCACCCAGAGCAGGCTCTCCCGGCTAGCCAAGCAGGCCAGCGAAACGAGCACTGAGGAGGAACAGCTCAGCCCTCGCGCAAGTCTGGACCTCTCATCCCAAAACGTACCGCCACCCATCGAGGAGGTGCCCCCAGTGCCCGACACTGAACCCCCAGACAGTGAAGACCCCTGACCTCTGACCCCAGCCCACTCTCACCTCTCCCGCCAAGCACACAGAGGTCATGTGGGATGAGTTCATTGCCATTAAGAGGCTTGGCTCAGAATCCCAGAGGCTCTTTCAGGCATTTCTGTGTGTGGAGGTTCAGTAACAGTGCATATATGTGATCAGAAGTTCCAAACTATGGGCTCAGCGAGCCATTGTCTGCCGTTGCTGATTTTTGCAGTCAGTCAGCAGTGAATTGAGGCTTTAGAAACAAAGTTATGCTGAGTGCTGACTGTTTGGGCAATTGGCGACAAAAATCAAGCGCTTTCTATGCAGGAATGTCTCGAAAACCAGCAAAAAAATAAGCCTCCTCTCCAGGATTGGAGTTTGAAATCCCTGTATTAGACTGGTTACAAGTCTTGGCTCGATATGGGCTTACTTGATTTTACTTTTTTTTAACCTTTGGTTGATTAACCTTTGGTTTGGCAATCCTTCTCCATTTCAAGCAAAAACTGGAATTTTTAATTACATTTCCTTTGTAATCCCTCGGCATATGATGCAGAGGGATATAGCTATTGGTGGGTCTAACTGTGTCTCTCTCCGTAAATGTTTTAGCCAGGGGCATAACTTGAAAATCTGATATTTTTCATAAAACTTGGCACATGTATCAAACGTGTGCTTGAGTAGTGCCTTTTGCTCTTTTGGAATTTTTTACATTGATTGACCTCAAGGTGGCGCTATAACTGGAGCATTTATGTCTTGTCTGCTAACTTTTGAATGTAGGTCTCAGAAACAAAATTCTTCTTCTGCTGGATATGAGTCCAGATGAATCTATTCATTTAACCCACAACAACTGGTACATTTTCCACAATTTACAATTTTTTGTAAAACCTTTCAAATCTGTTTCCTCCAAGACAGTGCAACCGATTAACACACAATTTGGTGCGCAGCATCTTCAGACCAAGATCTTATAATATTGCAGCTTCGTTTTTAAAACATTGCAAGATATGTTGGCAGTAAGCCAATGAATTTTGTGGGCATTACCGATGTCGATATAATGTGCTCTAACTCCTAAATGCAATATGCAGTCATTGCCAAACGGACCATTTGACTCAAGCCTACTAAGTTTAGTGTAAATCCTTCCATAAATGGTGCTGTAGCTAATAAATAGTCGTGAATCTGAAACCAATCACCCAATTGGCTGAAAATTTTGCATGCCTCATGGTGATTAAGGGTCCTATTGATTCGTTTGTGTGCTTGGTAATTGCTCAAACTAGATGCCTGCCATCAGCCAGTGAAATTTCAGTAGCCCTTCAACTCACTCAGTGATTATACATCATCATGGAACTTTATTAGATAGTATGGGATGTATCAAGGAGCAAACTGTCATAAACCTCCTTTGATGGGCCCAGTGGTGCCAAAATGCATTTTGGACTATAACTCCTGAACTGTTTGAGCTGCATTCAAAATTTTTTTTTTTTTTCCATTGTTTCCTTGGCTCCAGCCGAGCAAAAATGCCACTTGGACCAAAATGATGCACCATATTGGATTTCATTCCATTTAGAAGTTTTGTGAAACCTTATCTCCTTTCAGGCAGTTTGTCTGATTTTTACAGATTTTGGCATTTCCATTTTCAGACCAATATCTTTGAAACATTTTTAAATAACGTTGCTATGTTGAAAACATGACCACAGTAAACCAATCATTTATGAGGGCTTTGTCTCAATTGATAAAATGGGGTGTAACTCCTAAATGCAATGTCCACTCATCACAAAACTTTAAAGGAATTTACATCTATCAGACAATAAGCTGAAGCTGACAATATTTGGAGGCAGTTGGCTGATAGGTGGCACTTAAAGATGCAACAATGTAATATTGCCTGTGTCTCTTCAACCATTTGACTCACATGGTTCCAGTTCAGCACCCTGTATCTTTCACTAAGCTTCCAGTACTTCCAATGAGCAGGATAAATCTTCAGAAACATGGCTGCTGCTACCCAATCAGATGACAGCTGCTATTGGACCGGCTTTGCAAGGAGCAATCAACAAGAAACTAACAGGGCAATGAATATCATGAATTATCATGTGCTATGAACTGGAAATTGTTTTTAAAAATTTCATAAAATGCGTCTCCTCATTGCTTCAAAATTGAAAATTGCCTCATGTTACTTGGACCTAGTAACCCTGTTAGTGGTTGTATATGATAGTTTTATTTTTCTCGTTTTTCTGGAAACATGTTTGACTTGGGTTAATTTGACTGTGTGGCAGGGGCCGGGGAAATGGGCCATCTCCTTATGGCTGTTGTTTTATGTTTACGGTAATATGCTTCATGTGCAGGTGATACACTCCCTGCTTTTTTGTTATTTTTTAATTCAGGTTGAATTTTAATTGCCAAAGTTGCTATGACGAAGACTGCTACAGGACTAAACCACAGAGGAAGGCGCCTGTTGCATTTGAGTGTATTTTGGCTGTATTAAGTGCTCTGTATTGTAACAGACTGAGGATAGTGATGCTCTGTCCATGTGTATTGGCAGTTTGTAATTTAATTATTTACTAGCTCTGTGCCTGCAGCTTGTAATGAAGCCTGCTGTGCAAGTCTAGTGACTCTTCTGGGGTTAAGCATTTAAAGGAGTAGTTTTTTTTTTTGAAGATGCAAATGTTTTTTTTCAATATTCTATGTTAGTGTTCTAAAACTCTAATGTTTCAGAACCCCACTGTCTTTAATTACCAAATAGTGATTATTCCTTAAGCCCTTGTCTAACTTTCATGCAAACCCATTCTAAGCATAATGGCGATCTTGTGCCTTAATGGGGTAAACAAGGGTCTTAACCTTTGTCCTGGAGGGCCACAGGCTCTGCTGTTTTTAAAGGTTTCAATTCAGCAGACAGATAATGTAGGATTTGAGAACAGGGTGTGAAAAACAGGGACTGAAATTGAGCACAATTAAGTCCAGGAACACGTCTAGAACTAGCACACATTCTCTCCTCTCTAGGACTTTAACTTAAGATCCCTGGGTGACACTGGTTAGTACCACATTGCCAACACTCCTCTGTCTTCGTCGTTTAAGTAGTGTCTGGTATGAGTGTGGCCACCTGTGTCCTCTTACGGATATGAAACATAATGCGCAATATATTTTTAATATATTCAACTTCAGAGTATTTTTAGAATGATCTTTTGCAAAATCTGTGGAAATGGAAATAATATGTATGTTCCCTCGTAATCCTGTTGCAATGTTTCCATAACCTGATTTCATATTCTAGTTGTGCTGCGATATTATGATCCAGCTGTTGTCACCAAAGCTGCAAAAAAATGTTTTAAGGATTTTTTTGTCTCTAGAGGATTTTTATAACCTCAGTCAAATGGTTATATTGAATTCTATTTAAAATTGTTTGTGTAAATTATTTCAAGGGCTTTAAAAGAAAATGCTGTATCTGTGTGTGGTGAATGCTGGATGTTCTCTGTGCTTAAGTTATAATTTTAAACTGCAATTTTACAGAATAAATTGCATCATTCTTTACTTTACAGGCAACTTTACTGTTGTGGTGATTAAAATGGTTGGCTGGGAATGAAACTGTAAATGTAATGAACGTAAATAATCATGATCTTCTCCTGTTCATTCCTCACTGGTTCCCCTCCCATGTATCTGATTGGTTTACTGGTTGAAAGATCAAATTCAAAATGAATGCCTGAGAACATTTACGGTCCAACACTGTGGAACAATATACAATGGTACAGTTGTCCCTGGACTGAAATGCAGAAATGAGAATGCAACAGCTGGAAGTTGAAGGAAGGTATGGGTGAGGGCTGCTCAATAGAAAACAACCTACGTGCTCTGGAACCCTGACACATTGTCACTGAAACAGGAAATGGGGCCGCGAGAACCGCTATCTGTCAACTGAAAAACAAGCCACAGAGAGGAAATGTATCGCGCTGCTCACAAGTGGCAGTTTATTACTTATGACGGGCTCCCTCGCAAGGCTGCAGATGCTGTGATTGGATAGGTCACAGGTCATGGCTGTCGTGATTGGCTTCAGGTTCATCACGTTGCAACGCCCACAGAAAATCGGCAGCAGTAGCTTATATGTTTGGAAATTTACTGAACTTCAGAACGCGTCTCTAGACAGGATATACATCAAACAGAAACCTTCATTGTATTTTTTTCCCCATTTACCCTTCTGCGCACAGATTCAATTGCCATGCATTTACATGAAATTTAAGCCCCTAGATCGTAGAATTTCATTATAACTAAAGTTGTGCATTTTAAGCATCCATTTTTTTTTTAACTCAAATTTGACTACCCTTACAGTGATATTTCAGTTCTGCATTCTAAAAGTTTAACCCAGAGGTTTGAAATCACGCAAAACATTGTGGAAATGACTGGAGTTCCTGGATTTAGAGAATTGCGACATCAGGGTTCCAGAAAATCTGGTCATGGAGCCATTTTGTTTTCACGGCGTTCTCTTATGTTGATGTCTAAACATTTCCCCTGTCATGCTTATCATAAGCATTGCTTGCCGGTTTATTGTTTATCCCCCAAAACTTGTATCTTAAGACAGGAGCAATAAAATCCAACAATTTCCAATGTGCTAAATGGCTCAGTTTTGCACAATGAAAATAAAATGGCTCTTATTTTTGAGTTTTCACAATTCTCTCTATCTAGGGACTCATTGACCGCAGAATTATTACACTGCTAAATGGAATTGACCAATGATGTTTTTAAAAACATCTTTATTTGTTACACTATTTAGACGCTAGCTGCACATAAGACAGCGCAATAACACTGAAAGTTTATTTTTTTTACAAGAACAAAATGAAAGTTTCCAGTTGGCTGCATCCTCATCCTTTGGCCCCGACAGTTAAGACTCGAAGAGCGTCTCACCGCCTGCGTATTTGCGTAAGTGAGCCTTTAACCTCGCAAATTTCGAAACAAGTTCATTTTCCCGTCAAAAATGGAAAATCTTCCCCTTCTGGTTTGTCATGCGTTCTGTTGTTTTTAATCACAGGAAAATGCAGAGATTTTACTAGTCAGTACATTTAGGGCCATGCTATTATGCAAACTGAGATGGAACCCCAGGGTTGTAGCCTTGAGCCTATTTTAACACCTCTCTGTGTTAAGAGTCCCTCTCCTGAGCTGGGGGGGCAACCCTGGTGCAGGGGGCCCATTTCAGTTTCCACCAACGTCAGCCAGCTGATACAAACTCTTGTGGACCAGGGTTGGCCACCAAGTTCTAGAAGAACTCGAGCCACGGTGTCACAACCATTCCGTTCTGGATACCAAAGCACCGTTCATATTTTCATGGCCGAGTTCTGAGAGTCTCCCCCAAGGCAGTGGTGAGACATCTGTTAGTGAAGATCAGCCATCATTAATTTTTCCCTCGCAACCCAAATAAAGCAAACCTCATTCTACGACTAGGGATCTCCATGAGTCCCTGATTAAGACTAACTGAGACAAAATCGAGTTGAAATGAATGGCGACAGTAAAGCTGAACTCCAAGAACAAGGAAGTTTCCCGCAAAACCCAGAGATGCTGGTGGTGGCTAGGAAAGTTTGTTTTTTTTTTCTTCTCAAAAACACTCAAAGCCAACCTAAACTATACTGAGTCAAAAAAGTAACTTCACACTAACAAATTTGTAAATATTTTCTTGAAACTTTTAATAAAAGCGCTTTTATTCTCACTTGGGGTATATGCGTTGTCAAAGACATCATGACACACATCAACTCTGACGTGCACAGGTACGTAGCACGTGCAAGCGTACTTTAAGCTCAAACCATATTTTCTCGTGTTCCTAGTCACGTGACCATATGAGAGATGTGCAACTGAGCTCACGTTAGAGTAACATCTCGGTTATTTACAGTTAATTACTCGTTGATTTTCAGTGCCATGGCTGTCAAACATTCAGCGTGAACGTGCCATCGGCATGCTGAATACGGAAACGTCCATCACTGATGTTGCAAGGGTTATGGGATGTAGTCGACGGACTATCCATGATCTTCGGACACGTCTCCAACAAACTGGCACCACAGCTGACTGACCTCGTTCTGGTGGCCCACGTGTGACATCAAAAGCAGAAGACCGACAAATTGTCTTACGTCATTTGCATAATTGATTTGTCACTGCAATGTCCACTAGGAATGAATTGTTCAGAGGTTGTGTGACAGACCAAACCATATGTAATCGCCTGTGCACTGCTCTTATTCAAGGTGTAAGTTACCATTTTTACTCTGGACATTTCCGTAGCATTTCCGGTGGAACTGGTTACATGATGGACATTATTTTTATGATATACCATCTTTAATGAGTACAGAATTAAATAAAATCATTATTTAAAATCTCATTTTTTGTATGTCCACCTTATCGACCTCCAAACGAGTGTGAAGTTTTTATTTTGGATGAGTATATATCGTTATCAATTGCGGCTTCCCTTTCGAACATTGAGCCCCAATTTTACCCAGCCTGAGTGTCAAAACATCCTGAAGACTTGTGTGTTTCAGAAATTGAGTAAGCGGTGTCTTGTGTGGTGTCTCTGCAGATGCTTATCCACAGCTGATGTTGCAATCACTGCCCTTTTCCTTTCCTTTCGTTTAATCTGTCTTGAGAACAGCTTGACGTTCCTTCGTAACGCCTCTCATGTGAACAGACCCACTCATGACTCCAAAGGCAGCTTGTAAAGAAGCCTTTATTTTACTATTATTTTAAATCAGTGACATTTTATTCACTTGTGTTTACACTGGTTTTAAAACAAATGTACAAAAAAAAACAACGGCAAAAATTGCAGAGAAAACGTTATCCTGATCACTTAGAATCTCAAAAAAGTCTTTCTCTAGGACACACACAGGTCTCACTCCAATGCCCCATTTCTCAGTGGCTTCCTTCCTTTTCTTGCTGTTCACTCCACACGTCAGGCAGACAAGGAAAGGGAGTAAGGAAAAAGCAGACCAGGGGATCGAGGAAACGTGGATTAATGAAATAAAATGTTCTTGCAGCTTTAAACTTCAGTTTGAAGCTACGCAAGTCACACCAAATGGGGAAGAGCTGCATCCCCTAGTCAATCTCTCATACATCTTACATTCCTAAAAACATACTTCAGCAAAAGGTGGTCACATCTTTCCCTCCTGAAGATACCACTAGGAAAATTTTCATTCTAAATTTCTAACTCATTTCAGGTTTAAATCTCCTAAATGTTGGCATACCAAGGAGGATTTTTTTAGTCATATGCAAGGAAAGGATGAGAAACGCAAGGAACATGAAGGAGCCGTCAGTCTCTTTCCAACCGTGGAACGACCACAGAACAGGATCACTTGCGCCACCTTGAGGACACTCAACAAACCTGCAGGCCAGAAACAATGGAAAATTTGGAATTTTCAATAACAAAAAATGAAAAACATACTTTGCACATTTTTTTTCCCGCGTTGGAACAAATAACTCAAGCAATAATACGTATGCAATGTACACGTCAATGTCAAAATTACAACAAGAGTTGTCAGAAGACAACGCAGCTCGCCGGAAAACTTTAACCTTGTGGTCCACAGATGCGGACGCCGATGCAGAGGGTATGGCAATAGCTCTCCGAGGACATTTATCCCAGCAAGCGAAAGTATCAAGACTGCAGACTACAGGCCATTTAAAATACAGCAAAAGAAAAAAAAAGACTTGCAAAAAACGACAACAGAAACGCTGCTCTTTGAAGAACCTGCATTTTGAAGTCAGACTCATATTTGCACCAGGCTCCAACAAATCAGAGTACACCACATGTTCTCTACAAAAAGGTGGTACAGAGCATGAATACCTTCATTTGAAAAGGATTTATATGATGTCGATGAATACATTTTGTCCAATCAACGTCCTCATATCTATATAATCAGTTAATAAATATATTAACAGCTTATAGCTTCCAGGACTGCAGTAGATTTCATTGGAGGAACAATTTTGATTAAAAAAAAAGAAAAAAAATACATTGCCTACATTTGTTTTATGAGGCTATGTTTCATAGCCATTACAAAGATGGCGATTGGTTGATTGATGAGCTCGACATACCTCACTGCACCAGTCTGTAAGTGATGTAGCGCCCAGCTGTCTCACTGGGCCGGATAATCTTCACCACCTGTCCAATCAGCAAACAGCATTTAAGATATTTCAGTGTCTTCAGGTCCATCACCATGTATAAGACTGCTGCTTTCAGCTCAACCAAAGCGCTAAACCTGAATTTCTTCATAATTTGCATCCGGAGGGGTTACTACAAAGCAAGTACAACATTATTTAGGCTTTCTTTGCATGAGCCGACTCAACAAACCCTAAACTCCCAGTGAGAGATACCCCAAATTACCACTGCTGACAACAAGAGAAACCACCTTTGTGGCATTGAAAAGCCCAGCTTTAGGCTAAGCATACCCCGTTAACCCACTAATCTCGCTTTGTGGTATACCCCTCGGCTGTATACATGGATGCAGTTTAAAAACAAAAAAAACTTGTGGTGGTAATTTGATGTAAATTTGACTGACTCCCTTACCTGTCCCCTTTTCAGGCCGAAATATCGGGCCACTGGATCCCCAGCCTGGATCCTGGGCAACTGACTTTCCTTCAGTTTACTGTCACATTGAGGAAGTGCAGCCGAAACACAGGCCTCCTCCGCCATTCTCAATACAACCAAATGCAGTGCACCACAGGTGACATACCCTACCGCAGTGCTTCCCAAACCTCTCCTGGTGTACCCCTTGTCCTGCATGCTTTAGATGTCTCCGCGATCAGGTCATTATTAACCCCAGAAACTGCTTGATAATACGCGCATCATTTGAATCACCTGTACTGGAGAGGGAGGGAGAGATCTAAAGCATGCAGGACAGGGGGTACACGGGGTTTGGGAAACACTGCCCTACTATATCATGTGAGCTACCCCAAGAAAATATCTCTATTCATTAGAATGGCAGACTGCTCATTACCACAGGGAGCAATGAATATAAAAGTATAAACTCCGCTCTGGGGCCTGTATTATGAAACCGGATTACAAAGTTAGCCGAATAACTCCAGTTGAAAACTCAATCCACCCTTTGTAAACAGTTATCCGGTTAATTCAGTAATCCCTTTTTGATGATACAGGGCCATGCTAAATCCTTTGCTTTCCCTGATTGGACAGGATCTCCCCACAGGGGAGGATCCAGAAGGATACTATCGAGCCAGTAGCTCCGTAACTTCCTCTTTGGTCATCACTATGTGCTCTGGGACCAGCTGTAAAAAAAACAGATCACATGAACACTGAGGTCACTCAAACAGCAAATAATTCATGAGTAAATTAACAATTGGGAAAAACAATCAAAACAATTGTAATGTAAATTAGAGGAAAAGTATTAATAGAGGGTCAATTTCTTGGCAAAGTTCAGCCTGGGAATTGAAACTGGCTTCTGTGGTCAACTTTTAGCTCAGCAAAATACAACTAACAACACTGTTGTCCTTGGAGATAATTCCATGTGAAATCAATAGAGCTCCCCAGGCACACTTTCACAATAGTCTAAAATATTGGTCCCAAATGCCAAATGAAGAAAACAGTCCATTTCAACAAAAATCTCATAGGTTCATGTTTAATGGGCGTTTAAAAAAAAAATAAAAAATGGGGGACATGGCCACATGACCAGCTTTCCAGAGTTTTGTCAGATCCATGAATTTTAGCCATTGAGTTGAGTTGGATTTGGAGTTGGAGTTGAGTTTTCTTCTGCTAATGGTTCCACCTAAAGGCTTTCTTGAAATTTCAAAGCCTGCAATGTTACCAAACATCTTGTAGCCACAAAGTAGCCACTTAGCTAGGAGCCCTGTTCATCTTCGCAGAAGATTTTTAAGATACAAATCCTTCCTACTAAGGTGGCCAATGAGGGTAAACTCACTGTTCAGTCAGTGAAAACAAATACGCGCGTTGCAGCGCGTTTACTCTCGTTGGCCACCGTAAGAAGGTCTTGACTCTTAAACTTCTTCTGCAGAGATGAGCAGGGCTCCTAGCTAAATGGCTACCTTAGACATTTAAGCTAAAAACATGATAAGAGTCAAATGTGAATGTCGGGGCTTACGGACACTTGGATCACGCTACAACGAGCAGAATGGAGGCATTTTGTACGTTTTTTTAATGTTGTTTTTTACGCTTGAAAGAATGGCCACAATTGACTTCAACGGATTTGGATTTGTCTTCGATGCCGTTTTTCTTGGAAACTCCATAAGTTTTTTGAGGACCAAAGAAATTCACCGACCCTTCAATTACATGATTGAATTTTCATTTTTGGGTGCACTATCCCTTTAATGCATACATGGACCAGAGGTAAGCAGGGTTCCCTTTCAAGTCCACATACACTATAAACACAAACACAGTTGGCTCACTTTAAAATAACACAATGCAGTTCATTTAAAAAGAACTGTGCATTTGTGGAAAATGCACTTAGAAGACACTCACCTCGTGCTCAGTGATGTTAATGAGAAGCTCCTGCTGTAGGAATTGCTCTAGGATGTATTTGGGAGCCATGTCTACAAGAGACTAAATGCAACCAATGGGTTTAGAATAGAGAAACTTACCAGTAGAATGCATTCTGATTATTTATTACAATGCCTTCTTGAATATTTGATTCTAATTGGTCAATTATAGCATTCTAGAGTATTTTACTTCTGAAGAGCAACTACGAACAGACCATTGCTATAGGCGTGACAAGGTTCCAACCGTAGAATCTGACACGCTGCTTTTTTAAGCAGCACAAAATCCATTTAAAATCGACAAAAATCAATTTTAAATCAATATTTTGCGCCAAATTATTGGGTTTTTTCATATAGTTGTGTAATAAGCAGGATAATGTACAACAACCCAGTCATTATTGCAAAATAAACCCCTTCAGGGAGGTTCCTGACCTCTCCACTTTGCATTAAGGTCCTGCATCACCCTGCCAGGATTTAATTTACAATAACGACCAGCTCATTGAACATTACTGCTTGCTAATCGTATAACACAGCAGCTGTATTCCATGTCGTACACCAGTTCCTCAATGGCTGGACTAAGTAGACTGTTGGTTAATCTCTAGGGGCCCAAGTTGGTTCACTATACAGGGAATTAGTGAACCATATACAGACAGTATTTTAATGCACCTGCTTGGCCGATGGCGTCATGCCCATCTGCACCACGATGATGGCCCTGGTGATGTTCTCCTCCTGCATACGCTGGCAGTACATCTTTATGGTCTTGATGCCAACCTTGGGCTCCTCTGCGCAATGACAAGACAGGTCAGATTCACTTTCGTTAACAAGCATACTCGTTGTAGTTCAACTCTGTGCCAACACCACTGCTGCGTAGGAAAGTTTGTGGATCCATAAATTCCTTCTATCTAAAAGATTGAGCTCCAGCGCTCCTACACCTTAGTCAAAGTCAAATTCAAGCACTTTTCAAGCATTCACATATTGCATTTTTAAGCTTTTCCAGCACATTATAGCTGCAAAAAATTGCATGTTTATCAAACTACTCAGTCAAATAGCCATTTATGAAAGTAGTGCAATTTACGCAACAATTTTGACCAGTTTCAAGCAGTTTGTTCCAAAATCCAAGCATTTTTACAGACCTTGAAAATACCAGTTCAGGCATTTTCAAAGATTTCAAGCAATAAAATGAGCCCTGAAACACACAAGTAAATTTAGCAGTCTGGAAAAAATATTGGGCAGAACATTTACCTTGTTAACTTAAGATTTCCCATTTGAGAACCACCGTCTACCATTAAAAAGTATGATGTATATTTATCCCTCGTGCCATGATGTCTCCCTAAACAATCTCTCGCCATAGTGTACCTGGGAAGAAAACGAACATTTGATCCGTCGGGTCATCGTTATGGGCGACCAGCACCGTGAGATCAGTGCGACGTGGTCGACCCTCGCTTGGCTTGTCCCCAAACTGACTTTTAAACTCGTCCAGGGTTTGGTCCAACTCATCCTGGGTCACTAGGTAACCTCGATCGTGACACAGCTGTAACAGGAGAATCAGCCAATGCTTAGTGGTAAGAGTTTGGCCAGGCACCAGTCTACCATTCTTTTAAAGGGGAATTTTTAAATTTAGACAGTTTAGATGGGGGTGAAGTTTTAAGTTGCACATCCAATAAGATTTTGCCCCCATCTAAACCTGTCATTATTGTAAAATGTCTGACTATTAAAGGGTAAACTTGCTGCCTAGCTAAAACAAAATTAGTGGCAACGTAGCCTCACGTCACCAGGCTCTTCATACAGGGGCGAAGAGCCTGGTTTCCATTCTCTCTGAAGTTTGTCTGGATTCTGGTTCCGGTCTAAAGAGCGGATCCAGAATTCACCAAAGTAAAAGACTTCACCAAGCTAAAACTTTAAATTCTGGCGCACCATTGATTTCCGTCTCCGGTTTTGAAAGATTTTATTCATTTAAACATGGACGAACAAAATTATATTCTTTAAATTAAAAAGTTTCACCACATTTTTAATGGCTTGGGGTATCCATTGAATTCCGGATCCAGTCTCTCACCCTGGTTCCGGTTGCTAACCAAAACAGCCACTTAGGCTGCATTTGAATCCCGGTTCTCGAACAAAGAACACTGTTCGTCGCAAATCTAATACCCGAGAACGTGTTCGCGAAAGCGTTCTCGCGTTCTTGACCACACCACCTCGGGAGGCGGTATGGTCAAGAACGACGGGGAACAAACATGGCGGCCACTGGAGAAACTGATGAAATGTAAGCTGATTTTATGCCTCGTATGGTCCATTTCACAGAACTTGTAGATTTCGGAACAATTTCACCTATTCACTGATCCATTAGGCCAGGGGTCCCTAATCTTTCCCAGAAAGGGCCAGTGTGGGTGCAGGCTTTCATTGCAACCAACCAGCTATACACCTGATGCTACTAATCAAGCTTATTAGTAAGGAGTCCAGAGGTTGATTAGTAGCATCAGGTGAGTAAATGCTTGGTTGCAATAAAAGCCTGCACCCACACCGGCCCTTTCTGGAAACGATTGAGAACCCCTGCATTAGGCCTTGACTTGATCCCATTCCAGATTGAAAAAAAATCACTTGAATGCACACAATTCTTTGCTTCGTGATCTTGAATAGACCATTAGCGAGAAACGCCTTGCCTCTGACAACCTCGGCACCTCTGCCAAGCATTCAGCAGCGTGGGTCCACACATTTGACAGCAGACGCGTACCCATGGTTACCATTCCCGACTGTTCCGGTGTTCTGTCAAATTTTGCTCCCTTGTCAAAAAATGCTACTTTAATGCAAAGCGATCGGAAAGTCTTTGTTTTCGCCTTGATATTGCAATATGAATCAGATTAGAGTAGTAAATTTATTTGTTTGCTTGCTTATAATAACATAAGCAAATTTTATAACGAGTTGGATAAGTTTGTTCAAAGATATATACCCATATACGCCATTATCTAATTTCTGCATTTTCAGGAGACCCCAGCGTGTACATGCAGATATGTGTACGCTTACACTTCGAAATGCGAAATATAAATAAATCTATTTTGTGATTTTTGAAGATTCTTAAGATATGAGTGAGGAAACAGCCCGAGATTTTAGGTTTGCGCAAGCGCAGAACCGCGAGGTAGCATATTTTGATAGGTAGCAAAATTTGTCAGAACACCGGCATTCGAAACCCGACTAGTTCCCGAGCTGTTCGCAAACAATCAAGAACAAGGATTCGAATACCGCCTAAACGGTTACTATTACTGGTGGCAACGGCAACATTGAGCAGGTGTCTCCCTCGCTTTCTCACACTCTCTCTCTCGTGCTTACGCATGATAAAATGTTTACGCAGCGCAAAGTTGCATAAGCATAAATCGAGCACAGCAATGGCTTGGATATATATTTAAGCAACTGGAGCAGTAAATAAATCTTTCATAGATTGTGTGTGTACGATGCCCTTAGGCTGTTTTTGCATGTACCTAGATGGCACAGCGCCAGCCAATTATTTGTTAGTTTGGGGTTACCCACTTTCAACGCTCTTTTAAGAAACTTGACGTACAGCTTCATGTGTCGGTTGAATGAATCTGAAAATTATATCCTAATGGAATTAACTGACCCTACTAAAAGCCTGAGATATAGCTCAAGACTGTGGTGCCACTGGCGTAAAAACCTGTTTCTTGTGCACTGATTTTATGAGCCTTTTTAATGTATTCTGTCTTCTTTTGTTCTGTATTGCTCTTTGTGTGTCTGATATGGACCCCCTGTGTGATTCCGGAATAAAGATCATATGTATATGTGTGAGTGTGTTCTTCTGCTTGCTACTAAGGACCACAGCATGTTTTAAATCAACAGACAGGGGAAAATTTTTGGGAAGTGAGGACATTCTGGCCAGTCCTCACAACTAGAGAGGCGAGTTGTGATTTATTGGTTAAGATACGGTAGAGGTTAGAATTAGGGAGAAGTTTTGGTTTGGGCCAAGTGTTTAATTGAACGAGGGTAAGTAGTGATTAAAATTAAGTACGGTGTGTTCCGACATTAGGAAAATTATTGGAAGTCAATGTAATGTCCTCAGAAACGTGCGTTTGTTTGTGTGTGTGTGTATGTACACGCACGCATCAGCAGACGATCTTGAATTGAAACAAGTTTACTGTAAAACGAACGTCAGCTTGCTGAGTGAATATCAGAAGTTTCCCACAAGTATAGATTACAACTCATTGCACAGATGTATGTTGATCATCTAAGCAGTTACAGAGGACAATTTAGTAATAGCAGGGAAAATTACCCAATTTAGCCATATACATTTAACTTTTACCCACTAACCAGCCACTTCCATTTTCTGGCACGGTGGAAACTCAGCTAGCCAATCCGCCGTTGTTGTTAAAAAAAAAAAGTACTAACGAATATTTTACTTACTTGCATTATTGTCTTTCGAATTTTCCATAACCTGTAAGTTTCCTCCTCATCATCCATATTTGAATATTTCAATTGATTTCCAGTGATGAAAGAAAAAGAAAACTGCAATCACCACGCTTTCCCCCTATTCTCCCTGTAGATCGTTTACTTCCGCAGCCAGCAGATCACGTGGGTCAATTTTTGGACCTCAGGTGGGTATCTATATATCTGCCTGTATTTTCAATAAAGATTCTGGCCATTTCCATCTTATACAATCATTCAAATAATTAATTCTTTATCGTTCTCAGTGTTTTTGATTTCTTTATTGTGTAGTGGTGTTAGTTCACCGGAATGATATTGTTAATCACGAGAATATTTTTTCTAGATAGGCTTACTGCAACCATATTAAGACACTCAATGTTCGTTATTTGCTGGCGCACAAGGTAATCTACTATTTGCACTTTGCCTCTTTACGTTTGTATGACCACACCCCTTTCTCAGTTCTCAGGCAGCTGATTTGCTGGATATGATATTTAGGGCGTGCCAACTAAATATGGGCAGAGCCTGCGGTAACACAGCATTATGTGGGTGGTCAAGCGTGCTTTAGTTTTCGGATTTTTGGGAAGTCGAGGGGTCGTCAGAGCAATGGTAGGGTTTGTGTGTAACATAACCGTTGTTCATTCGTAAACATCGCTGTAGTTCTTAGTTTGTCATGTGTTACAGATTTAACCGTAACCACGCGATCGATAAGTGTAATTAACTGGTGAAAGGAACCCAAGTTCCAGCTCGCTGCATAGTTTCTACATTCAAATTCGTCCGACGGTTCAGTGTTGGCGCATTGAAAATGTACAGTTTGCGCAAATTGCGTGGAATTATGAGCCATTTTTTGTTCCATTATTTGGTGTAGTGGTCATGTACTTTAAAGGAATGTTAGTCAATTATTTTGGTTTTTGCGATTATTTAGGTTTCCTAACCGGTTTGATTTGTGATCATGGCAGTTGTCTTGCTAACAGTGTTGTCTTCACCTGCTTTTGGAGAAAGTTCGTACACGCTGGAAGACTGCTTACCGTTTTTCGTGCCAGACTGACCCAACAAAATGAACGTGTAGCCCTGAGGGATACATAACCGTGAAGAACGATGTTAGCCGCTCAGTTAAGTTATGATGACGAATCAAGACGCAGAATCTTTTGGCCGATTGTTCCATTCAGACAGTGGGTAACATTAATGAATGGTTCGTTTCTGTCTGATTGGTGGTATTAAATGTGCAATAATACGTTTCAAAGAGATTTATAATGATCTCTTCCACAGACTCAGATTTGGGGCCTGATTCGTCGGATGCAAAAGTGGAACAACATTGATTTGTAATCTTGCGAGCGTCGGCCCAAATTGCCGATGTACCCACGCAATCCCGTGTCGCATTTCAATTCGCCTTTTTTATATTTGTCGCTATCCGCTGACAAAATGAAGTGGTCATGAGTTGCCATGACTGGCGAAGCGGATTACTGCCAGGAACACTAGCAACGGTTAAAGCATTAGCATTTTCCCTCTTGAAGATGCATCGGATGGGATGCGTACTTGCCATTGACTGTAACTGTATACTGTCTATAATATTTACGTTGCGAGATCGGCTGAAAAATTACAGTCCATGTTTGTAAGGAAACTGTGATTCATATAGGCACTTTATGGAAGACCTCGCCTATTGACGTAACGATATCGGAGAAGGCCTAGTCATGCGTTTCTGTGCGCAAAACTAATCTGGGTTGAGGGTGGTGATGTGCGTCTACCAGCCTGAGGTTCAGTTGCATATATTATTGAACTTTGTGCGCGGTACTTAGACGGGTTGTGTAATTTGGCCATCATCTTATTCGATTGTCAAACGGTAAGAACGCAAGTATACTGCCTGCATATTTCAAAAATGCTCTGGAAACTTGAAAACACGTAGCAGTGTTGTGCCTTGACTCAAAATTATGGAGATCTTTAAAGATTTAGTGTAAGTTAACTGTCCGTGTATCCTCATCTCTTTTACTCTAGGTAGCTATATAGGGATACCATTCTGGTGATTTGAAATCCAAAATTTTCTAGGCAGATGTATTTTGGTAAATACTGGTGGTGATGCAGAACAGTACAGTTTTTTTTTAACCTCTTTTGCTTTGAAGAAAATGTATTAAGTGCGTTTCAAAAGTGCTCTTCCCTCAAATTTGAGTCCCTGGTTCAAATCCAGCCTGGGGCCTTTTTGAATGAAGTCCGAATGTGCTTTTATCCTCCCGGAGTCCAACACAAAGGCTAATTAGTGTCAATGTTTCCAATGGTGAAGTGTGCAAGTAAATGGTTTGTGTGATCTCTAAAATGCATTGGAAAAGTACCCAGAGTGCGATCAAGCTTTTCGCCTGTTGTACGTCGAGATGGGCTACAGCCTTCCCTTGACCCTGACCAAGAGCGAGTGAGTGGGTCAGAGAATGGACAGATGGATTGATGTCTCAGAGAAACAAATACTATAGGTTTCTACGCTGACAGTGCTACTCCTCTTGTTTCAAAGATGTATTTGTGTTGTAACTGCATTGTCCAGAGTCATAATGGTAGCTGTGGCCCATTTCAACTCTTCTTGGATTTGCATTGCTAAGTAGTTTATGGCAGACCCCTTGTCAGCTAATATCTCTAAGTTAATCAGATTACCCACCTCTGTTTGGATTGCCTACTGGGCTACTTAGGTTGCGGTGGGTATGCAAAAAGTAAAATGTGACATTGACCATCACAAATGTTCTGTTTGCCACATCCTGAATTCTGCTATTGAATCTAAAGTTGCTAACTAGCTTTTATTTAAGTGACCAAATTATCCAAAATGTATCACTATTAAATTGTAGTGCTTAAAATCATTAGGTTATTGATGCCTTATTAATGATGATGGCAATAGCAATTGCATGTTTTTTGAGATTTAAAAAAAACTGTCAAATCTATCAAGCTTCACAAGACCTGGCCTATAATTGAGTGTCTGCAATGTATATGTCTACTTTGAATGGAATTGATGCATAAAGGGACTAACTGCCCACTCCCTTTGATAAAAGAAATGAACTTGGAACTCAAACTGAGAGGAGAAGGAAATTGGTACCATGGGGTTGATTGCTACATGGTGATTGGTGTGTTGCAATTACCAGTTTCCCCACATGTTGGTTTTGTCTGAACAGGTACCTGCCCTCTATTATATTTGCAAGTTCAACGCAGCTTGGGCTACGTTCAGACAGTAGGTCTTCATGCACAATTTGGATTTTTTTGGAGGAATACAATTTTTTTTTCTTTTTTTTGTGTGTGTGTGCTCGATCATGCAACTTGTGTCATTTTTGAGTATGAACTGAAAGTGACCCTGAAGAGACCCGCATGCGGAAAAGAGGTCCTGAGGTAATGCGTGACCATGCAGGCAATAAATGTGTCGAGATGAGAGGCCTCCACGTGTGTGGCACTGAAACTTTATCTCCAATCGAACTCGGTACCATTTCAGACAAATAATGACGTAAAGTTCAGATAAATGCCACCTGGCCGTTCAGACAGCAGTTACATTACAAAATATCAGATGCAAAATCGGATTTAGGACCACATGAAAGTGGCCGCGGTCGGATTAAAAAAAAAAGTCAGTGTCTTTAACAGATCAGATACAGGTCACATATGGGCAAAAAAAATTGGACTCGGGCCACATTTGCCTGCGGTCTGAACATAGCCTTGGATACTGATGAACAGGAAAGGAGCCTGTTTTGGTCTCAGCCCTTGGGTGTATCCAAATTCCTGGAGAGGGGGGGGAAAAAAAAAAAAAACGATCTGGAAATTGTTTCAGGCAGCCATGATGAGTGGTAAGAAATTGTCTTTTGTGAAGAAAAGGAGGCAATTGGTTTCTTTCTTGTGAGGAAACTCAGGAACAACCTTGGAAGAAAGGAAAGATTGACTAACCTTAATCCTATGCAACTGTAGTGATTGTATACATGCTTCATTGTAGTTTTCCTGTTTGAACAATCATTTAATTTTACCTTTTCCAGAAGCATTTGTTTTCCCTGGCATTTGTCCGTTAACAGGCTATGTTAAGTTATGGATGGATGTCTGTGAAGTTTTGTGTGTTGATGGATGCTGTGCTAAGGAGGAAGTGATTCAATTTTGGTCAGGATCTAACTGATATTCTTGATTCAGGATCAGAGAGAATTTCTCTGCATGTAAAGACTGCATTACTGTGCACTGGTGTCGTTTGAAAGTTGTCCCAGCCATCCATTTGATACCCATGTCCAAATCAGACGTAATTTGTAGCAATACTTTAAGCTAAATCTGAAACTGACTTCCTTCGCCTACTAATTTCAAAACAGCTGAGGCAATGCACTCTCTTGGTGCCTTCTAGTTCTCAATGGTCATCAGGCTCATGATGTACTGAAAGAAATGACATCTGATTTTTCTTGCATGTACCAAGGCACCCTCTGAATAGCCCCATGTCTGTCTTTTGATCCATTGGACCTGCTAGCGACAACAAGGAAATGTGTGGAGGAAAGTGAAAAGGTCGTTTGTTTATGACCTCTCGGATTCACCCCTAGAGTCTTGGCGTTATGTCTTTGTAACATGTTAGTCGCCAACTCTTGGACTGTGAGAACTTTTTTTTTCCTCCGCTTAACAAAAATCTTGAGACTGCATCACACAACGACATTACAAATATTTCTGTGCTTTCAACAGTTTGGGTGCAGACTTTCCTTTATTAGTTTGACAATGCCTCTCTGGACAGAGTGAGGTCTACGCATAATATTTTTTTAGCTGTTTTAGCAGCAGAAGCTCCATAGTAATGCTTGTCATTTTGGAATACCATGTTGGATGAGCAGACAGATACTCCAAACGCCTGTGAAGCGTATGCATTCATACGTTTAATCTCGCTCTCCCTGGTGATCTCACTCCTCTTCCTTCTCATATGCATCAGGCGGCTCAAGCAGAAGACTGGCGCAGCGCCAAGTCCATCTACGAGTTTTCAGCCAAGGACATTGATGGCAATGAGGTGTCTTTGGATAAATACAAGTGAGTTGGATTAGAGATTTTTAAGGCTTTTATGCATCTGATTTACCTGTATCTACCTGCTCAATACAGCACTGTCACTCTGCACTGATCTATTGAATACTCCTCCCACCATCACTCATTCTGTCTGTATATCTGCTCGACACCTCTGCACTTCTCTCTAGTACTTTACACTTCAGCACTCATTTTATTTGTACATCTACCTACCCAGTGCTACACTTTACCACCCTGCTCTTGCCTAATACTTTATGCAGTCTACCTGTATTTACATAAACAATAATACACACTCACTGCACTTGTCCTGATTTGCCTGCCGTCATGCATTCTACCGCTATGTAGCTTAGCAGTGCTTCACTTGCGCTCTTGCCGCACCTTGCTAATTCAGTTCTCTGCTTCAAGTGCACTGCCTGTTGTACTCTGTCCTGAGAGCCTCACCCCTATGAAGATGAAGCCTCTGGACTGTGGACTTTGAACTGTAGATCTGACACGTCGTGTAAAAAGAGAAAATACTTTTAAATCTGTTAATGAATATCTCTTGTCTCTGCTGGACTCAACATCTCAACCCACATTTGACTAATGACCACTGATCTATATATAAAAACAATATATATTATAATGTATAATATAATATATTATTCTATATAGATCAGTGCTAATGACTGGAAATGGTCTATTACAAGAAATGACTGATAATGACCAGCAGAGAGGCCATTCTTGTTGGTGTAGAAAGGTGACATTTTGTGTCTGCTCTTGAAAGGCATCCAAGTCCATGACGCCTCTACAATATTTGAAATGGTTTCTGTTCATCATGTGTTAAAGGGAAATGGCGACTTTCAGAAAGAAATGTCCTTTGTGAGGACATGAATGGATTGAATGGCCTCTGATTAAGTCCTTTTTAGACCATATTTAAAAAAAAAAAAAAAAATAGTTGGTTGGCATCCGTCACATTTCAATTTTCAGGGGTGTTTTGGAGGGATGGGGTTTATCATTTTATTGTAATAAGAATTTGAGTTCCAAACAGCACTACAAATCCAAATCGCAAGTGCATGCGTTGACATAAAGGATCAAATCTACCGAGTGCGTGAGTGGAGCAGAGGGAAAGCAGAACCGATCATCCGCTGCATGGACAGGCATCTTGAGCATTTTCTCACTTTCTTTTCGGTTAGGCTCCCCCCCCCCACCCCCACCCCCAAAAAAAAGTACAAAACCAGAGGCGGGAGAGCTTTTCTGGGGTTGGCAGGGATGTTAACCAACTTTCTTTTTTTCTTTTTCTTTCTCTATGGTCTTACATTGGCTAACTGGTTGGTTGGGTTTTTTTTGGGGGGGATGGGATTCGGCTCCTGACTGACTTTCGGGCTGTACTGTTTTGTGTCTCACCTCCCCGCCCTTCTCTCCTCTGCGTAGGGGCCATGTCTGTATCATCACTAACGTCGCCTCGAAATGAGGCAAGACCGCCGTAAACTACACTCAGCTTGCGCAGATGCACGCCACGTACGCTGAGAAGGGTTTACGCATCCTTGGATTCCCCTGCAACCAGTTCGGAAACCAGGTAAAGCTTTCGACGTGTGGCGGGGGGAGATTGCAGTAGGGCTGCCCAACCCTGTCCCTGAAGATCTACCATCAACCAGGTTTTTGTTTCAGACCTGGAATTTTATCCGTACTCTGTGTAAATTTGGTCGGGCGGCACAGTGGCGCTGTAGTTGGCGGTTCTCCCCGTCTTCGCGTGGGTTTCCTCCGGGTACTCCGGTTTCCTCCCGCAACCTAAGACAGGCATATCAGGCTAATTGGAGATGCTACATTGCTCATAAGTATGAGTGTGAGAGTAAATGGTGTGTGCGCCCTGCGATGGATTGGTGTGCTGTCCTGGGTGGGTCCCTGCTTTTCACCCATAGTCAGCTGTGATGGACTCCAGCCCCCCCTGCAGGCCGAGTGAGGAAGAAGCGAGTGTAGAGAATGGATGGACTACAGCCAGAAGTTTGCACACTCACATGTCAAGTAAACAAGCAAACAGTCAAGTAAACAAAGAAGTAAATGTGGCAGAAAGAAATGTTTGGATCAAAATTTCAAGTGTGTTAAAACGACACCCATCTGCGGTCGCTATTGCTGAGCATATTCACGTAATTCTTCTCTTTGAGGACAGTCATGTGGTCTTGAGAGTTTACACCAGAGCTAAGGTAGATGTTCTTGCAGCTGTGCTGCATTTTTTGTGTGCGTCTCTTTGACCATCCTTTACATTATGTCTGAAATTGGCTTGATTTTCATTCTGATTGTGAAAAATCGAAACAATTTTGTCTTTTTACCTCGATTTTTTTTAATCCAAAATTTTGGGTACTATGATCCTTTTGAAGTAACTTATTCCTTTTTTAACTTCAGAGAATTTTATGCCTCTCCTCCCTTTCAGGTTAATACAGATGTTTAGTCACTTAAATTTCACCAAAGTGAAGTTCTAAAACATGAGGAAACTGTGCCCAAACTTTTGACTGAGTGGATTCACTATGCAAACAGTATGCCAGCATCCATACGACTGCTCAATCCGCTCCAGCCCCATGGTTGAAGTTAAGCAGGTGTGGGCTTGGTTAGTCCCTGGATGGCAGGCCACTTGGAAAAACGTAGTTGCTGCTGGAAGAGGTGTTGGTGGCCAGTAGGCTGTGATCTTCTATCTGGTGAAATAACGCCCTAGTGCAGTGATGGTGAAAGTGAAAAGAAAGTGAAAGAACATGCTGTCTTTCAGATGAGTCGTTAAACCGAGGTCCTGACTGAGGGCGGTCATTAAATATCCTATCACATTCTACGATAAGGGCAGGGAGTTCCCCGGTTTCACGGTTAAAGTCCCACTCTGGCTCTTTCAACCTGCCACGTAATCATCCCCTGATCTAATTGGCTGTGCAATTTGTCCTCTCCTTCCCTACCTCAACACCCAGGGCTCCCTCGAGAAGGTGATTTCAATCTCAGCAGGACTTCCCTGGTTAAATAAGGGATAAATTAAAAAAAAAAAAAAGGTTCAGTACCCAAGTCAGGCAGAGTTAATGGCTCTTAAAGGCTGCATAATCAACAAAAACCCATGGTATGGTATATTTCCAGCAACAGAGGGAGTTTGCCCTTTGTATCTTTGGGAGGACTATGTTTACTTGGCAGATGCTGCTTAGGAGTTGGGTTTTTTTTTTTGTTTTGTTTTTAAATCTGTTCTCCAGCTCAAGACTGTGGTTTGTAAGCACAGGAAGGAGATGCGAAAATTAGCGGTCCTGGGCCTCTTCTTCTTCCCCCTTTTCATTGTCTTGTCTGTCTTTTACTCTTTACCTTTTGCTTTATCAGGAACCGGGCACAGAGGAACAGATAAAGGACTTTGCCAAGGGTTACAACGCCCAGTTCGACCTCTTCAGTAAGATCGATGTGAACGGGGATAATGCTCACCCCCTGTGGAAGTGGATGAAGGACCAGCCAAAAGGGAAGGGCACGTTAGGAAAGTGAGTTAATAAAAATGTTTTTGTTCCGGTTAGCATTTTCTCTTATATGTTTGGTGAGATCATTTGTGGTGATTTGATTAGCCCTGCTGGTATACCCTGGGGGGGAGTTTAGGAGAAGAGGGGGTATTGGGTTTGGGCTTCATTTGAAATGATCAGATTCCAGTACCAATATTCTGAAACCATTTCAATCCCTACACTGCTGAACACGCCAAAAAATATTTACCGGCTGGGCGTGGTGGTACCCTCGGCGTTTGCTGGTGTGACAAACTGAACATAAAGCACTTCCTTCTGCACTTGCAATACCTTTGTGTCCCATTATTGACTTTTATTTTTCTATTTCCTTTCTTGTATCACATTTTTGAGGTGGTTCTGGAGTAAGGGGAGGTGAGGTCCAGCAAGGATTCTGTCATACTTTCGAAAACAAATCATTCAGTTTTGCATGTCAAACTAGGAGCAGTAGCCCAGTCGAGCAAACACTCCTCATTTTAACAAGCTTTTTCTTCACTGGTTTTGCAATGAAATTCATTTGTTTTCAAGTTGACAAGCAGATTTGCTAATCTTTTGGGGATTAAATGGGTTTTGGTCTTCCGCAAGTGATGGTCACCGTGGCTTGCTAAACCTAAGCTATTGGCTAGCTAGTGAAACAACAAAATTTACTTTGCATCGCACATCAGCCAGTTAGCTACCTTACTGGGGATTTATGTTGGTCTATTGTAGCTTTAGTCTGATAGCTAGCTAACTCAAAGGACTTTTTCAGGCTGCAGTTTCATTATGCGCAAGAAGCATCCTAATTGGCAAAGCTTTTAGTTTTATTACCAGAAGACTAAAAAGGAAAAAAAAACAGTTTTTAAAGCTTGATGGCAGATGCTATTCTCCTTGCAGTTGCCAGCTGTCTGCAAGTGTCCTTTTCAGACTTAATATTGGCTAATTTTATGAATCGGTGGGTGTTCAGAAGTATCTTGCTGCCAGCAGTTCATGGTGTTTATCTGCCTCATGTTCCATCTTGCTTTTCTGTATGTTTCTTTATCCAAATTAGTCTGGTTTCAAACACTTAATTTGTTCTAAATCATCAGGTTCTTATTGAAAAAAACTTTTCTTTGAATTCTGGTCTCAGATTGAAAACCAATACCCAACCCACCCCCAGATTATACCAGAGCAAAATCGCAAAATAATCTGAAATGAAAAGCTTTACTTTACTGACATACAATGAACTGAAATTCCATGCAAATGGTATGGCTGCACTGAAATTGTTTTACTCAGTGTGTGTGCTTTTTTTTTTTTTTTTTTTCCTCAACATAGCAACATCAAATGGAATTTCACTAAGGTAAGTCTGGTTTTGTGGTTTGTCAGATTTTGTCATGTTCTTCTACACACACCTTGCTTGGTGATAGTTGGAAACTTGTATCCTTGTGTGCAGAATTCAGCCCTTTGAGTGTGTCTGTTTGTGTTTTTGTATAATCCATCGCTGTATTTTCGAACACTGGAACAAACCTTTCGTTTACGGACTAGAGCACTCGTCAACAAACCTGTTCCTGGAATTCAACTTTAATGCAGCACAACTGCCTCTACTAAATGGCTGCTCAGTGAGACCTCTGGCTGTTGAATGAGAGATCCTTTGTTAGGGTTGGGTGAAAAGCTACAGGATGGTAGATCTTAAGGAACTGGATTGGTCATAACTGAACTCTAGGAACCATCTTTTCAAGATTGCTTGCCTTGTCACCCTTCCCCTGTTTCATATGTTTCATTTGTGTAAATCTCTAAGAATCGAACCGTGATAAATCTGATTCCTTTGTGGTCCTGCAGAAAGGAAGTCCCTTCTTTGGACTTGTTTCCCTCAATAGATTTATGCATTCGTTTCTAATTCTATGCCATGTAACCTCGTGACTCCTCTGTTGCAAATCTATCCAGGCTGTTTTTGTTGAATTTCTGTTATGTCACAGCCAAGCTTGCGTGCACTTCAATGACTCAAATTTAAGTCAGTTACCTTGTGAACTTTTTTTCATGAGGAGGAAAATTTTCGTCTCAAAGTGGACTATTTGCATCTCACCCCATAGCTTCTTAATTTGCTTTTAAAGGGGCACTGCTTGTTACATGCCAATTCTTTGACGACAAAGAATAGAAACGGTGCGCCAAGGCTAAAAGCTGATTTGCACTTTGTCCATTGACTTCTATTCATTGTTATCACAACACTAGCATGTAGCATCTAGTGTCCCTTTAAACTGTAATGGGTCAGATTATGGGAGCCCACAGCCTTCGATGAGATTCCGTGTAAGTGGGCTTGTTTTTGAAGGATTTTGAGCTCTGAAATTAAATCTGAATTAAGCATGTTTGTCTTGAGGCTTCATTTAAATTCAAGATGGCAACTTTATTGTATTGTTTACATGATATTGGCGTCTGTATTTACTTGTGAAATGTATATCTTTTTTGCCACAATCATCTCCTGGTTCACTTTTGGTTGGGCTATGTGCCAAATTCTTGCACACAAGATGGCTGAGGATAATTGCTTGCCGTTCGGTAGCATTGGCAGATCTGACACCTGAGCGCTTATTTTTATATAGTGAAGCAATGATCTCAAAGAGAAAATCCAAACTGATCGTCTCTTGGGACCATGAGTGGGTTGGGTGTGATTGTTTAGCCCATGGTGTTACTAATTCTAATAACGTTGTGAATATGTTTCATGTTCGCAGAGGTGTCACTGATTTGTTTCCCACTTTTTCTGTTCAGTTTCTGATCAACAAAGAGGGCCAGGTTGTGAAGAGGTACTCTCCAATGGATGATCCCAGAGTGAGTTAATAGTTTTCCTCCCTCTCACTGTGAACTGTGCGCATTACACTACATAAGAAGCAGCCAAGTGCTTTGTTTATCTATGTTTGTTCTGTGACTGGTACACTGTTAATGGATGAAGTGCTTCATCTCCTGTGGGTGTTATGTGCACTACCACTCAAGTTTGGGACCACTTGGAAATTTTCTTGTTTTCCTTGGAAACACACATGAAATTATTCTGAATAGGAAATATAGCAAATGAACAGAACATGCTGACATTGGCTGAGTTAGAAATAATGGTTTTAATGGAAAATGATTAATATGTACTTCAAACTATGCCTTGATTTAAAAAAAAAAAAAAAAAAAAAAAACCACCTTCACTGATACTGAAACTGGTGTTTTACGGGAACCATTTAGCGCAGCTGCTTGTTATCAACCTGTGAGGCATCTTTGTCTTAAACTACACACTCTCAGATATTTGTCTTCTTGCACAGTTGTGCATCGGGGCCTCCCACTCCTTTTTTCTGTCCTTGTTTGTGCTGCTCTCTGAAGGGAGTAGTTGACAGCATAGTAAGAGATTAAGTTTTCTATTTCTCACATTGAATAGCCTTCTTTTCTAAACACAAAAATAGACTGACGGGTCTGTAAAGGAGGTACTTTCTTTCTGGCCATTTTGAGCCTGTAAACAAACAACTGCTGATGCTTCAGGTACTAAACCAACCTCAAGAATGCCATGCTCCCTCTTGCGCTCCCTATTAGTTCAACGGTTTTCAGCTGTGCAACACACTTTGCAGAAGAGTTTTCTAATAATCACTTCGCCTTATAAAATGCTTAACCTGGAATAGCAGCCATACCAGGAGATTGATGCAGAGGACTGACACAGTTGCTGATAATAGGCCTCTATGCAAAAATGTAGATCATTCTTTGAAAAATGTTTGTGAAATGCAAGAAAATGTATTTTTCTTTGGAAAACAAAGAAATTTGCAAGTGATCCCAAACTTTGGAGCGGTAGTGTAAGATGGCAGTTAGATGACTCAAAACTCATGTTTCACATTGGTTTGAATTTCTGTCTGTCTCCACACCTCTGTCTCGGAGTCTCTCTCTTGCATTTATTTTCTATTGAATTAGCATGAAGTTCTCGGTTTCTGAATGAGCATAAATTGTTATCAAAATGGATGTTGATGTGTGTGTCTCTCTCTCTTTCTCTCTAGGTGGTGGAAAAAGACCTCCCCAGTTACATGTAGTTCTTAACCCACTTCAGTCTGACAGCTTCTGAAGTCCTGCCCCATAGTTTTCTTTTTTTTTTTTTTTTTTTTGGTTCCTCTGTGTTTGGCTCCTCCTCTCCCCCTTCCAGTGCATACTGGGTGTTGGAGTCTATTCCCGAGACCAATGACGGCCTGTCTAGAAACCCGTTAACAAAAGGGGTGGACAGGCCTGATGACCCCCTTGGCGTGCAGCCCCGACCTCGGAGAACTTCAGCACACAGCATGACTCCCAGAGAGGAGGCTCGGGCACACCCGCCCCATTACAGCTTACTCCTTGCTGTCATGATTACCAACCGGAAGTTTAATTGTTTTTTGTTGTAAACTGCTGCTAATTAAATAAACAAACCTGCTGATTACGATTGAATCCGAGCTCTTGTTTTCACATTTTTCATTGAAGGACTGTGGGAGATTTAAAGACGCAGAGCTTTGGGTGGGAGTGGGTGTGTGGCCGTTAGGAAAAAGCTTGTTTTGTTGAATGATGTGATCCTGAAGGTATACCTCTTAATTGACTTTAAGGTTGCTGTCCTTGATCTCTTGTGTGGTATTCAGTATTTACATCCTATGCGGTTGCATGGAATTGGGTTAATCCGGGGATTGATTAGTCACTGTGTTTACCGAGGCAGAGGCAGGTTACTCTAAAATCGTCTTTACACCATTGTGTTCTCTCTGGGATTATCCAGCATGCTTTGGGAAACGCCAACAACATTAAGCAGGTGGGACCGTGGTATTGTCTATGCTGAGAAAAGGGCTTTAGAAGTAGGTGGACAATTCTTGTGTCTGAGATGGCAAAATAATTTGAAACTCTATCATAGTCGAATATTCTGACGACTTTTTTTTTTTTACTGTAAATGCATGGTCAGTGATGTCGCATCGTGTTTAAAATGACCCGGCCTACCCCAGTACCATCTCATCGCAGCTACTACATTCTTCAAATGAAAAGAAACAAGTGTGCGAAATGAATGCGTGTGGTGCAGAAGTGCACGGTGTGGAGCGCTTTCGCTCTTGGAACAACTTTAACCTCATGGCCACTGGAGGGAGCCTCGAGATCTTGTTTTGCAAAATCAATGATGGAATAAAGATCCGAGCATTTTTTCTGGAGAGTTGCATGTTCTTTCCCTTGACGCAGTCTCCAGAATTGGCTAGAGAGACAACAGTCGCGGCCATGTAGGAAATATCCACTGTCCAGGAATGTGACGCGCGGCGCAGCCGAGACAGCAGCACCGGACAGCGGCCACTGCGCACGGATCTTGAACTGTAGCAGGATGCGAGGAGCGTATGGTTGCGAATTATACACGTCACTTCAAGAATGAGCTGCCTATACATGACACAACATGTGACTGGGCTAACCGTTCCCGAGTAATCAATAACGCACATCGAAAACGGTGCAGCCCGTGGTTTGACCGTTTGGTTTGCTTGTCAGTTGATTTCGGAAGTAAATGGAAGCTAACGGAGCTACGAGCCTGTCGGAGCAAGAAGGTAGCCGGGCGGTATCATGGTCCGTAGCGTCCGATGATTCCGACATTGCCTTCGGCGTTAGCCACGGGATGGAGGACGGAGATATTGGTACGTATTAGTTCATATATAAATACATTGTTTTTTCTTAATCGCCAATTTTTTGTTCCCATCATAACGTTGCCTTATCCACATGGACAATGGCACATTACCGCACTTGTTATGGTGGAAATGGGAATGTGAAGAGCGCACCAGTGAAGAACATTTTCTAGCGTTGTTTAGTACCAGCTCTAATAGGTTAACGTTCAGCAATACTTGCGTTTCCAGCATCTTCACCCCCGGCTGGCTGTCTGTGACCGTGTGAAGCGATGATGATTGTACTTTGGCTGTTTATTTGAACGCGCATCCTTGACTCATTTCCGCCCAGTTCATAGGGAAGGCTGACTGGGGGGTCGACTCGTTCTGACATTTCAAAGAAAGTCATTATCCATCCCCAGCTGACAGTCGAGTAGCTAATGTGTGTCTGGCAGCTAATGTAAGAGCCTTTAAGTAGTTTTGGCAGAGTACCACAGTGTTTGTATTTAGTGGCATGATGGGAATCTCGATTGGTTATTGAACGTCTTAGTTGTTCCCAGTTCTGTCAGATAAAACCTTTTTGAACATATTAATCCTGGTTATTGGCAGGTGGCAATGTAGTGATGGGGTTCCAGAATAACTTTTGCAAAAATAATGTGACAGTCACGCGTTGACGGAAGTGTGCGTAAAAAAAACTTCGCACATCGAACTTTTGAGTCTCAGAGTTGCGCCTTTTTTTGCCAAGCAGATTTGTCATTATTTAAAAAATAAGTAAATAAAAATGGTCTATATAGAATTATATTTATCGAATTAAGGGTCGTTACTAATTTTAGGCCAATTAGAATAATTGTAGACCAATATGGGCGGCTTTTATGGAAGAGGCCTGGATTTGCAGATGACAGGGATCAGTTTTTGTGCGCCACTGTTCACTGATATGAAAGGGAATGATCCCAATGCTGTAGCAGAGGCGGTCAATCGGACGATACGAATATTTTTTATTTCCAATCGCTGTGTTTCAGAGTGTTTGTTCAGCGTCAATAACGTGGTTTTTCAGAAGCAAATGACCTCATGGGTACGGCGAATGCGCAGCCCCGTATCATGCGTGCACCAACCTCCTGCGCCACCCAGTTAACCGATCGATCACACTCCCCATTGACCCAGCTTTACCAGTCTGTGAGCTTTTGTTGAGTATTCTCTCGGGACGTGGGCGTAAAGTGTCGTGTGATCTCCCGGCTTTGAGAGCACAGGGGTCTGCCTGAGTGATTTGCGACTGGACTGTACTCTTCTAATCCAAGGGGGCCATGACAAGACCTAACACGCGACAGAACGTGGGCCCTTTCTTTTGGTGCTCTCACGTTATGCGATGTTCAAGAGAATAACTAGAAGGGCTTTGGGTGCAGTGCAGTCGCAGAGTAATATAGTTGTGGGGAAACAGTTTTACAAAAGACACCGTATGAATGTTGCCATCTGTAGATTAGCTGGTTTGCCCCGCGCTACTGAGTGGCCCATACTGTCAATAGTGTAATAATATTTTTGAAAATACCGAGAGAGGAATCTGGGTCTGCCTGTCAGATGTTGAGCTCAGATTATCTTCGTTCTTGGAGTGTTGTCATGCCCCCTGTGTTCTATACTCTCAAATAAAGGATTGTGGTTGAAGACTTTTTAGTTTTCCAAAGAGTGGGCCTACAGAGTTTCATGACCGCTCATATTTGTAGTAAAGGGTACTAACATAGAGGGTGGCCTAATCTAAATGTTACAATGGACTTGCCTTTGAGGATACTGCGCCCCCCTCCCCGCTAGTACTATACCCATCACATGATAACTATGGTATTACCACAGTCGACAGTACCATGATATTACTATAGTCCACACAACTGTATTGCTGTAGTTTGAATAACTATAGTATCACTGTAGCAATACTAACTATGGTGGTGAAAATACAATCCATTTACTATAGGATAACTATCACTTGGAACCATAGTAATGTTTCATAAGAGAAGTTATTGTTTTGGTTGGTTTTGGTTAATGGTCTTTAGCTGAGCACATCTGAAGAGTTTATTTTCTTCTTGACCCCTAGTGTATCACTCTGAAGTTGAGTGGAGCGGTTGTTCATTATGTAATTTCATCCATACTGTAATTGGTTTTGTTCCTCTCAAAAGTTGTTTTTTGTGTGCCTGTTTGTAAATGCATGTGTTTTCTGTGTTTTTTAAATGTATGCCCGCATGTTAGCGTGCTCTCTCATATTTTTTGTGTTTTTGTGTGCCTGTATTGTATGTTTTTTTTTTTTTTGTGCTTTAGCGCCTAAGCAAGTCCACACGTCAGCAGACCTGCGTGTACATGCATCCTTTTGTACATACATGCGTGTGTATGTGTCTGTTTGCATCTGTGCACATGTGGCCACAGATAAAGATGAGGGTTTTTTTTCTCTCTCTCTTCGTGTATAATGGTCCACAGATGTTGCTGCTCGATCTGAGAGAGAGGGTAATCGGCTTTTAATCCTTTTTTCAACATTTGCCAGATGAAGACATTGTTACATAATATGTATTTACATATATACCCCCCCAATCAGGATTACCAACTGAAGAAAGTAAGTGTCACCCTACCCACCCCCATGAGAGAGGAATAGAGAGGGAGAAACTGAGATATACGCAGGCCCACACGCTCATACTCCAGTACACGGACACTTGGGCCGACACAGGGACATACAATAGAATATGTTGCAGTTCTATGTATACGTCTCCTGAAAATTCCACAGACTGTGTTAGGTTGCTGGGTATTTTCACACATTCTTACAATTCTGCACTTGTTTACTGTGTTTTGTGTCGGTGCGAAAGAGAGTGGGCGGACATGGCGAGCGCATTAATGTTATATTGTCAGGAACGAAGGCTTGAGCTCTTTTGTGTCGCTAGCCTAGCCTTTATTTGGTTGTTTTTCATTTATTATTTACTTGATATCGTAGCTGATTTCTGCACTGGGCTCTTCTGAGGGTGACTATTCAAGATGGCAGAGAACAGCCCACGTCTCGCCAAAACAACAGCAGCAGTTTAGTTTGTAACTGGACATGTGAGATGTGCTGGAATTATCCCCCGCAGGGTCAGGTCTGGACGAGACTCTCACCTCGGTTAGCCGAATGCA
This sequence comes from Gymnothorax reevesii, assembly GCA_029721435.1. Classification (NCBI taxonomy): domain Eukaryota; kingdom Metazoa; phylum Chordata; class Actinopteri; order Anguilliformes; family Muraenidae; genus Gymnothorax; species Gymnothorax reevesii. Next base: position 126,393,348 of record CM056576.1, on the reverse strand, counting down.
AACCCTGTTTTCACAGGGGCGAGACAGTCCCTGCTAGCCAAACCCAAATGGAGGAGGAGGCAAGCGGTGGAAATATGTCTTATTCCCAAAAACATGGGGGGTAGGGAGGGATTATTAAGAAATGGTGCTGGAAGGTTTGTGCTGGGTTGGTTGGGGGAGCAAGTTTTCCCTTGAAAAGGTCTGCCTTCCTATCTAAGAGGGAGCCAATAACCAGGGCTGTGCTCAAAGCAGAATCTCCAAAATCATGGTCCTCAAGGGCCAAAAGCTGCTTGTTTTCCACTCCTCCACCCCCCCCCCCTTTACTGCAGAGTTTGCTGTGGTGACAGTCTGGCCAATCAGTGGCAATAGTAGTTCACTTCATTACCTGGAAGGAGAGAAGACCAGGGCTGGACTCGAATTCGAGGGTCAGATTTGGGGTGTCCTGGCATAGTGCAGACTTATGGATACACTCAACCTAATCATAAAACAACCACCCCATTCCAAAGATGAAGATGGTATTCATCTGCTAAGTGACAGTTGAGTCAGGTGCACGGAGTTTGGGTTGAAATGTAATCGGACAGGTTGGTAGGTGTCAGGGAACAGGGTTGGTTACTTTTCATTCAGAAGAAACATCTTCTGGCTCAGATCTAAGATGGCGGGTGACTGAGTAAGCTTTGCAACCTCAAAAACTGGTGTTCTGAGCCCTCGATGTAGCCATTCTGTAACTTCTTTGATGTTTCTTGCTATTTTTGCCATACAATACTGGTCATATGGCTTACGAACGAAATGGAGATTCCACACAAAGCCTTTGACTCAGTCCTATTATGCTAATAATGACCACCTCATTGTGCCTTGCGCCATGTCTGCGGTAGTCAGCCCGAGACGCAGCCATTCCGGGCGGAGGGTTTTAGTGTTATGGGCTGTTGTCTTTCTGCCTGTGGTTTTTCTGCAAGTGTGGCCACCTTGTCTCACGCGGTTTGGCACAATCAGGGCCACTGGTCTCCTGGTTACACAAATCTCAGCCCACTGATTGGGCAGAGCCTGGCTTCCTGGGGGGATGATGTCATGACAGTGGCCACAGATTACAGCCTAGAGTCAATCCAATTGAAGTTTGCCCTCGAAAGTGCTAATCGTTCCACAGATAGAGGAGGAATACACTTACGGACCTGGTAGCAGAGCTGTGAACAATTTTAAGAGGCATAGACAGAGTTTTCTGTTTAGTTCTCTTCTCATGTGCTTGTTCTCCTTTGTTTAACAGTAATTATAAAACTAAGTTTCTCTCATCCTGTGCTGTGAACATCTGCCTGCAGGTGAGAGATCTCAGTTCCATTTTTAGAGCCTGTTTTTTGCGCCTGAGTCAGATGGTGGCGAATTATAATCTTGACTTGTCTGGCCTCCAGAATGATCTGTGATGTTGAGACGAGGACAATGTCTTACCTCAGTGTTATTTTTTTTTTCCCTCATGATTCCATTTAAATATTTATGCTGTCGACACTTATTGTTTCTGGGTGAGTTTCTGAGTCTTAATTGGTTTAAACTTTCCTTGGACATCATTTTCTCGTTTATTGTCAATCTGGTATGAATAAATACATTGTGCCACATAGGGTTTTAGCACAGACATTGTTTGAATATGTAAATGTTGAGGTTATAATTGTCATTTAATTTTTCAGATATTTTCATCACTTCTGGTTGTATGTTTTTTATTGACTTCACCTCTCCAGCTATACACCCGCTAGTTGTGCAGTATTGATACGCTCTGGATGTATTATTAGAAGGTGTGTCATACGAGAGCTGCATTATTTAATTTTTTTTTTTTTTTCAATGATAGATGCCTATTGTGGCAGAATAGGTCCAAAATATGAACATCTTGATCTGTGATAGACACATGGGCCCCAGCAATTAGTTTTATTTTGCTGGGGGGAAATTTGACTCAACTTTTCGAAGTGTTGCTCTAAATTGTGGCAAAAAATGCCTTTATGATGGTGAGTCTGACCAGCACAGTAGGGCACAGGGATTGAGCACTAGGCCCAAGAAAGCAGCCTGTTCTTTGGCTTTGAAAAATGGCAGTTTTTGCAGTTGCTCTTGTTCCCTCATTCCACAGCTCAGCATAAATCATCTAATCCGCTGTAACATCACTGACATGGACCACCTGAGCTTCAGTGCATTCTTGCCCAGCCTTTTTAAGTGTGGCGTTGGGATTCACTGTATTGCTTTGTTGTTGGGCTTGTGGTGGCACAGGCACCCGTGTTATTTTTAGCCGTGTTTTCAATTTTCTATAATCCTTCCTGCTCTGAGCCAAAAAATCACTGTCTTTGGTGAGCTCAGCTGTTGCTGCAGTATTTGATATACAGTGCTCAAAAATCACACTGTTTGTAGGTTTTTATTAAACATGTAGTTATGTATTATCATGACTGTACATTTCTTACATTTTTTTTGGCGGAGGGGGGGGCAACACATTTATGCAGTTGGGCAGGGAGGCATATGGGCAGATGCAATGTTCTGTGACAATCAGTTTGGAATTTTTCAGAAAGATTAATTCTTCAAGGAACTTGGAATGTTATCGCAGTTTTAGTGCTGGGGTTCTGGAAACATTTCAGAATTGAATCTAATTACTTGGAATGACTATAATTCCTCCTTAGGTAAAATTGGGTTATTTTATCAGTTCTGGAACAGCAGTTATCCTCTGCAATATATAGGGTTCTGGGTGTGAACCGAAAGCTGGAATCTGGGGCACTCTGTTCAATGTTCTCACACCCAAATGGCAACCTGTTAATGTGTGAAAGTCCATTTTGAGACTGCCTGGTGTGAGCTGACATGTGATGCGTGTTTGTATGAGCACATGATATCAGAACAGGCACCTTGCCTAGCTTGATTCGACTGTTCAGTCTGAGAATGATCTCTGCTCCTCCTTATTCAATGTTAAACTCACTTCCTGGGGTGAGCAGGGAGATGACATCACATATAGTCTCAATTCTCAGTGGGATGGTGGTTTGCATATCCCTTACTGATGGCTCTAGCCTCTTATGAGCTGGAATTATGCCCCTAATACCAGTTATTAATGGTCTGTAGTTTTACTTCTGGATATTAGCTGCCATGCACTGTGACTCTATAAAGTCATCATAATGGGCCAGGTCATGTGGTAACGGAGTTGCAAAATTGTTGTATTTTGTATCAGAGCTCCAAAACTAAGTAGGATAGAGTTACAATTTAAATGGCTTTGTGTAGGTCTTCCCTAGTACTTCAAAAAACAAAATAGCCAATTTTTGGTCATTTGATTTATTTTGGGTGAAAATGGCGAGACCAGTTTTTTTGCCGTTTTCACCTAAAATAAACCAAATGAACAAAATTGGCTATTTTGTTTTTTGAAGTACTAGGGAAGACCTACACAAAGCAATTTAAACTGTAACTCTATCCTACTTAGTTTTGGAGCTCTGATACAAAATATACCAATTTTGTAACTCCGTTACCGCGGGACCTGTCCCTAATACAGTATATTATGGTAATCAAATAGATTTATTTAGCATTTTTTTAGTCTTTTGACCACTCAGAGTGTTTAACAATTCGTGAGTCTCATGCATTGATACACTCATGGCAGAGGCTGCCATGCAAGGTACCAACCTGCTCGTGAGTAGCAGCATGAGGTTCAGTGTCTAACTCCAGGACACTTCGACACGCTCTTTGGAAGGGCCAGGAAGCAAACCAGGGACCTTGTAATTTCAAGATGACCTGTGGTTGGGTGTAGTGGGCATATACAGGTGATTGAATTGTTCATCAACCTTCACTGTCAATGGGTATAATTTTGGGATGTATAAATGCCCTGACCTGGCAGTCTGAGGTGCTCTGGGTTGGTTGTGCCCCCAGAGGCAGAGGTTTTGTGGGTTTCCATCAACTCTACCCTCAGGGATTCTACAAAACCATTAGTCATCCTTTACTAAGGCTAAATCATTATATGATTTTGCCTCACTCCTTTATTTTGTACTCAAGAGTGTGCACTGTAATAGGGCTGTAATGCTGAACATTGTGAAACATATATTTAGCAAGGGCTTTTATATGCAGAAATGCTTGGGTGAGTAACCTATTCATGGAGGAAAATTAAATAATCCTGTGGCCAGTATTTGTGAAATCCTGGTGGTCTTTTGAGCTCTTGAGATTATATACCCATGATACTTTTCTCACTTTTTTGTGGTCTCCTAAGTTTTTTTCCTACTCTCTATCTAACCCTCTCTCTGTCTCACTGTTATGCTCATCCCTTTTCTTCTCGCCTTCTTCACTAATCTTCCTTTCTTCCCCTCTATCCTCCTTTGATCTCCCTCTCTCAGACACGGCATCTGGAAAAGCCAGTTCTCCAGAGGTGAGCACCATTCTTTGGTGAAGACCGCTGACCTCTCACCCTCTCCTCTCTCTCTGCTGATCACTGACAGTCACCGATATGCTTGAATCTGGTTTCTATCCTGGTCCGTTTTGGAAGTTGTGATGACAAGTGGTTTACCAGTACTGCATAACTCCGCTAACTGTGTGTTAAAGCCTTTATTCCGTCGTAAGATATTTTATGAATTTTTTTTTTTGCTTTTTAATTGGGCAGTTTTCAGGGGTATTGAGATCACGTTTCAAAATGTCTACATTTTGTCTTTTTTGTGTTTTCTTTCGAGATGCCTGTATCAATGGTTAGAGGTTTTAATAAAGTTTGCTGCAGAGTATATCTGGAGAATCTGATTGCAGTCGATCTCTCTCTCTCTCTCTCATTCACGAAAGTATATTCTCTTGTCTCTTACTATTTCGCTGCCCTTAGATGCCCTCGTCCTCAAGCCATTTGGGCCCTGCTCAAGGGAAAAAGATTGGACATCGGAGAGTTGATGCTTCAGGGGAGACAACATACAAGAAGGTGCGTAACCTTCTAAAGACGGTCAGCTTGAGGTCTATGAACAAAAACTGGCTTTTCCGTCTAACTCCGGTTGACCTTTTTAAATAAAATAATAAATGAAGAAGTAATAAATAATTCATGCTTAAGGTTGGGTCTTCATGTTGAATGTAGTGAGCAGTAATTGTCTCTCTGTAGACCACCTCCTCGGCCCTGAAAGGGGCTATTCAGCTGGGGATTGGCTACACCGTGGGCAACCTGAGCTCAAAGCCGGAGAGAGACGTGCTGCTGCAGGACTTCTACGTGGTGGAGAGCATCTTCTTCCCCAGGTACACTGAGAGTACACTGTGTGTGTGTGTGTGTGTGTGTGTGTGTGTGTGTGTGTGTGTGTGTATGCAAGCCTGTGTGCATGCAGTGTGTACATGCGTGTGTGTGTGTGTCTATATATGCATTCGCGCATTACACACATACAGCGCTATACACAATTACGAAGTAGATTCTTAAGTTTCTTCAAAGAACACGTGTATCATCTGATCATCACCAACATTGTCCTAGATTTCACTGTTTTGCCCATTGGTGAACAAACGCTGGGACTACTGTGGAATCTCAGGGTTCCTGAACCACCCCTATCTGAGAGTTCTGCCTTGCACTGACATGCTGACATCAGACAGAGAATATTCTGGCATGTGATTGACCTATAGTGTGAGCAATTAGAGGGCACTGTGATGTGGGTATTGGTTTACAGAACCCTCTCAGACTCCACCGAACGTGGATCTCTGTGAGGGACGACCAGCACAGTCAGTATTGACACCATCTATGCGTTGTTACACTGTATGTTAACTGCCTCTCTCCCTCCACGCCCTCTCCCTCTCTTTCTTCTTGTTCTCTTTCTTAGCGAGGGCAGCAATCTCACCCCTGCCCACCACTATCCTGACTTCCGTTTCAAGACGTACGCACCAGTTGCTTTCCGTTACTTCCGCGAGCTGTTTGGTATACGGCCCGATGACTACCTGGTAAGAGAGTTGGACCCCAGCTTGGCTGGATTGCTGCCCAATCCTTTCCCTGGAGATCTGCTGTCATGCAGTTTGTCCTCCATCCCTGAGGAAGAGCCAGTGACTTGTGGAGCTCTTATTTGGTCAAATCAGATGTGGCAAGTTTGGGTTCAAATGCAAAGCCACAGTAGTAGTATAGTTGAGGGTATGTGTGGGTATGCAGAATATATCCACTTATTCATCTATCAATTTATAGTTTAATCACTTATCAGCCATATAGCCATTGAAACACAAACCAGTGTATACTCATTTGCTCTTTAGTGATCTTCCCATCTATTTAACAGAGAATTCCTCTTCTCCAGTGACCACTTCACCACTGAGTTACGAGAAGGTAGATCTCCTGAAGTAGGTTTGGATTGTCCTGCTCTAGCTGCAGAATGAGGTGTGTTTTGTTATGCTTGGAGTAAAACCCTGTAGGATTATTTGTCTCCAGGAACAGGTTTGGGCTCATCGGAAATCTCATTTCACCTTTTCCTTTACTTTCCTCATCTTCCCCTGGTTCTGAGCTCCACTCATTGTGAAAGCAAGGAGAAGAAGAGATAAAATGCAGTGAAGATGGAGGCATTAAAGAAAATTAAATTGGGGAAATTGCTCTTTCAATTTGAAGTGGCTTCAGTTGCTGTCAGATTTGGTAGACAGGGAGAGATAGACCTACAGGTCAAATATTTCTGCATCACAAAATCCAAAAACAATTCCTCCACCAAGCATGTGCTTGTGTTTCCTTACTCTGTTTATCTTTGGGAATTACTTCAGTTTCCAAGCTCACTGAATGCATTCAAATCTCCTTGATGGGGATGGACCTCGATTGATTCCCGGGCCAGGTGCCAGGAAAGGAAGGATTTAGGAAGAACGTAGAAAATAAACAGTTGGAGTGCATTCCTTTTGTCCTCATCTCCTTGCCAGCGATTGCTTTGTTCCATAGCGACTCCTCTGCTATTGCAGCACCTTGTCTGCACAGAGATTACCCAGGTAATGCTCTCACAGCTTAGGCAGGGGCTGAAAACAGCAGTGTTGGCTTATCTCATCTATGTGTTTGTGTGTGTGTGTATGTGTTTCTTTGCGTGTGTGCGTGTGCATGTGTGTGTGTGTGTTTAAATCACCTGTCTGCGCCTGTCAGTATTTCCCTTTGTGCATGTCTTTGTGTACCGAATGTGCATGGGCATGCGTATGCGGTTAAATAATCTGTGCATGTCTTTAAATAACCTGTGCATGTGTGTCTATCTGCATTAATAATTTACTGTTTTTGTATCAATGGTAATATGTCCGTTTTTCTATCTGTCACTGAGTATCTGCATCTGTAATAATATAGCTTTCTGTGTCTCTCTTTGGGACTCTACAGTGCGGGGTCGTTCTGTTGGTCTCTACAGTATGGTCTCTCTCTGTCTCAACAGTACAGTCTCTCTCCATTGGTCTCTACAGTAGAGTCTCTATCTCTCTCTCTGTCTCTACATTAAGGTCTCTCCCTGTCTGTCTGTACAGTATAGTCTCTCTTAATTGTTCTCTATGGCACGGTCTCTCTCTGTCTGTCTCTACTGTCCGGTCTCTCTCAGTCCCTACAGTACAGTCTGTCTCTATTAGTCTCTGCAGTACAATCTCTCTCTGTCTGTTTTTACAGTGCGGTCTCTGACGGTCTCTCCAGAATGGTCTCTCTCTTTTGGTCTCTACAGCATGGTCTCTCTCTCTCTCTGTCGGTCTCTGCAATATGATCTTTCTCCATCTGTCTCAACAGTACTCCCTCTGTAACGAGCCCCTAATAGAACTGTCCAATCCGGGGGCGAGCGGATCCATCTTCTACGTCACCAAAGATGACGAGTTCATCCTGAAGACGGTGATGCACAAAGAGGCGGAGTTCCTGCAGAAATTACTGCCGGGGTATTACATGGTGCGTGTCCTCCGATGCTTCTACTCTAATCTGTCCTCTGTGGGCGTGTTTCACAATGCAGGATTACGGAGTTAGCTGGATAACTGAACTGAACAACTTGGAACAGCTCAGTTTTCTTCAGACCATGTTCAAGCCTATCACTTTGACTTGGTGCAATTATCCAGTTAACTGAAGTGGCTTGCACTAAAATTGGCACCCATGGTAAATATTAGCTACAAAAGGCTATGAAAAAATGTATTTGCTGTCAATCCTCCAAATCTTTGCCTCAAAAATGTTAACAATTTGAGGGTGCTCGGAGAGCGGATACTTCTGCCTGCAGGTTTTGATGTGCAAGCATATATAATCAGCTGCAGAATCCGAAGGTTTATTTGGATTGATCTGGAAATTTCATCACCCATTCCCATTCATACAGTCCAACTTCCCATAACATTTTGTGGGAATCTTTTGAATAGTTTTTGAGTTTTTTTTTTTTTTTCTTTTAATCTTGCTGACACACACACTCAGACATACACAAGTGATCACAATACCTCCTATTGGAGGTGAGAATTTAACCATGAATTCAGAGAAAATTTTTGAAAGAAAAAATGTATCCTAAAATACATTTTTTTCCCAAAAACTTGTTTGCCACCATCATCGGCACTGCTAAAAAATCTATTACAAAATGTAAGTGAAGTATATTCTCATTCATACATTGTTTGCAAGACAGGGGACGCGATTACAGGTATAATAGTTATGATATTTGTGACATAATGATTTACATTATAATGATGTTTAAGTGCTCAAGCCCTCAGTACTTGAGGGTGAGGTTTGGGGAATTTGGGTGAGGTTCTCTGAAAACAAACGTGGTTGTTCACAGGAATAACTAATATATCCCCTCTCTCTCCCTCTTTCGGTCTACTTCTCTCTCAAAGAACCTGAACCAGAACCCGCGCACACTGCTGCCCAAATTCTTTGGGCTGTACTGTGTGCAGTCAGGGGGTAAAAACATCCGCATTGTGGTGATGAACAACATCCTGCCGCGGGCCGTGCACATGCACCTCAAATTCGACCTGAAGGGCTCCACCTGCAAGCGCCGCGCCTCGCGGAAGGAGCGCGAGAAGGCCAGGCCCACCTTCAAGGACCTGGACTTCATGCAGGACGTACAGGAGGGCCTCCTGCTGGACGCTGACACGTACTGCGCCCTGGCCAAAACCCTACAGAGGGACTGTTTGGTGAGTGGTGATCAGCAGGCTCGTTTCGATTGCTTGTTTTTCTGCACAAATCCCTCTCTCCTTTTTTCAGTCTTTGCATCAGCCATTGGGGAAATGAGGAAGAGTTAGTGGGGCCAGTGATGCGGTCGCAGACCAGACTTGATTAAACACATATTTCACAATATACTGTAGAACATCTGTGTACCTTCAAATGTCATTTCAAAGTGACATCAGTTGCACTCGTGGCAGATGCGTGACAGATGGGGAGAGCTGGATCCATTTATATGTTGTACTTTCCATAAAAAGCCTCCATAAATAATGCTTACATCTTTCCTTGGTCAAGATATCTTTAGGATAGATCTAATGCTTTATTTTTTTCCTAACTCTTACAATAATTTGGAATCTCTTTTCTGCTGATACCCAGGCATCGATCTATTTTCTATTAGGGGAAGGGGAGGAAAAACAAGATAATTGTTTCTGTGTGTGCATTTGCTCATACAGTGTGTGTGTGTGTGTGTGTGTGTGTATGTGTATGTGAATGTGTGTGTGTGTGTGTGTGTGTGTGTGTGTGTGTGTGTGTGTATTTATGCTTGCTCCAGCCATAATTTCAAAGCCTTTCTTTGCTAATTTCCGTCCTCCCCCACTGTCCAAAGGCATACATGATGGGGGTAATTGGCGGCTCTAAATTCCGCAGCTTGGTATTAGTGTGTGAGTGAATGGTGTGTGTTCCCTGCTGTTTATTGGATTACTGTGTTCCTGCCTTTGTCTAGGGTGTTCCCCTGCCTCTCTCCCATTGGATAAATAAATTATCCCCCCAGTGCCAATACAACCCTGAGATTCAGTGGGCTAGAATATGGTTTAATGGATTGCCACAGTCCCAATTTGACAGTTATCCATGCTAAATGCAGACGGGTGGGGGAAATTAATGGAAAAATCAATATGAACTGTCTCAGTGAGCTGTTGGGTCTCCACAAGTTGCCGCATCAGCTTTGACATGCTTATGCATGGAGTCTTAATGTGTAAAACTCTACTGGAGGGATGGAATGCTTTTATGCTACAGAGATATTCTATCATTCGGCGTTTCGGTGATGGTGACGCAGAGCGCTGTGTAACACGCTGTTCCAAAATCTCCCACATGAGTATAAGATCTGATGCCTGTGAAAGCAGAGGCTCATGCTGAGAATGAGTTTCATACTTATAAAACCACGCAGTGAGCGTTTGTGCTCTCTGAAGCTCGGGCCGTTGTCATGCTGGAAGAGACCACCCCCATTATGGAGGAAATTCCTCATCGTAGGTTATACGTGTGATCACACAGAATAACTGCATTGATTTCCAGTCTACCCTCTGTCTTTAAGGGTACAGGTGGACCCGAACCATGCCAGGAAAAATGAGCAGAAGATTCTGCTTTTCTTATGTTTGTCCATACCTTTATTTAAGTTTTTTTCCTTTAATTTGTCATCCGTCTATATTTGCTTCTGACAGTATAAATAGTAGGGATCTATGATAACCACGATGATTATGAATATTCCAGTTTTTTACGGCCTGTTGAGTGACTACAGCAAGTAAATAATAACAGATTCATAACCGTGATGCTGACATAGCAGTATTCTGGTTATGATTAGTCAGGGACTAAGCCAGCACCGCTATTTGTTTACAATGATAATGAATATAATAACCGTAATGACTAACGGTCTCATGAGCATAGTTTGATAACAAAATTTGCATAGCTTACAGAATAATATGAAAGTTATCCATGATAAGTGTATGCATCACACAAAAACAATTTATAAGTAGTATGATAATCATGGTGAATATAGATATTGTCAGTGACTGTCTGCCAAGTGAGTGGGTTCTGTAATAATAATAATAATAATAATATGATAATTATTGTATACTGGTTATTACATAGATAATTCCTATTACTTTGATTTAAGTGAAAGTATGGTGTGTTTTGTAGATTTGGTGTAGTACTGTGGCTTCCGTCAATGTCTGGGAGCACGGGAATGCAGGCCTTTGTTTAGCTGGGCCTCCCAAGTTCCGGTTTCTGAGTGGACGTTTCTCTCAGACTCTGGCAAGTGCTTAATCTCCCAGATTTTGGATTTTGAATGATTTTTTTTCTCCCAGGTTCTGGACTCTGATTGGCTGTATCTTGTGGTTCCTTGTTCTCTCTGGTGTTTCTGGCTGCAGACTTTTGCATCTGATTGGCTCTGTCTCCCAGATTCTGGATTCTCATTGGCTGTGTCCCCCCAGGTGCTGGAGAGCTTTAAGATCATGGACTACAGCTTATTGCTGGGCGTGCACAACCTGGAGCAGGCAGAGCGAGATAAGCAGGGGGAGGGGCCTCGGGATGTGGGCGGGGAGAAGAAGGGCGTGGCACAGAGGGCCCTGTACTCCACCGCCTTGGAGTCCATTCAGGGCGGGGCCGCTTGCGGGGACACGGCCGACATGGAAGATACGTGAGTCCTACATATGCACAAACACACGCGTGTGTATGCACACCTGACTGGGGCCGGTTACATAACTGATTTAGACTCAAATACTTTTTTAGATTTTCATGAACTTGTCTGGGGTATTGGAACAAATGAATTTTGCTCGCTAGTAAGTGCTAACTCGGCCATCTGGTCCTCTTGGTTGCCTCAGTTACACCACGGAAGATCAGTGGAGCACAGAAAAACATTTGAAATGCTTATGTAACTGACTCAAGTTTGGTGAAACCATGAATATATTAAACACGCTTTTATAGCCAAAGGTCCCAGGTCAGAAAGTGGAAATTTTCGGATTTTTGCTTCAATTGCATAGATTTATCAATTAGGACAATTCTACATCCAGGAGGCAGAAGTATTCAGTGTAATTAGCTAGTAGAGTTCATGGGTAAATGAAAAAATATTCTTGACTCTTATTGTTTGATTACTGGACTGCACACACACAACAGCAGATACCATACACATGTGTGAACCTACATACAGAGATGTAAACATATTAGATAAAAAGAATAAAGTACATCCACTCAGAAGTCTATTTTTGTGTGGACTTGTATGCATACACAATATACATACATTAAACACACAAACACAAACTGGCCAGGTTTTACAAGCCAGATGTATGTTGTATGCAGCGTAAAAACCAGATAGTTCATGTAGAGCTGAGATAAGACAGTCTTTTCTCATGCGGCATAGAGAGTTCACAGCTTTTTTTAAACAATGCAGCTGGCACTCTGATAATCTGCATTTTTATGTAAAAACCATACGCTAGGCGTATTCAGCATTGTTCCAGGCGTGAGCACATTCTTCTTGTTTTTAGTGAGTCGTGCGTGAGTGCATGTGTCCTTATATATCTGGACATATCCATTCATAGAACTTGATACATGTTTGAGGTGTATCCAAATTTCTTTCAGTATTTGAATTATGAAATTAAAAAAGAGGTTCATTATATGAATGAGCTATATGACAGTCTTCCACACGCTTTTTGGTGATTTTGGGGTTACAGTCTTTCTCCCAGTCTCTATCTCTCTCTCTCTCTTTTTCATCCTCTCTCTTACACTCTGTCTCTCTATCTCTCTCTTTCACAGGATGGGTGGTATCCCTGCAGTCAATGGCAGGGGAGAGCGGGTGCTGTTGTATGTTGGGATTATCGACATCCTGCAGTCCTACAGGTGTGTTTGTCTGCGTATGTGTGCGCGCATGTCTGTGTAAATGTGTGTGTTTTTGTGAAAGACTTTGTGTTTTTGTGGGTGCAAGTGATTGCGCACGCGTGTAAGTTTGGACTGGTGCTGCTGTATCTGGATCAACACATCTGTGGACCTAAATAACTGTAAGAGCAGTGTTGAAATTCCTTGTGGTATGTTCATGCGTTAGATTATTCATTAATACAATTTATTTCATCCTTTGCAGACTGATTAAGAAGCTGGAGCACACGTGGAAAGCTCTTGTTCATGATGGAGTGAGTGCAAACCTGCTTACTTCCTTTCTAATTGAAGCACTGATTACTAAAACCCCACAAGTCAAGTCAAGTCAAGTGTGACTTATGGGGTTTTAGTGATAGGTGCTTCAATTGTTATTTCCTGGTCCAGGTGAATGCTTACTGTAAACATGTTATGATGTTATATCTCCTGCTCCCTTTTGCTCTTTCTTTTGCTCTCTCATGCTCATTGCTCTTTCTCTCTCTCTCTCTCTCTCTCTCTCTCTCTCTCTCTCTGTTGATTCAATTCAAACCACTTGTTTGCATGGCATACTCGGGTTTTGTATTGAGGAGCCTAAACATTGTGACCACTCGCCAAGGATACTGTATTGTTGGTTGTTTCTTCACGTGCCACCAGAACAGTTCCAACCTACCAAGCGATGGACTTTTTGAGACCTTTAAAGGTGTGCAGTGGTATCAGGCACTAAGACGTGAGCAGCAGACCATTTCAGTCCTGTAGGAAGTGGAAGCGACTCGGATTGGATTGATTTGTCCAGCACATCCCATAGATCAGGGGGTGCACCCCAAATCTCACCCTCGAATCCAAATCCAGCCCTGGTTTTCTCTCAGGCATTTCAGTGAATAGTTATTGCCACTGATTGGCCAGGCTGTCATCACACATGACTCCCAGGTAAAGGGAGGATGGAAAACCAGCAGTTCCCAGCCCTTGAAGATCATGATTTGGGCAGCTCTACCAGAGAAGCTCGATTGGATTGAGATCTGGGGAAATTAGAGGCCAGTGCAGCACCTTCAAGTTTTCCTCATGTTCCTCAAACCCGTCCCGAACAATTTGTGCAGAGTGGCAGGATGCATTGTCCTCCGGAAAGAGGCCACTGCCTTTGCGGAGTAGAGCTGCCTTGACCGGGTGTGTCTGGTCTGCAACAATGTTTACGTAGCAACCACATGTCAGGTAGTCATCCCCATGAATTCCTGGACCCAGAGTTTCCTAGCAGAACATTTCCCTCTGCATTACAGTCTCACTGCTAACGGGTCTTCTTCCCACAGTGCATCCTGGTGCCATCTCATCCCCAAGAAAACGATGCACTCATTCCTGGTCATTCATTAGATATAAAAGGCGAAAGTGTTCCTCACACCAGGCCATCTTCTTCCATTGCTCTAAGGTCCAGTTACGATGCTCATGTGCCAACTGTGGGCACTTTCCCCTGTTGACAGGAGTTGGCATGGGCGCTTTGAGTGGTCTGCAAGTACGGAGCCCCACAAGCTGTAGGGTGTGATGTACTGTGTGTTGGTTATCAGAGGATTGCATCACCTAAGTAAAATCTGCAGTAGCCCTTGTGGTAATAGCCTATTTTGCTCTCTTGCAAGGATGGCCCTTGAGGACTCCACTCCCTGGTCTGTGGTTTGTCCTTGCTTGAACCTCTGTCTGTAGGTTATCACCACTTCTGACTGGGAGCACCGCTGAAGCCTTGCCTTTCCGGGTGTGCTTTGACCCAGTCGTCTTTGCGCAATGATTTGGCCCTTTTTGAAGGCCTTGCGGTCTTCACTCCTGCCTATTTGTACCACACACAACGACTACGAGAACTGACTGCTCGCTTACTATCTAACATGTCCCAGACCTTGACGTGAGGCGTATGTCATGAGATAGTCATCTGCCGTATAATTTTGGCTGATCTGATCAGTCAAATAAAATTTGGCTGATTTGATTGTTGTATATGGCAAAGCTTAAGAGACAGCGCTTTGGAAGAACATGAAAAGAAGCCATATTCCTGTTGCAATGATAGCAGCCATTGTACTAATTGTAAATTTTGTGCCATTAATCAGATGTTCAGTGTTTTTCATGCTGTTTATCCCAAAAAATAAAATGTAATGGTGTTTCTAATTATAATGATCTGAATGAAAATGTAAAAAAAAACCCAGTATATTATATATAAAAATGTCATAATTATAATATCTTTACCACCTCCCACTGCTCTCATTATGTCGCTGTATTTGAAATGCAGCTTTGAAACAGTTTGCAAGATCATGCTAAACCCCCAGCACATTTTTTTCTCATCCCTCCATTTTTCCATCCCTCCTCCTTCCTTTCTTTCCTCCTCCCAGTTGCTCTCTGATTCAGTCCATTTTTCAGACTCTCTCCTCCATCTCCCTGTATACATTACATAATGTTGCTTTTATCTCCGATTACATTAACGTGGGGGGAGGGGGGTGGGGGGAGCATTTGGGTGGTACTGATCTCCGGTGCGGTCAGGCTAAGTGGCAGGACTAACGTATCGCAGCTCTCCGCTAATGGGCTGGACACCGGCTGGAGAACAGGTCACTCTGGTTGTTAGAAGTGCTCACAGCCGTGCTGCGCCGCTTAGCATTTGCCTCCCGTGACTGCAATGTATATGGAACTTCGAGTCCTGGTGGAATTGCACGCTTCACTATAAATTTGCGCTGTCGGAAGACCTACTCCCCCATGTGTTTGATGTTGTTACTGCAGTTGGATGTAATTCTGAAAGCTCAAGTCTTTCGGCTTTTTTCCTTCAAAAAAAATCTTATCCTCTTTGCATTGGTGCTGTGTGGGGCAGTGGCGGTCCTACAGGAGGGGCGAGGACATGTCTCTTTTAGTCCTGGCTAGATCTCAATCAATTTCCTTTATTGATGTCTTTTCCAATTATTGTAAGTGGCAACTGAAGACACGGTTTCTCTCCACATGCGATCTAACAGCGATCAAATCGCGGGTTAAATTCAGTACAGCGGCGGAACAGAGAATTGGGTTGCACAAAACTGCCGTTAAAAACAATTATAAATCCTGACCTGTTCTCAGTCATCCTCATGATCAACAAAAGGTTCATTCCGATAGCGCACCGCATTTAACAGGTGCTGCTTTTTCTCCCCAATTAGGTAAGATGACAATCATTCATCTGGACGTGTATTTGCTGTATTTAAATCTACGTTATTCAAAATTGCACAGCCTACCTGTCGACTCTCGCTAATTGCTTGAGCCACACGCTTTTAATAACCTAGTGCCGAGTGCCACTGTTTTTTTTTTTATTAATCAACCCACAAAATACCGAGAGTCCGCGTTTCATTGGAACACGGACCAGTTCAATCACACGAAGCATTGGCCAATTAATAAGGAAATTATTTTCTAGCACTGAATTTAGCCAATGATTTCATCGCTGTTAGATCGCATACGGTGAAAAACCATGTCTTCAGTTGCCAATTACGATGATTGGAAAAGACGTCAATAAAGGAAAATGATTGAGATCTAGCCAGGACTAAAAGGGACGTGTCTTTGCCCCTCCTGTAGGACCGCCACTGGTGTGGGGTATACTGGAGAAAAACGGTTGTAGTCAGCTCATTAGGCTAGTGTAATAATAATTATAATTTTAATAATATCATTGTCATCATCATCACCTGCACCCAAAGTACCATGTTTCTATGATTTCAGCACTACATCAAATGGAAAATATCTAGATCATGTTCAATATCTTATACACATTTCCATGTAATTCAATAGGATATACTTGGGATATTCGAAAACTTTTCTCTGTGTTAGAGATCTGTATTAGAATTTAAAATGGGGCTACAGTTCCACAGGTTTGAATAATGTGGCTGTAATTGACACACAAATTTATAAGTTAGCAGAGTTGAAGAGGTGAAGCCTCAGTAGATTGTGTCCAGGCATTGCAATTCTCTTTGCTTGGTATTCATTTAAACTGTGAAATGTAATAAATAATGGTGCGTGCGTTTGTAAATCTGTATGTTTGTTTGTTTCTCTAGGATACAGTGTCTGTGCACAGGCCCAGTTTCTACGCAGAGCGCTTTATGAAGTTCATGTGCACTACAGTCTTCAGGAAGAGCACGAGTGAGTATTAATCCTGCGCTTTTACTCTTTAATTCCTCATGTGCCTCACGCGGAGGGAAGATGGTACTGCCGATGTGTAACTCCTTAAAGTGGTAATCCATAAGATTTGAATTGGCTTGTTTATACTGACATCTTTGGCAGTAAGCTGTAATTGCAGGTGCGCTTCTTGACCTCATTCTCCGTAACTCTTGTCGAGACCCAAGAGTCGCCTGGATGATGTCGGTGAATTAACGGCTCTTACCTGTTTCAGGCCTCATCAACTCTCATGCAGATGGGAAAGATGCTCTTTGACACGGCAATTGAACTCAATAAAAGTAAAAATTAAGTGACATTAGTCATCCATTAGCATCATCCCATTCCAGTAACTGTTAGGCTATTATGATAAATCGATTAACTTAACGGGCTGCCTACTCTCATGCATTCGCTGTGAGAATTTGTACTTCATTCACGTTCCCGTGCTGCAGTCAGTAATTATTAAATCAACGAAATGCGTGTGTTTCACGATCGTTCAAATTGTTTAAATGAAATAAGACCATTTGAAACATTTTTATCAATTCCACTGCTTCCATCCCCTGAGTGAAGAAAAGCGTGAGAATTTAGGAATCATAATTGTTCTCATATTACTAGTGACGAAATCCACCGTAACACATGTGAAATTGGTAAACTTCAATGCACAAGGACTTCAATTCCACTTGAGAAACTCTACTGTCTGATTGAATAATTTCTGACTACAGCACGGGAACATGAATATGTCATTTATATGTGAAAGTTGAGAGTCCTGTGTAAATAATGAAAATGGTAGTTGGTTAACAGGTAACGTTAAAACTTTTAAAAATAAAATTTAAAATAAAAATAACATAGCGGTTAACGTAGCTTTTTTCCCGTTTGCTTCCTGAAATTACTTTATGATTTTAATTTCAGTAGTAGCCTCAACAGAGACTCTGCTAACGTTAGTTTCTACTGTGCTCAGTATAGCTACACAGTATGGCATTTACCATTGCCATTGGGTAGATGTCAGAAGGGATGCAGTAGCGGTACTTTCCGCTTCGTGGACGGCTGCATTTTTAACGGTCCTCGTATCGTGTAAGGGAAAAGTTTAATTTATGGTTAGGGGAGCCATGGAGCCAAGGTTCAGGTTAGGGAAAGTACCGATACCGAATCCCTTCTGATGTCTACCTTGCCTTTGCTTCTCCCAGGGTTCCTTACTTCCTTCAAGCTGGCTTGCAGCTCCTCCCACCTTCTGGACAGACCAAACACTGCTTACTGACGTAAAAAGCGTCACTAGATGTGCGCGGGAATGTTGCCACAGACACACTGATTGCTTTACCTGGCAAAGAATGAAATACAAGTGCTTTCATCAGTGGGTCATAGACCCAATAACTCTTGTTTTATCCCCCCTCTCCGATTGACACTGACTCAACAGAGGGTAACGAGACGGAAATCTTATGGATTACCACTTTAAGGGTCATCCATGTCTAGAACAATGTCTATAACCATAGCTGTACGTTACAATTCTTAAAACTGAAGTTGATGACGCAGTCCACAGCGCACCAGAACTACAGCTATAACAGCATCTTGAACAAAATGTTTTCATCACTTTTGGGGCGGCTTCTCATTCAATAAAAGCTAACTGCCATTGCAACTGAGTCCGTCAAATTTGAGAAAACGCAAATTGTCGAACGTTTCGTTCGTGTGAATGCTTATATTATTGTTTTTGGTGCGCATGGCCCTTTGAAGGTGGCTGTTATGATGCTGCCATGAAGAGTCGCAGAGGAAGAAGAGTCGCTCTATAGGCGGGGCCTGGGGGGAGGGGCTGAGTGATGGGCAGTGCTCCTCTCCTTCTCTCATCACACCCCTCCACCTCTTACACCTTCTGGTTTTCCCTCCTGTTGTGTCACTCTCTCTCTCTCCCTCATTTCTTCATTCTTTTCTTTTTTGTTTTCCATCCCTCTCTCCTTCCCCATCTCTCCTTCTCCACCTAATTCTGTCCATCTTTCACTCGCTATTTCTGTTCCTGCCTCTCCTCGTTTCCTTCTTCATCTCTCATTCCTTCTTACTCTCCGTCTCTCCTTCTCTATCTCCCTCTCTTTCCTCCCTTTCTCCTTTTATATCATTCTCCCTGTCTCTCTACTCTTATTTTTCTCATTCTCTTCTCTCCCTCTCTCTCTCTCTCTCTCTCTCTCTCCCTCCAGCTTTGAAATCTTCTCCCTCCAAGAGGAGTCGGGGGCCGGGGGCCTTTCCCAAATCCCCGGGGCCAGAGGAGACCTGTGAGTTTGGCCTGCTCCCGTCCGAGGAGGAGAATCCGTTTGACCAGCGCGGGGCCCACGGCCTCCCGCCACTGGAGGACGAGGGTAATTATCATAGCCACTCCCCTTAAAATTATAATCACGCCCATTTCACCTCACTGCCACACTCCTTACACATTATAGGCACTTGCTTTTCATATCATAACTACACCCCATTCAAATCATGGCCATATTCTTTCAAGTCATAATCACTCTGCTTTAACATCATAGCCACACTCTTTTGCATCACATCACCG
Organism: Gymnothorax reevesii; assembly: GCA_029721435.1. NCBI lineage: Eukaryota > Metazoa > Chordata > Actinopteri > Anguilliformes > Muraenidae > Gymnothorax > Gymnothorax reevesii. Next base: position 126,374,074 of record CM056576.1, on the reverse strand, counting down.
CACCTCTTTTCATATAATTTCCCACCCCTCTCATTTCAGAACCGCACCCCTTTCACATCTTAGCCCCTCTCTTTTATGTCATAACCACATCCCTTTTATATCGTAGCCACACACTTTCAAATCATAACCTCACCCCTTTTACATCATCACTGCAAACTTTCACATCATGACCACACCCCTTTCACATGGTAACCACACCCTTCCCTGTCATAATCACACCCCTTTCACATCATGGCCACACCCTTTTGTATCATAACAAAATGCCATTGGTGTAAAGCTCAGCTTCAGGTAGAAACGTTGAACGTATTCTGTCTCTCCCTTTGTTGCTCTCTCTCTCTCTCTCTCTCTCTCAGGTCGGTCAGACCTCCTCCCCTGCACTCCTCCTTCCTTTGAGGAGGCTACCACAGCCTCCATCGCCACCACGCTCTCCTCCACCACCTCTCTCTCCATACCGGAGCGCTCACCATCCGACACGCCTGAATACCCCCGCTACAGGTACGTGCACATACACATGAACGCACATAAACACACACATCCGCGTACTTACTGTCACACACACCATCAGTCATTCACGTACACCCCCAGACACGCGTTTACACCTGCACACATGTGCATGTGCGCACACATCCACATGCATACCCACATACAAGTGCACACTAACCAAGATACACTCATTAACAAGCGCACTCACATACAGATACACATGCACTCTCACGCACATATATGTACACAAATATCTACTCGCTCACTTTGAGTCACACACAGACGCACCCATGTGTGTACCTACATACTTGTACTTGCATGCACACATACACACACTCGCACAAATGCCCTCATACACACACACGCACACACACAAACACGTATACTCGTGCACGCGTACCCATGCACTTTTAAAACCTACATACACTCATCTGTGTACGCAAATGCACACATGCACCCGCGCCTACCTACACACACTCACAAACATTTACATAGCACCTGTGCACACATACCCTTGCACACACACGTACAGCACTCACCTACTACACATCATGGTGACCAGCTATCCCACATTTTGCAGGCAAGTCCTGAAATCGAAACATTTATCCTGCATGCAGCACAATAATTAGTCAAATATCTGTTTTTTTGTAAGCAAATTTATGTTTTAAGCCATTACTTTTTTTCTTCTTCCTTTAAAGATGATCCTGAGTTCCAAAAATACTCTTGTTAATGATAAGTGGTGAGTTTGTATGGAAATAATTATGCAGCCATAGCTGTAATCATTTTTAACTAGTAGGAAAAGACTGGGTGGTTAGCTGGCTAGCAACAATAGAGAAATTCAAATCACCATGAATTACTCCTTCACCTACTTGAATTTTTCAAGTGGAAGCCCTTCTAAAAGCCTACCGATCCAACAGGTAATGCTAATCCAAGATGCAGCACCAAATGCAGTGAACTGCATTTGACTGGGTATCATTTTGTTAATAAAATAATGCTTAAAAAGTAGCTCATCCTTTCTGCCAAGGAGACAGTGCTATTTAGCAATTAATTTCTCTGATAAAATGCTATTTTAACCCTGATATTTTTAATTTGTCGTTTTCATCGGATTTAGCCTAATAAGTGTTGTGTAGGTATCAAGGTGAACATTCTGTAGGTTGCTGACTATCACCAGCAGCTGGATCGTACCCAACGGCTCTGCTAATAGGCAGAGTGTCTGCATTTACATGGCTTCATAACGTTATTACCCTCTCTCCTGTGAACCCAGCATTGCTCCACAGCAGCAGGTCCATTAAGAAGGTGGTCATCGCACAACACCTACACACACATCCACTCCTGTGCAGACAGACACACTGACACACACATGCGCAGACATAAGCCACACACACACACACACACACACACACATCACACACACACACCGATTGATGTCTCTGCTCTCTTTGCAGGAGGCACACACAGCCGGCAGTCCTGGAAAGAAGGTGAGATCCGGTGGAGCTGGGCTGCCATTCTGTTTGATTGACAGTAGCTATGGCAACAAGCACTCTCCTTTCTCAAAGTGATGTCATGCCTGTGATATGAGGTTTTACAGCCCATGTCTCAGTGGATAAGGTGAATAAATAGGACTTGTAAGATTGGTGGTGACCAAAGTAAGATCAGCTGTGAGGACCCCTCATTGCCCTTCATCATCTGTTTGACACTTTGGATGAAAGCGTCAACAAATGGACCGAGACGACATTTAAGGTTTCAATGACTGTAAAATTTTAGTAGCTGTGATATATCAGTGTGTAGTAGGAGATGTTAATAACTGTGGCGTATCAGTGACTATGAAATATCGGTTGTTGTGAGATGCCATTAACTGTGAAAACACTGTGGAATCAAGCAAATTCAAATATAGAGTGCTTTATTCGCAAGCACTTTATAAATCGAAGTTCTTACTGGGTGCATCCCTGTACTTGGAAAAAACTCATCTTCCTTTCCTCTGCTCGTATCCTTCCTATGGAGGGATGAGAGAAGTGAAGGAAAGGACGATATGCTTTTTAAGTCTTGGAACACAGCCAATGTGAAATAATAATAATAATTATTATTATTATTATGTATTTAAAATCTTAAATATAAATGCATATTAAATGCATGGCATATAACTATATGTTCATCTGTGAAATATGAAGATGTTTTAAATGAATGAAAAGTATTTCTTAGGCATATAAAATATAAATATGTGTAGATGGATATGTTGCACTGTTGATTGTTACATTATATATGAATATTACACTATTGATGCATTTTTCTTACAGATTATACAGCATGTAGATGTATTACAATATATTTGGATGAATTACAGTTTGTATGTAGACACTTCACAGTGTTTGTGCTGATGTATTACTCAACATATGTAGTTGTACTACAGTGTGGCCTCTTTGTGTTCGCAGTCTCACTCCCGAGGCCGCTTCTCCATCCGGGTCATCGGCCCCGCCTCAGCCCCGCCCCAGAGCTAGGGCAGAGCCTGACTCCATCAGCCAGCTGTCAGAATGCACCAGCCAGGGCTCCCTGGAGGAAGAGGTTGTGCCAATCACGGACATCTACTTTGTGAGCCCCGCCCACTGCTTTCGACGCCACTGTCAAAGGCTGGGATCTCAAACCCAAATTGTAAAGGCGTATTGCGCCCACTGGAATTTGCTGCGCTCCTGTACTCAGGTGCTTCATTTTAGCCACTGATTGATGATGGCAGTAGTGACTGCGGCCCTCCATTACTGCATTTTCATGCCCCTGGTCACGGATGTAAGAAGACCTTGGTGTGAGACGACAAGAACCGGCTGTTCAGTCTATCTAAACTTGTTGTAAACATGGGGGAAATTACCTGAAATTGCAGCGTAGATGGCAACAGTGGTTTAGCCGTTCGCAAGGTCACAAATGTAAGATTACTGCCTTCTTAGCTGAATATTCCAATGCCGGTGTCATAATTGCTGTTTAGAGGAGGTGCAGAAGCTGACATAGGATTTTGAAAAATGTTCTGCACTCCACCAACATTCCAGAGCCTGCCCCTCCATAGGTTAGAACATCTGTTCTCCACCGTCCAATGGAAGGGCATTGATGTGGGGTGTCCCAGCTGGGCCTCCGTAGTCCTCAGGTGTAGGATCAGAGACAGCAGCTCCCCCTGTGTCATCTCCACGCTCCTCCCCCAGTTAATGAGATGTCTTTTCACCTTGAGTTCAACCTTGGGTTTCTGTCTATTCCAGACTCTGTTGTCATACAGTGCTTAACACATTTATTAGTCTGCCTGTCATTAAAAAAAAAACAAGAAAACACAAATGTTTAAGAAATTTGTCAAAAACTTGTTTAAAACTAAAAATTATTATGTTATTTCTTTGGTAAATAACGAATTGAAGCCACTGAATAATCCTTATTCACACATAAAAACCAAAAAATATATATTATATTTTGTATGGCCTCCTTTGGCCTTGCTAACAGCTTGCATTCTTGCATTTAACCACTAAAACTAATTTTCATGTTCATGAATGCAAGAAAATAACTGTTATTTGGCATCTTAATCAAAAAATAATAATGTGCAGAACAATTATTCTGCTTTTTGTAAAACAGTAAATTTGAAAATTCATGGATAACAACAATAATTATATTACAGCATTAAAAATATTTCAGTTAAAGAGCTTGCACATAGTGGTGGATTAACCATTACAGAAACATAAAAATTATTTTGGTAATTTCCAACACTGCTAATTTAGGGCAGCTGTGGCATAAACCTTACCTGGGCTGGTGGTCTAATAAATTTGTGAAGCACTGTACGTTATATTCATTAATTTATTTGTTTGTTTCCATCTTGTCCTCTCATTTGTGTTTTTTTATAATGCATCAGTTCTGCTTTTTTTCTCACCTCATTTCTCCCTCCCTCCATGCGTTCTCTTTCTCTTTCTTTTTCCCCTCCTGCTCCTGCTTTCTCACTCTGTCCCTCATATTTGAGTTGTGGTAGTATGCGGAGGGGAGGTATTGGCTTTACTCCCCTATTCTGAGACGCCGCAAACTCAACTCCAGCTCCAGTAGCATCGTAAGTGCAGCCCAGCAACTTTGACTCTTAGTGACAGACTTGGAGTGACTGACTCTGAATCACTGAGTCTGACTGACTGACTATGACTGACTTGCTTTGAGTGAGTGACTCAATTTGAGTGACTGATTCCGACTCACTGACTCTTAACAACTTTACTGAATGACCGACTCTAAATATACAGCTTTGACTGAAATGTTCATGAAAGTAACTCCTTTTAACTGGTGTTGACAGATCACCTCTGCTATGAAAGTCATTAAAATCTTCCTCTGCAACTCGGAGAGTGAAACTGTGCATGATTGCTTAGCCTGAAAAGAAATACAACCAGTATTGGAGGTTATTTTGCCAGTCTGAGTCAACACATGAGTCTTTTCAATACATAATTGTTTCCAAAGATTCTTTTTCCATAACAAGTTGCCAGCACCTTTTCTTATAATTATTGTTCAACTAGAAACATAAGCTTACATTTTTCATAAAACTTAAACATCTCATATTACGCGATTTCTATAGCAAGTTACTGTATTCTTGGTTGTCCGAAAGGGAAGTTATAAACTTTTTGCCAAAAAAACCCCATAAAAATGGATAGTTTCTCCTTACTTTACTGCCTGTTGCTCTCTCCCCTCAGAAAAACATGCTGTTTTGAGTGGGTGTCCCCACTCTATTAATGAGCCGGCTGGCAATCAGAACAAAAAGTCTGCACACTCCATGCGTCAACAGACTGCGACTAATTCCTCAAAATACCCGTTCGTTATTTGGAAAGCAGACCAATATAAAATTACAAGCAATGACAAGCAGACATGGATTAACTTCAGCTGGAATATTGCCTCAGACATATGCAAAATGGTGAAGTTATTGCTACTTTGCAAGGGAGCAGGACACACAGACAGAGCTTGTATGCATGATCTATGGATGTCTGTTTGTGACATAGAAAACAGCATGAATATCTAACAGCACGTTTCAAACTATCAAGTGTGGAAGGAGGGTCTAACTGATAAATGAGTATTTCTTTAAAGTCACCTTATCTGGGTTGTTGGATACAGTTAAGATGACTGTGCTGATTGACTGACCTGGGAAACAAGCATTTTCCATGATATTGGTCCTTTAAATTTTGATTAGCCATTGTGTCAAACTTCCTTAAGTTCCTCACATCTCTTTCCTTCTCTTTTTTTCCCTGTCTCTCTCCCTCCTCCTCCTCCTCCTGGGCTGCCCCGACTCTGTGTATGGCACCATTTTCTTGCTTTCTCTCTGTGTCTCCTTGGCACCCCCTTGTGGATTGGCTGCGTCATAGCACCCTCCAGAGGACAGAAGCTGGGTTTACTCTCCCCTGCATTACGGATCAGAGTCACCGCCCGTGTGGGACGGGGAGAGTGAGACTGTAAGTTTTATTTACTCTACCGCATAATTAAACCTATCCCAAAAAATCTCCAGTGCCCACCTGCCATGAAGCAGTACTCCTCAGCCAAATTCTACTGAATGCCATGTTAACACTTTAAGGGACATTTGCCCTCTTATATACAGCTCAAAAAAATAAAGGGAACACTTAAACAACACAATTTCAAGTATTCCCTTTATTTTTTTGTGCAGTATATTTAATGGGTTGACATCAGCTTCTTATATGTGAATGTTAGTTAGTGATTTTGATTTTGGTGGTAAGCACTTTGGCCACAACATATATATATATGAAATTAAAAGTCATAAAAAGTAATTTTTTTAATTGTCTGAGCTCTGTGTGTGTGTGTTTTCTTTCCCTCCAATTTCCCTCTCTTTCTCCTCCCCTTCCCATGCAGTGAGTCTTCCAAGGCAGCAGTAAAATGGGAGAATGGCCATTACCCATGGGACATTGGGGCAGGTTGAGCGGACAGAGCCAACGTTGTGTACTGTCGAGGGAAATGACTGATATAAGGAATAAAATAACATGGATGTGAAACTAATCTAATAACCATATTCCCCCTAAGTAAAATCTTATGAACGGTCACAGGAACCAATCAGGGAGCTGTTTGTCTGACTCCTCCCCTTCTTCAACTGAATTCTGCCGATGCTCCTCCCCTCTGTGAGGGACTGGTTTGTTGTTCCCGTGATTCACCTCCTTTCCAACTCAGACCTGAGAAGGACTGTATGGAACTTTGTGGCCATGTCTGAACTGGCCTCACAACTCCTGTGTCTTCTGAGTATATTCTGTCAACCGAACTTCCTGCTGATTTCCTACTGCCTGACGGAATAGAAACCGTTTCTCTTTGCAGAGAGTTGAGTGCACTGGATGATGGGTTGTTGTAATACTATTTAGACAGTTCCACCAAGATGAAGTGACCAAACCAGTCTTTTGTTCCAGACGCTGTAAGAAAAACTGAGAAGGAGATTTAATGATGATAGGATGGCGTCTTATTACATATACTATGAAGGATGTGTCATCCAGCGCATTATGTTAATTGGATAGTATGTATGGTGGATATGGTGGACAGTATTTCCAGAAACTGGCCATCATCGGTGAAACTGGACATATGAATAACGTTTGGGTATTTTCAGTATAACAGCATTCTCATCCAGTGTACTCTGCGTAAAGGGATGGCAAGTTAGTGGTTTTGGATACAGTTGTGTACCGTGTCAATGCATTCTGTTTTCTATTCATTCTTTTGCGGTCGAAATGTAATGATTATTTATTATCTTTATTGTTTATCACAAAAACTCACCAATGGCATTTCCATCACCCCTAAATCGGGATCAGTTGGCACACTATGTACATGCTTGGTTTTGCGCAACTCACGCTGCCATCTCGCGACAGAGCAGACAGTTCGCGGTTCTCCCCCCGAAACACATGCCTGTCAGCCACAGCTTCTTTTCGCTCTGCGGTCGCAGTTCAAGTGCGCACAGAACGAGGGTGGAGCTGAGACAGAGGGAGAGAGAGTTGGAACAACTCCATAGACTCCATTGGGCCAATTATTTTACGCAATGGTGGGTCGCAGAAGCCTCCGATAGTTCCAAACAATGCAATGTGGGCTATAGCATCACCATGGGGAAGCGGTGTTTCTCCTATCTAGAGAGCGATTATTAAAAGGTAAGAAATTGCAATCGATGACCATTTTGCAAACATGTTTGGCGTGATCTGAAGCGTGATAGCTCGTCATTTGCGGGCAGATTTTTAGATTTAATGCTGTTAGTAAATATTGACATGGCTAACAGTAACATAACAGTAATGCCGGTTAGCGTTAACAACATTTGATAAAGTATCACTGAGCGATAATTGACAATTTGGTAGTATATTTGTGTGGTGTGTGAGTTATATGGTCCACTAAAAAAGTGGAAATCCTATTCAACCAATCTCAATATTGCTAATTACGTAATAAGGTCATACCAACAGCAGGGTAAGATGCTAACGTGTGTGTGTGTGTGGGGGGGGCGCGGACGCGCGTGCAAATGGGGGAATTGAGTATAGTGTAAAGCAGTGTTTTGCAAGTCAAGGATTATGTCAGTAAAGCAGGCTAGCTTGCTGTCCACATTCATACATCCTCAAAAATCAGCAATTTTAAAGACAGTATTGCAATGAAAATGCACCTGGACAACAATACAAAATACATCACCATGAAATACATGTATGTGGTGGAAAAGAAAGCAAATATTGTTTAATAAATTACCAAAATTGCTTCTAACTAGCTGAAACTCTAAGTATTCAAATTGCCCGCCAGGCTTTGGTTGGAACTTTTCCTTGGCTACATGAGTCACATGACTCTCCCACGTTTGACCCCTCATTGTCGCAGCTCGCTCTCTCTGGCTCTGGGGTGGAGGATACCTGAACGTGAGGTTATTTGAAGTGCAGCCCATGAGCACCCAGAGGGTCAGCAGGAGGTGCTTCAGGAACAAAAAATGCAAAGCCAAACTGACTGTATACCCTCCCATATCCCTGAGCAGCGTCCATGCGGCTGCTAACCTCAGTCAACACTGTTACTGCTGGAGACAGGGTTTATTATTATTTTTTTAATCTTATTTTGATAACTTTTCTATGTTTAACCCTTGTGCATGTGTCTTTTCCTGTTCCGGAGGCTTTCTCTCTGCACTTTCAAGAGGGGCACCGAGAGAGGTTGCCACAAGATGGACGTCCTAGAAATGATGGGAGCCTCACCTAGTTTAATCACAGAAAATGGTGGTGGAGGGAACCACTGTTATTTCTCTCAATAGAAAAAATACTTTCAAGAGGTTTAGATTCATTAAGTGTTGTTGAACTAGAATTTCCTTGTTTACTATTACAAGGACTAGGGTGAAAACTTTCATCTCTTCCTGGGTGGCCATTTAGTGACAACCTCTATCAGAAGGAAAAAATAGTGAGTGAGAGATGAGGGAAAAAGAGGGAGATTTAGTGAGGAAGCCCTATTGTTGCACAAATTATTTTCTTATCAGCGTTGTGTTAAATGTTTCAGACACCTGCAGGTTACCACTTAGCACATCCAATAATTCCTGGCTCTGCTGTAGTACCTTGTGGCCTGTATAGGTATAAATAGTAAATTGCTCTCCTGTAGTCGTATGCAATCTTTTGGATGTAAATTACTGTTTGTGGCCTGTAGGGTGTGAGAATAAAAAAAGCACTATATAAATCCATCGCCATTGTTAAATCAGAAAAGAGATTTACCCCTAAGTTCTCTCCCGAAAGACAGAACAATGTTATTGAAGTATTGAGTTTTTCTCATTCCTCTTCTGAAACAGGCTTTGATGAATTGAGTCCAGTCTCACATTAAGTATATTGTACTTCTCTGTGTTACATTGAGAAATTCCCACAAAACATGATAATGACAGTGCTGATGTGCAATAATTTACATTTGGATTTTTTTTTTTTAATTAAAAAAGTCAGACTGACTACAAACCAAATTATGAAAAGATGTCACTTCCTTCTTTTAGTAATAATATTTGCACTTTGCTCTGGTGATGTTTTGTTTTCAGGGAGGGGGACATTGTATATCTGATAATTGGTTTCATAGCATTTACTGACTAATCATAGCTTTGCCATCATTAATAACAAAGCCATTAAAATTTCAACATGCGAATATTGCATTGCACTAGCTACTTGGATATTTATCACCTCTTTTTGAAAAGTGAAACTATTGCAAATGTCATATTTTGTCTGACATTTGCTTCAATAGACTGTCTGTTTCATAGACTGTATAAAAAGATGGACGAAGCAACCTTGACGTCACCCACTGGTTTCAGCATACGATGTAGGAAGCCTTCATTTTGGCTATTTGAACAGCGCCATTTTGTCATTTTGAAACCTGATGTGATTCCTATTGGACGAGAGCGTGAATTTAAGATCCAGGGAGGAGTGAGGGGTGGATTTACGTGTGGATCTGACTGTATCTGACAAGGACCAGAAGATAGCCACTCCCCATAAAGCATATCTGGCTTTATCCTTTATTCTGGTCTATTTGGGACCGTAATTTACAAAATTGAACATCAGGATACATTAAAGGAGACGTGAAAATACGATCGATACCATGAAATGAAAGGTCATTCATAGAATGAAGACTTGCCGGAATCATGCACAGATCTCTGAAACGGAATGAACGGAATGGAATTGGTTTCAAGTCTCTAGCTGTAATAGTAGCGAAGTTATGAACCAAAATCTGTTTTTGACCTTTCTGGTGAGCTTGACCTTGACCTTTGGCCCCAAAAAGAGACTGGTGTCTAGCCATAAGGCTAATCAATGTTGTCAACAAGTTTGGTGAAGATAATATGAAAATTGTGGCCTGTAGAGTGCACACAAACAGACAGACAGAAAAATAAACCAAAATAGAGCGCTGAGGTGACCTTGACCTTTAACCTAGATTGACCAAAATAGTGCAGTGCTTAGGTCAGGTAATGCAGGCCTTAAGTTTATCAACAAATAATGCACTTGGTTTGAAGTGTGTACCCCGATTAGATGCGAAGATATGGCCACTTATGTGTAGGACCTTGACCTTTGATGTTGATTCCTAGGTCAAGTAAGATATACCTTTCGTTTATCAACAATATGCACTTGGTTTGAAGGGTCTATGACAATTAGAACCGACAATATGGCTTCTTATGTGTTTTTGACCTTTTCTGTGTCCTTGACCTTTACCCCAGATTCACCAAAATAGTGCAGTGCCTGCCCAGTGCTTGTCCTTCGTTGATCATGAAAAATGAGCTAAATTGAGCTGAAACTGTGGACGCCACAGTGCAAACAAACAAACAAACGAACAGAGTAATATACTTGCGGAATCCGAGATTATGGAAAGTAATAATGTGTAAAATCATTATTGAAATAATAAATCAAGTGGGAGCGTAGGTCATTTTTATAGTAGACTTCTAAAGCACTGAACTTCTTTCTGCAAGCATCAATGTCACCATCTGCTGGCGATTAAATAGGATGCAATTTTCAGAGATTTCCACACGGGCTTCACTTTTTAGACAAGGGTGCTGCGTACATCTTTTTATACAGTCTGTGGTCTGTTTATATGACATTCACATGCAAAAGAATGTAATTTCTTTTATGAAGATTTTTTTATTTATTTTTTGTGACTACTTGGAAAATCTTTTTTTAAATATCTCCTGAAAATACACTTTACTGTGCATCAAATCAAAATTATGCAATTTAGAATCATTCCCATCGGTGAAAATCAGAGTACTTCATTTGAAAAAGATGCACCATTGTACCAACTTATGGTTCACTGTTGTGAAATATGAACATGTTGGATATTTTACCTGCAAGTGCTTGAGGCTGTGTTAAATATACACCATGTGTCTAAACTAGAGGTAGGCGATGGAGGTTATATTGATGTTGAATTTGCATACCAATTCCTGGCCTCAATTACATATTTAGTCCAAACACTTATAGCATCTGACCCTTTTTGTTGTGATGAATGCATGGATGACTGCTGTAGATGTGCCGCTGTCTGGCAGATTTTGCTCGTAAAACAGTTTATGCTTTTTTGAAAACTGATTCTCCACAATGATTTATTCATTTTGAGCGTCGTATTATCTTCAGCTGTGATTGGCTACTCAGTCCAGTTCTAGGAAACTTGTGTGATCACTCTGTCCCTCTAAAAGAACCTGGCACTGCATTCACATTACACTACAAGCCTCACAGTTTATTTGCTTCAATCAGATTGGCCAGTCTTAACGGTTCACATTCATAATAACCTGGGGGAGACACTTGAGACCAGCCAGAAAACAGCAACTCTCCAGCAATTTCACCAGTGAATTTATTACATCTCCAGTGATTGCACATAAACCACTGCTTCATTGGAACACTGACATCAAGAGGTCAGACAGACAAGTAATGTTCTTCACAACATTCCATAGCCGAGGATCGGTATTTCACTACTGTTTGAATTAAACATCCATCCATCCATCCATTATCTGAACTGTCTCTTCCTCACTTGGGCTGTGGGGGAGCTGGATCCTCCCTGTGAGGCACACCATGCTGCCCCTCAAATTAAACAATGCAAAATTACTTGTATATTCAGATTGTCTTTTTTGAAAAAAAAAATAAAACAAAAGTTGCCCGCAACAAACGGAGCTATTGCACTCTCACAGTCACCTTCAGTGGGCAGATTTGCAGAGAACCAGGACAGAAGAATGGAAACACTCTCTCTGAGAAGGAGTGTCTGAAGGTATAGAGAGGAGTCTTGTCACTGCAGTCAGAGAACGACACCTCCCCTCTGTCCAAATCCAGCTGCACTCTGACCCTCTGGGGTTTCCTCTGCACAATGAGGACTTCAGTCGGGGAGGTGATGGCTGTGCATTCTTGGCTGTGGTCCCTGATGCACCACACCTCTCCCCCAGGTTTCAGATCCACATCCCCTTTCCTGCTGATCGACTCTTGAGCCACGCCCACCAACCAGCTGTGTCCGTCCCCCAGCTCCACCTCCCAGCAGTGCATCCCCGAGCCGAATCCCTCAGAGCCCAGCACAAAGCACTGCTTCTCAAATCTCTCTGGATTATCAGGAACCTGCTGCCTCTCAGTGCTGCATCTCACACTGGTCAGATCTTCAGACAGAGAGAGGCTGGGATTTGCTGTGTTTGGGTCCAGAGTCACATGGGCTGAAGGGAAGAGAATACGAGTTGCGAGCCTCTCTCAGCAGAAAGGGAAACCTTCAGATGCAATTTATAACATAACATAAATTTAACTAATCTGCTGTCAACATTCCTATCAAGCTTATAAATGTAGAAGAGGAAGAGCAGGGGTCCCAACACTGATCCCTGAGGGACTCCACTCCCCACCATAACTAGCTCAGATGAGATTCCACTGACCACCACTCTTAGTGTTCTGTTCTGTAACCAGTTTCAAATCCATTTAATCAATTTATTCATTGAAAAGCACCCCACTTTTTACGCACAAGCTGAGAAATTACATCCAAAATAAAATGGCTGCAGTTATTGAAAACTTTAGAGTGCAGGAATACTTCTGGTTTTTTCTTGAAACGTAACCCTTTAGAGTTTGCTATTCCAGTGCCTGAATTCTGAATGAGCATTTTGTTAGCCTCCTTACTCTAGGGCTCCAGCACAAAGAGGACCAATATGATTGAGTGGATTTATCAGTATGTGGAAAGAATACTGAAGATTCCCCCAGTACAGTGTCTGTTTACAGCTCCCTGACCCCAGTACTCACTGTATTGAACCGTCCCCAGCATCTTCTCCCACACTCTGTACTTCAGATTTCCCAGGTGTTTGGCCACATCAATCAGTGCTCCTGAGACTGTCTCTGGATCTGGTGGTGTGTACTGCGCTCTGTAATAATATTCAGGAGTCGCTTAATTGGTGGGTTACTTTAGAGCCCCATTCCTCAATGTTCCCTGAAAAAGTGTGATGTCACTTTCGCAGGGGTCGGAATTCACTTTCTTGACAATGGTTCACGCTCGCAGCATAGCAACACAGTCATTCGTCCACTTAACACACAGCACAAAATACCTAATATTTGAAGATCAAAATATATTGATAAATTGCTTTCTGTGCTTTTATAATGAGTTTGGGTTTAAGATCGCTGAAAATAAACCATAATTCCATACGTAGACGCAAGGGCCATGGCGATAAACACTGTGCAAGTTTTTTGGTTCGTTCAGCGCAAACCAGTTGCCATGACTGCGGCAGGTTGACCTCGGAGCTACGTCATTACTTTGGAGACCTTAAGGGCCCAAAACTGCTGGTTTTCCACCATCCTTAACTTTAGGTGGGTGTTAAGCCAGTTTAGCCTATCAACAATGGTGACTGTTCTGCTAATTAAGCAAAAGAAAGAAAATCAGGGGTGGATTTGGACTTGTGCACCAGATTTGAGATTCCCTCGCATAAAGGTAAATTAGCAACAACATCTGACCTTCATACTGAGGAATTCTGTCAGTAACTGATCTTACCCCCCTACATTTGAACACACATATTAGACATATAAACCTACATGACAGAATGTTTGACAAACCCAAATAACAAAACATTCAAGAGACAAACCCCCATTTTAGACTCCCCACCCTCCCTGAAGAAATACACACACTGACCAAACAATTTATTAGCGACACCACACTAACTTGGTAGTGTCTTCTTTCGCCCTCAGAATAGCATCAATTCTTTCTTTCAGGATTATCATTCTCCTCTGATCCCTGTCGAAAACAACTCATGTCTGTCCACAGAACTGACCTTCACTGAGTGGTTTTCTTTTTTTCGACCAACCTGTGTAAATTATAGAGGCTGATATGAGTGAAAATCAGCAATTTCATGGTAGCTAAAGTGAGCCTGTCTGCCACCAACAACCAAGCACAGTCAAAGCCACTGAGGTCACATTCTTCCCCATTCTGATGTTTGACTGTGAACAATAACTGAAGCTGCTAAGCTGTATCTGCAAGATCGGATGCGTAGTACTGCTGCCACATAATTGGTAAGTTGGATATATGTATTTTTGCATTCAGTAGGTGTGCTGTTCCTAATGAAGTGCTCAGTGAGTGCTTATCTGCTTCAGAAAAAAAAAGTAAATATTTGTTTTATTGGAAAGCTTACAAACAGGGTTACCCTGACTGCCATTACTTTTTGCCCAACATAATTAAACAGGTAACATTGTGTGATTTCTTCTTTTTGAAACATCATATTTAAAAGGATTCAGTCAAAAAGTGATTTATTCCTGACAGAATGCCCCTTCTAAAAGGAAATGGCTCCATCTATGATATAAATTAGCCAAAACCCTCTGAGAAGCTCTTGCTTTCATTTCTTCGATATCATATAATGACCCCTTGTATACTTCTGCTCAAAAGTTTGGAATCACTAGTGATTTTCACTTAATTAAATGATAGAAACTTTGTGTTAACAGCAAGACAGTGAAACATCAATCTAAATTCCTAGGAACTAGCTGGAAAGGAAATGAAAGCAGTGGCCAGCTCAATCACTGGATTTAGCCCCACAGAGCTGTTGTGCAGTCTATGAACTGAGCCCATTTTTAAGACACACCTATGGCAAATACTGCAGTCCATGTGAAAATCCACTTGCAAATCAGTGATTAAATCACTTGATAGATACTTTGATGAGTAATCGCTAAAAAAGATAACTGAGTCGTCAACTATTACATTTTTTGAAATACTAAATAAAGCATTTAAAATAGATTCCCATTATTTTCATTTTATGTCAAAAATAATAAAGATGGCCACACAGTCAAAGTCCAAGCAGTTTAATATCAGCAACATTTCACCAGACAAGCTGGCTTCATGAGGTTGATCAAATGTCTGGTGTCTGGTGAAATGTTGGCGATAGTAAACTGCCAAGAATTTGAGCGTGCAGCCATCTTTGTTAGTTTTAAACTACATAGGTGGTAAAGTCCACATCTCATTATTAGGTGTGCACTTACATGAGCATGCACGTACAGTATACAAATACTTTCATTGAATAAGATAGCAAGAACTACATAAATGACAAATTATGCCAAGCTTTTGAGCAGTATGGTATGGCCATCTTTCAAGCTGCAGTAATTATCAGAGAGAGAGGCATTTCAGCCACATTCTTCAGTACCACACTCAGAGAAAAATACACCACAAATAAACTAATTTTGATATTTTACCTAATGAAACAGAATGTAATTAGCTTACCTGTCATGAAAGTCTTTGTAATGCTGAAATAAGGAGATCGAACAATTATCAACATTTTCAATATTCAATCCATTGACACTGCCTGAGACCACAGTAATAATTGATTTTGTTATGTGACAAAGATTTCAATATGACATGGAAAAAAATGAATGTACTGTTTTAACATAGAATTAATTCAATGTATGATCTTGGAATGAAAATAAACTTTTGAAAAGGTGAAAAACACTGGCCTCCAGTAATTTCTATTTTTAATTCTCCTACTTTATAATTGTTTGAAGAGACTTGCAGAAATGTGATTTAGACGGTACTTTATTTTATAAATTAATGTGTGAGCATTAACGGCAGTTTGTGTGGTGTGGTGTCACAAAGAAAATGAGTCAATTACCTGCAGGAATGAGATATCTGCAGCTCCCAACTCTTGTTCTATGGTTTTGATTCGTTCTGAGAGTGACGATATCTCTCCTGAAATCTTTTGAATCTTCTCCTTCATCATTTCACTCTTCTGGAGCTCTTCCTCTCTCAGTGCAGCAATCCTGGCCGCCTCTTCATCCTTTATAAACTGCCAAAGGCTTTCAAACTCTGTCTTGATCAGTCTCTCTGTGCACTGGGACTGATGCTGGAATAAACATCATCCACCATCATTTCAGCACAATCCAATGCTACATTTTGAATAGTGTGATTTAAAGGACTCAGTACCTTGATGTGTTCTGCTGTTTGCTCACACGTTATTTTGACTTTATTAAAGGCTTTCAGCTTTTCTTGCAGTGGGGTGAGTGCAGTCCTGAGTTTCTCCTGGATATAAATAGAGATCACAATTCATGGAGGAAACAGACCAGTATTAAATTCTATAGCCTACACTGACAGGACATGAGCTACAGCCCAGAGAGAAGAGACCCAGAATCTAAACTCAAGTCAGAGTATGTGTTTAAACAATGGGTTAGATATACTAGCTATGCAAACAGTGGCTGTGCAAAAGTACCAACTGCATTTAGACTCTGTGGCAGGCGCAGATGTCAATAGGTTAACAACCAATACATCAAGACAAGTTCAATCAACCCAGTGAAAGAATTAACCTTTTTTCGCTGTGAACATACCTGAAAGGGGTGAAAAATGAGGTGTGACACTAATGCATCAATACACAAGATGCTAAGAAATGGGTACTATGCGATTTGGCACGATGATATCAATAGTTCTCATTAGCATGCCTTCGAAGACGGTCATGATTCATGAGTTTTAAGATCATGGTGATCCAACAACAGCTAAATTGGGTATAAATCAGATAATTGAACTGGCCACTCCATATGATGTCATGTCCTCTCTAGAAAGTTCCTTGCAGAGTCTGGATTTATGTTTGGTCATTGTGTTGCTGTGGCACCAAGTTTCCCCGATTTAATCCGTTCAAAAATCACTGATGATTCAGTACTTAAGAGAGGAAGAGCAGAAGACTCGGCAAAATGCTGATATTACAGTGATATGTGATAGAAGATGTCGTCTGGGGTTTTGGATATTCTGACAGTGTGATATGATGTCAACGTTGTCTTTTCTGATTTTACAGGCAGTGAAACAGAAAAGGCCTGCAGGTTTCTGCACTTAATTGACTGCGCCAGCTCTTGCCTGTACCTGCTTTGTCAAGATATTCACATTAATTATGACTGCTCATCAAAAACTGCATTGAGTAAATATTTTGAGAAAGTACCAATAGTAATCCCTACAGTATCGCCACAAAATCAATATTCGGTATTAAACTGTTGTTATACTTGACTCTGCCCAGCCGTAGCAGAGTATTGCACAAGCTGTCTCTCACTCGTTCATTTCGACAAGGTATGTCAGTCACTAAGAGACCATATAAGGCTCGTATTGGCCAGTCATCCTGGGTTTGGAAAAAGAGGCCCCCCTGTATAATTTATACACTCCTCTACTGACATCTAGCTCTGCCTTTTCCTCTCCAACCGGTTTTTGTTATCTGTCTAATTTTCAGTTCTAAGGCATGAGAACTAAGGTCCCTTTTTACTTTTTGCTTTTCAGTCCCTATAGGATTAAAAGTGAAGAGTTCGTTTCCAAAACGTAATATATCCATTTTACACATTTTGAGAAAATCAGCTGTTTCTATGTTGGCACCCATTGCATTTTATAGAAAAACACAAACTTTGGCCATGAAAAAACACACCTTATCGTATGAATTCCTAAAAACAGATTATTGCACCATGTGTAAGAAGCACAGGACTACCGGACTACGGCATTATCTCACTTTTTGTAATTTTAGCACTTATTGCGTTTTGGAACCAAACTCTTCAAGTTTTCTTGAATCCTCAAAGTGAAGTGGCATTTCCACAGCGATAATAAAAAACTCATTTTTACATCAAAATCACATTCATTTGCTTACATTGCTACAAATGTGACAACAGACAAGCTTTAGCATTGAAACCACCTCAGAACCCACTTTTTTTTAGCAAACCGTAATGATTAATGACAGTGAAGGCAAGTACAACAAGCACTTAGTAAAACACTGGGTGATTTTTCTTTTAGTTTCTGGTTTACCCTGTACTTTTTCGCAGCCTCCTGAAGTGGTCGCAGTCTGTGGTTCTCATGTTTTTCTGACGTGTGACAGACAGCGCAGAGGGGTATTTGATCCACCACACAGAAGAGTTTGAGTTTCTCGCCGTGTAGTCTGCAGAGCTCCTCAGATCCTGCTTTAACACTCAGTCCCGTCTCCTTTAAGAACGCCTCACAGGTGTTCCTCAGGGCCAGATTAAAGGGAGGATTATCCATAGAAGACTTTCTCCGGCAAACTGGGCACTCCGGAGATCCCTTCTGCTCCCAGCACTGCTGCAGACAGACCAGGCAGAAGCTGTGACTGCATCTCAGAACCACAGGATTCTCATATATTTCCGCGCACACCGGACAGGAGAGCTCCTCTTCCAGATGTGAATATCTAGATGCCATTTTGTGGCAAATTTAAGGGCACTCCTTGTGTTTGGATGTAGAAGTGAAAATCTTTGCAGAGTTCTGCACCTAGATGTATGGGATAGATACCAAAAAAAAAAAAAACTGGTTGCCCCAAACTTCCTGTAAGACGGGTTTTTCACCGCAGTTGCAAAATCTCAGCATGACTCACGCTTAGTGAGAGATATATTTGGTTGTAGTTTTCTTCCCCGGTCTTAAAAGTGTTTTTTTTTTTTTTTTTTTTTAATGAATCTCACCGTACTGAAGTTCATTTGGGGTTCAATTGGGGTTGTACATGACATTAAAATGACAATCATTGTTCAGTATGTCATCCCAAAATTAATCACAATCCTACCTTTCAAAACTGCTGGGCCACAACCCTAACCCCAATTTTTGAGTGCTATGAGAGGAAGTGGATTTGGAGTTGTATAATACTCTTACAGAAAGTTGAGATCAGCAAATCATTGCATTCTGTTTTTAATTACAATTTACACAGCGTCCCATCTTTTTTGGAATTGGGGTTGTGAATGTTGTTGACGCTTAGTCCACTTTTAAGGCTTTTTGAAGTTACGTAAAGACTATGAGTGACTAAGAAAGAGTCAAAACTAAAATAAAGTGAAGAATACTTCTTTGACATAATTTTTCAAGGGAAAAAAGAAGAATTTTTTTTTTTCAAAACACAGGAGGAACCCTGGAGGGGTGAGGAAATATTAAAGAATTGAGATTTACCCTTTGACTGATCCGACAGGAAAAGTGTGACAAATGACATATTCAGTTGCTACAGTCGCAAAGGATTATGGTTCATGATCTAAGATTGCTTTCATCCAAGGTTGATGCCGCGTTTCCTTGCCGGAAGGAACTAAGAAGCAAATCTTCTTGTCCTCTATTGAGGTAGGTTTCTTGCTCTCTGTGTGCGTCCAAATCCTCAATAGACTTCAGTTCTCCAGTTAACTTATGATTTGTTGAGTTACTCATTCATAGGGACTTAGTGAACTGAGAACATAATCTTTGTTTCACCAATTACATTGCAATTTGTCCAGTTCCAGACACCCGCTGATGTGCTGACAGACTTTGTTCTTTTGTGCACTAACGATAGAATTGGCTCTGGCCGGTTAAGGAGTCTTTTTTTAAACCAAATGTGGTTGCAGTTTGATATCAATGTGAGAGGGTAATTTCGCCGTTTTAACCTGTAATGTGACCAGGTCTTCGCTTGTTAGGCCTGCAAACTAGGGGACCAATTTCCCAGTACTTCTGCTTGCAGGCCTTGCAGAAGCTGTGAGTGGGTATTTGTAGTGCATTTGTCTTTGTACCTATAATGCATTGAAGAGAACGGGAAACTTACCTCATCGCACAGGGGAGACTGACTGCCCAGGTGAAAAAATACTATACTTGAATTATACTTTTACAGACTGTATTAAGTATGGTGTATGTTTTTTTGCCCCCTTTATGTGTAATTAAGTGTGCTCAAGTAGTCATTGAATACTACTTGTGTACTACTTCAGTACACTTAAAGTGTACACTATTAAGTATCTATTAAATATATTGCAAATTAAGCACAAAAAGTAAAAGTATATTTGTAATAACTTCTGTATGCAACAAATGTACTTTTAATATAATCAAGTGTAATACTTTTTCACCTGGGTGGTAACGGGACAGGAAAAGAATGACACAGAAGTCTTCACACGAGTGCATTTTATACATCCCAAATCACCGAGCATAAACCAAAACTTACAGCAATGATGTTATGAAGATACACTAAGGGTGCATTTGTGCTGCAGGCCTTGCTCATTTCCAATTTGCAGCAGATGTTTGATTTTTTTTGGGGTCACTTGCATATTTATTTTAGAATGTGATCCAGGCATGATATCAATATGAACAGAGAATAATAAAGGCACCAGTGTGCAGAAAACAGTAACATCGTAACAAGGACAGCCATTCATGCACATCCTTCTCTACTGATCCGAGAGCTGCTCTTCTTTGTATTACAACTTTATGCCTCTTTCTTTTCTGTTGTCATTGCAATCACATTTGTTTGTGCCCACGGTCTGCTAATGCTCTCAAAATATTTTTGATCAAACTTAAGTTGCCCTCTGAAATGCATTTCACACACGCCTTCATTTGGACCTCGTACTAGCAGCCGGTTAAATACCTCGGACAGTGACCTGTTCATCCCATTTGATTATTATCTGCCATCAATGCCTCAGTATGTTTTTCCACATCCATTCTATCGTTACTTTAAATTGGCTTGGCTTCCTTCAGAAAGTTTTTCTTTTGGCATGTTTTTTTCCCTCACCACTTTTTGTGCATTTTGGAACTTTTCTGCCACCCCAGAACCCCCCCCCAGAGCGATGGCTTTTAAGGATCTGTTGCGTTAGCTATGGTTAGCTATAGTAAATTATGTTTTTTATTTCTGACTGTGACTATCCCCAGCAATCTCATCAAAGCATCCAATATGAATCTTTTAACCTCATACAGGATCCCGGTGCTCTCTTACCCCCTTCAGTGGGGAGATCTGCAGAGATCCTGGATAGAAGAATGGAAACACTCTCTTGGCAGATAAATCTTTAAAAGTGTAGAGAGTAGTGTTACTACTGCGGTCAGAGAATGACACCTGGCCCTTGTCCACGTCTAGCTGAACTCTGACCGTTTGGATTTTCCTTTGCACAGTGAGGGGTGTAGATGGGGTGGTCAGGGCAGCATATTTCCCACTGATCTGCCGTATACACCACACTCCTCCCGCTGCGCTTAGATCTACAGGTCCTTTCCTACAGATGGAACTTTTGGCCACTCCCACAGCCCAGCTGACGTCGCCCACATCCACGTCCCAGCAGTGTTTCCCCGAGCTGAATTCCTCAGAGCCCAAAACCCACCAGCGCCAATCATATCTCTCTGGATTATCAGGGACCGGTTGCCTTTCCTCGCTGACTTTCACGCTGGTCAAATCCTCACTCACCGTGAGGTTGGGATGAGCTGTGTTTGGGTCCAGACTCACATGAGCTGAAGGGACAGAGAATGAGATGTTAGCACAGATCTGCACAGAGGGAAAACCTTCTGACGCAATGGACTCCTGATGCTATAAACTTGATTTCAAAAAATCCACAGATGCCATCTAGACGCAGAAGCTTTTGACCGTGTGGAGAGCACTGGCCTCTGGGCCAGCAATGCATTCGCTTTCTCAGTGATAAACTCATTCCCCCGCTGTTACTAACCTCGGAGATACTTAAGTATGATTCAACACTATTATTCCATACACGTATCAAACCCATCAGCGAGGCTTTTTCTTCCTCAAAAACATAGCCAGGTAAAAGCCTTTCATCTCCAAATGTGACACTAACTGCTGTCTTGCAGTTCATGCTTTCACTTTTTCTCAAATTCAGTATTGCTGTGGCCTCCAATCCAGATAACAAGCCAAATTTATCAACTAACTTCTACTGATCCGGTACAGTCCTAATGGAATTCTCACCAGGTCAATGACATCAAACCAACATGCAGCAAGACAATGATTGAAAAGACAATGATAATGCAAAAAATAGCCCCAAAACATCACCTCGACTATGTGGAACAGTTGAGATTAGGTTCTTTTCAGTACAGCCATCCTTTTTTATATTTTGAACAAACCTTAAGCATTTGTTTCCAGAAAGCTTAATTTTCATATCACTGGACCACGGATCACCATTCTAATCAAAGTCCTAGTAATGTCCAGGTGCTTATGCTTGTGTTTAAATGACAGGAAAGGCTATTTTTCGGACAGATCCTCCAAATAATCTATTGTGATGGAGGTGGCATCTGATGGTAGTTTTGGAGACTTGGTGACCCCAAGAAGCTAGTTTGTTACTGTTATTCTCCATTAAAATTCCCCGGGGATTTTGTTCCCATCTTACCATCCTCCTCACTGTAGGTACAGGCAAAATAAATTTGGATCCTCTTACAGGCACGTTTTTTAAAAGTCCAGTTGATTTGACCTTTTAATTATTGCCTAAATGGTCAATGTGATCATTTTCAGGCAGGTAGCCATTTCTTTAAATAGCCACATCCTATCAATGAAGGTCAACACATTTTTGCTTATTTTATTTCTGTAGTCTCTAATTTTTTCTATGTTAATGAATGATTAAGGGAATTCAGTCCCTGCGTGATACCATATTTCCACCCTAATGAATTTGGAAGTCATTGACACCTCATCACTCAGATCAATGTAAACTGGGCTTATGCCGTCGGAGGCGACGGCTTGGGGTATATCCCCGAACGCCCCCAATCCTCCAATTCCCCAATCCTTGAATAGACCCAATGCAATATAAAGCCCCTCAGGTCATGACCTTTCATATGAACTTAATTTCAGGTCAATCGGACAAATGGTTGTGAAGATATGGCCAAAATGGTAATTTTTCCATCACAAAGCGCCACCTGGTGGCAAAGTATTGAACCAACAGGTATGATGTCATCATATGACACATTGTGATATCATGACCTTGCAGTTGAACATAGTTTCATGTCAATTGGACAAATAGTTCCAAAGATATGGCAAAAATGGTGAATTTTATGTGACAAAATTTTGAACCAAATAGGTATAATGTCATCGTGGGACACATGCTCAGGTCATGACCCTCTCATTTGCACTTGATTTGAGGTCAATCGGACAAATATTTCCAGAGATATGATAAAAACAGTGTAAAATTGTCCAAAATCGAATCAGTTCTTCCTCTTTATAATACTTACTTATATGCAAAACTTGGAATTTCTAATTGAAATATTACCGAAGTTATCGCTTTAACACGTAGGATGGCGCAGCAGCGGCGGCGGTCAGACCAAAAACATAATATCCCCATAATAAAATTACAAAAAAATTATATACCTGTATATATATATATATACACACACACATATACATATCATGGAAAAATGCTTCAGTTATATTTCATTCATGAAATGTTTTAGGGGTGCAAATAATTGTATCACAAGGAGAACCAATATTGCTGGCTGAGCTTTATCAGTGAGTAGAAAGAATACTGAAGATTCCCCCAGTACAGTGTCTGTTTACAGCTCCCTGACCCCAGGACTCACTGTATCGAACAGTCCCCAGCATCTTCTCCCATACTCTGTATTTCAGATTTCCCAGGTGTTTGGCCACATCAATCAGCGCTCCTGAGACCATCTTTGGGTCTCCCACTGCACACTGGGCTCTGCAATAATATTCAGAAATAATTTGTGATGTGAGGTTGGTTTTGTTAAAGGATTATCAGCTACAATAGAAGCTTTTCAGTGTTTGAAAAAAATGGCTCAATCCTTTTCAGTGATCTGTGACAGAGTCCCATAAGCTACAAGGCATTTCTATCACATTCAGTGGTACCTCACCATTAGAAAATGGCTGTGCTATTAAAGCGATAGTTCACTTTTTTTGAAGTGGGGTTGTATGAGCTACAAATAGCCTCTGCATACATAATATGCAGTAGAAAGCTCCCTGCTCTCCCCTAGTTAGCCGCGCCAGCGCATAGTGCTGGGTTGAAATTTAGGCGATACACTGCTGTGAATGGTACCACAGAAACAGTGTATTTTCGCGACCTAAAAGATGTGCTACCTGAAAATAATGCACCATTTCAATTGTATGCTATATTTAAAAAGAATTACAGCACTTTAGCTGCTCAGAAAAAAACACAGTTGCTCTTGAACTAACCAACTGACGTATTCCATCAGAGTAAACTGCGAGCTGTAGCGATCACCTGTTTGGGTCAGACTCTGAGCGGTTTGGGGCAGAGACAGCATTTCAATGGCATAGAATTACATCTCAAATTTAAAAATAAAACTGCCTGGAATAACCAGCACAGCAGATACACAGTATGTGGCTGCATAGACCTTATGTGATATCAATTTGTGCTGCAATGTTACATTAGACTTTTTCACAGGTGTTTCACTCTCTTACGTGATGCTTGGGTACAGCAGTGCTCTTAAGTGTGCACCATTGAGATTTCCCCGAATGTAGCCACATGAAATCCTCTTTGGAAAAATGAATACTGCAAACACGGCACTCTTTCAGGGATACAGGTGGCGTATCAATATCCGTGTTGAGGCAACTAGCCACAGCTGCCAAAGTCCAATGTCCCGCAGAGGAATGCGGTGGAAGCTGCAAGTGCACCAGGATACAGCTTTGCTTTCACGTCCAAGAAAGCAGCATGCACAGACGATATATTTGCGCAAGTTAATCCTTAAATGCCTCCTGTGACAAATTAGTCACACAATTTTGGGGGCTATCAAAACCACTGACCCAACATAAATTTTGCAACCTAATGCCCATAGTGACATATTTAGACCATCAGTGCTGCCATCTGATGCATAAAAGTGGAACTGACACTACACTGGCGGCAGCACTAACCTTTCCAATATGGCCGCCCCAATGGTGGAATCTACACGATAGCCAGTGATGAATGGGTGCTGATCTAAGGTAGACAAACAGGTAAGCTAATGAAAAATAAGCTATGCCTAATACTTCAGCTATATGTCAACTGTTTTATCATTCAAGTCATTTTAGCAATAAGGTCCCCGAAATGCCCATTATGACATATATGTCACAAAATTAAAATGAGGTCAAAGGTCACCAAAAATAAAAAATTGCTATTGGGTAGTTATTAGCCCCTCCCTAGGACATATTAAAAGGATACATAGATTTTTCTTTCAACTTTTACTATAGTTGGACATTTAAGGGTTAAAGACCGTCCAACCTCACAACCGCAGTTAAGCTGCTTGCACACTGGACTTGAAATTAATTTTTTGCATGCAGATTACATTCAAAATCAATGCGAAGATGCAAATATACGTGAAATGCGTGTATTCATGTTTTCGCATTGACTTTGAATGTAATCTGTCCTGCGAAAAATTAGTTTTGCATCCAGTAGGCAAGCAGCTTTACTGTGACCTAAACAGCTGATCGCTACAGCGCGAGTTAACTACTAGGCACCTCGCGGAGGAATATGTCAGTTGGTTAGTTCAAGAGCAACTGTGTTTTTTCTCAGAGCAGGTAAAGTGCTGCAATTTTTTTTAAATACAGCATACAATTGAAATGGTGTATTATTTTCAGGTAACACCTCTTTTAGGTCGCGAAAATACGCTGTTTCTGTGGTCCCATTCACAACAGTGTATCGCCGAAATTTCCATCCAGCACTATGCGCTGGTGCAGCTACCTGGAGGAGATCAGAGAGTTTTCTACGGCATCTAATGTAAATAGTAGCAATTTGTAGCTCATACAACCCCACTTCAAAAAAAGTGAATTATCCTTTTAAACTACTTTTTTTAATATAGTCTGATGAGACAGGATGGAGTTTTATTACCTGCGTTGTGTGTTCTTGTAGCTCTGAAAGAAGAAGAGAAAAGTATTATTGATAAATATAATGCTACGTGTCTACTGAGTCAACAGCAACATCGATTCCATTTTTCTGAACATACTGTTTGGATGACGGGGAACAAAAAAATTAAAATGTTGCTTTAACATGTAGTTTTATATGTGTATGGTATGGATGTGCGGTAGAGTTAAAATGAACATGTAAACTGGATCATAGCATTTTGCAGGCCAAAAGACAACATTATCTTGCTAGATAAGAGATTCTATGAAATTAGTAGGTTAAGATGAAAAGGTTTGAAGAATTCTAGATTCTATGAATGAATATCCGAGAGGAGCCATTGGTGAAAAGTTAAAGCTTTAACAGTCACAAAAGCAAGCACAAAAGTAGCATTTCACCATCTGAAAAACATTGTCACACTCTGTCACTCGGGAAACTCAGGTAACAATTGGTTTAGCTGGACCCTATGAGTCTGCTAAACCAGGGAACATGTGAAAATCATAAGCTACAGGAATTATGTCATCCATTGCTGAATTTGTGTGTCTTCAGTGTGTATTCTGAGGAGGCTGAGTCATGAATCGCAGCCTCAGATGGAAGACTGGCAGTGCCATAAACTTCTGGCCAAAATTAGTCTAGCTTGCTATGACCACATGTTCACATAATGAATAACCAATAGCCCACCTCAATGCAAGGCATAAATACTGTACAAACTACACAATGTACATTGCATCCATCTATCGCTGCAGTGCACAACTGTGTGCCATGGAGGGCCAAGAGTAAGCAAGTTTGTATTCAAACTAATTGCAACACCTGCTGATTTAACTGATTAGCACAACTAATTGAACTGAATATGTATGAGGTCATTGTGTTCATCGACCGTGTTTGGAATTGCATACTTTATATCTGGTACTGCATAGGGCACCAGTATACGCTGGATACTGAATAGTGCATATTACTCTCCATAGAGAGTAAGTGTGAAGTGTAGGAGCAAGTATGCCATAATAAGCATGTTGTGAACAACACAGTCACGTGACCACCAGGTGATTAACCCTTTGACCCTATCGGTCAGTTTAGCAGGCCCATAGAGAATATGCAATAATCCAGAATGCTGGAAAACCGACCTCCAAACATATGACTTTCATCACATGACTTTTGGTCATCATGTCACTTTATTTACAATCAGGTGGTTTCTCCATCACAGTAAGTCGTGTTTTTGCAAAGGCGGGGGTGACGACGCCCTTATATAATACAGGGTTCAAAGGGTTAAGGTCACCTGGGTCATGGTGGGGCACTATCTTCGACCGTGTTGCATAGTGTGTTATATAGCATGAAGATAGCTCTGGCTGCATACTGCGAAATTTGGCCAATGTACATTGCCATCTGGGAATCGTTTCCACGGTGGCAAATTTTTCTTGATACCATAGCTTATTGTATGTCACTTATTAATTTCAGCTGTGATGAGTGCCCCATTGCTAAGTTGAAGGTGATTCCAAACACAGCCTTCCTGTTTTCTTACATACTGCTTCATGACATCACAGTCAGGTCAGTCCAGTACAAAGCATGCAGCAGCATGAAAAAAATGTTTGCAGTCTGGACTCTAATCAAGAGCTGTTAGCCAATTCTGTAAATTATTCTGAAAATGTGAAAAAGTGCTGTAATGATGTTTATTGTCTTTGGTACTTCGTATGAATCACAAGATAATGGGCAAACTCATTTGCTAGAACAAGGCAATAGTACCACAAAATAAATTACTGTACTGTACATATTTCAGTATTTAGATAATTAAGCTTTTGCCACTTTCCTGCAGTCTAACAGTCAAGCTGATATTCACATTCATGAATAAAATAAATATTTTAAACATATTTTACAATTACCAATATCACTAACACATTTTATTTTGCCAGCCTGGAGGGATAGTTTAGGGTTTTTTTTACTCAGGTAAACAATGAGTGATTCTCTTGAATCTCAGCCACTTTGTCTGAGCACTGCACTATGGTTTTTCAAATCTAACCTGCGGAGCTTAGTTTTTGGCAGAAAGTACCAGACTTCTGTGCACTCTGTGACCTACCAGGGCATATTTTCAGAGCGAATGTCCCAATGTGACTGAAAGTCCATGTTACCAAAGGCTCAGTGAGCTTATCAAGCTACACGTACCTAAGGCAATATTTAAGTGATTTTACACATGCATGTATTCATACCGTTTTAGGCATTGCTCGCCAGTTTTAGATCATCTCTCAAAGTTGTTGAGAGCAGGTGAGCCCACCTTGGCTGAGAGGTAACTCCGTCATTACATTGAAGAAATAGAGAGGGAGTGGAATAGGCAGAAGATCAGATGAAAGCTTCAGCAGTACTGTAACATTAGGCCATATGGCAGGGATACTCACTCTTTTCCAGAATGAGTCGCAGTGGGTGCAGGCTTTCATTCTAACCATGCAGTTACACACCTGATTCTACTTATCAAGGGTCTATGGCCAAAGCTTTAAGGGTTCATTAGTAGAATCAGGTGCGGGACAGGTTGGATAGAGCGAAAGCCTGCACCCACTGTGGCTCATTCCGGAAAAGAATGAGTATCCCTGCCATATGGGAATAGACAAGGAGCAAACTCACTAACTACATCAGTCAGTAACCTATATACATGCAGAATTTACTGATCTTTCTCATTATGTTTCTCATACTTATCACCTCCAAAACCCCAATCAACCAGACACAGCGCTGCTGACTGCTTACGAACTTAAATCAATTACTCAATTTCATTGCATCAGTGAATTATATTTTATTTTAGCTGGCTAAGTCAGGACCTTTGTATTAAAGAGGATAATATGCAGCTCTTGCAACTGAAAACCCACTAGAAAATGGCACTTTTGAAAATGCAATAACTGAAGCCATACATTGACACTGTCCATTCCAAAACCGCTGCCGACCTCTCTGGGCTCGGTGTCATCTGGGATTGATAGTTTCAGTCAGACAGAAACCGTGTTTTGCGGTCCGAGAAGTCAACATTTAGATAATTTTTGAAAACAAAAAAATAAATAAAACAGCTGCAGTATTCCTTTTACCATAGAAGCCAAGAACAGCCAAAACCGTTATCAGCGTCAAGTGCAAAAGCCAGCGTTGATCATGACACGAGCGGGTGTCAGTACACATGACATGGGTGACTTGCACATTTGCTAGAGCACCATTAATGCAGAAGGATACAGTAGGGTGCTTGTTCTCCCCGATTAGGTAAGACGACAATCGTTCATCTGGAAACGTTTACTTAATTTAAATCAACGTTATTCAAAATTATAACATCAATCGGTTGTTTAATTATAATATCAATCGGTATTGAGTGGGAAAAAAGTGGCACTTGGCAGTGAAATAGGCTATAAAAAGCATGCGGCTCTATTTGACGTTGATTTAAATTAAGCAAACGTTTCCAGATGAATGATTGTCGTCTTACTTAATCGGGGAGAACAAGCAGCACCAGTTAAGTGCGGAGCGCTCTCGGAGTGAACATTTTGTTAATCATGAAAATGACTGCGAACAGGTCAGGACTAATAATTCTTTAAAACAGATGTTACGTCCACCCCAATTCTCAGTTTTACGGAATTTACCCCATGACTTCATCGCTGTTAGATCGCATGAGAAACCGTGTCTTCAGTTGCCTATTACGATAATTGGAAAACGCGTCAATAAAGAAAAATAATTGAGAACTAGCCAGGACTATCCTAATTGTCATAAAGAGACGTGTCTGGGCCACCCCAATTCCCGGTTCTAGCTTCGCCCCTGCCAGAAGGGCATCTTACCCCAGGAGTGGTAATTAGTGGTAATAAAAAAGTAATTAAACATTAAAAAATATTTCAGTAGTGACTGTGTCATAAATCTTTCTAGATGCAGTACCCAACTTTACATGCTATCCATTCAAGCAAAAAAATAAAGAGATTAATTCATGTTGTTTACCTTCAGTTATGAAAATTCTTGCTTAAGGGGGGCATCTTACCCCGCTCCACCCTACCATTCAGAGCAGAGTTACCCTCAACTTCAACAAACGGACTTAACGAACGATCAAATTTATTTACTGAATAATCAAGACCAAAATGTGGCCGAGCCCATAATGGTTAGAGATGACAATGAAGAAGAGAAAACCAGGCTACAATGTAAAGCCGCTTTAACGCCGGACGCGAAACGAATTTTCCGCATGACAGATTACACTCAAAGTCAATGCAAAGGTGCGAATGCTGTCGTGTCATCTTAAGATTGTAAGCACGGTAATCATCCAAAAACTCATCTGGAAAAAGAAACTGCTGTTACCTGCAGGAATGTGAGGTCTTCTGCTCCCAGCTCCTGTTCAATGGCTTTGATTTGGTCTGAGAGGAGCGATATCGCCTCTGCCGTCTTCTCAATCTCCTCTTTCACCATCTCTCCCTTCTGCTCCTCTTCCTTTCTCAGTGCGGCGATCCTGGCTGCCTCTTCATCTTTCAGGAACTGCTGAAGCTTCTGAAACTCCATCCTTATTTGTCTCTCCGTGTGCTCGGCCTGGCTCTGGAATAAACATTATTCACCATCATTTTACCACAATCCAGTGCTGCACTTTCAACACTGTGATTTAAGGAAATCTGTTGTGTACCTTGATGTGCTCTGCTGTTTGATCACAGATCAGCTTCACTTCTTTAAAGGATTTAAGCTTCTCCTGCAGTGGAGCCAGTGCAGGCCTGAGTTTCTCCTGGAAAGAACAAAATAACCCACTCTTTACAAAGTAAACCAAAATTTTCACTGTATTGGGGAGTAGCCGTTACAAAATACAGTGTGGTCCATTAGTATTTTGACAATGACACAATTTTCATTATTTTGGCTGTGTGTGGCACCAAAATAGATTTGAAATGAAACAATCAAGATGGGCTTGAAGTGAGGATTTTCAGCTTTAACGTGAGGGTTTCATCAAATATATTCAAAGAGGTGTTAAGGCATTGAATCAATTTTAATACCGCCAATTCCCCCTCCCCTAAATGAGGCGTGTCGGTCTACAGGTGTTGTCATGGTTCTGGATGTTTGTGCGTGTGTTTTGTACTTTTCTTTGTGGTTCCTATCCTGGGACAATATCGTATTCCTGTTCAATCAAATTCTTTACCCAGGTGGCTGATTCAACTGGGGAGGCGCTTCCCTGGACTCTATATTAGCCGGATGTTCGCCACGCTTCTTTGCTAGAGTGTCTGTTTGTAGCTAAGCACTATAGCTAAAGAGATCTGTAGTCAGGTTTTGTTTGACTTTGTATCTTCTAATTATTGGAGTTTCTTCTCCCTTTTTCTATATCGCTTTACTTCCATGGTTCAGACTATTATACGTCCTTTAGAAGTGCGAGTGCTTTTGTTTGGTCTGTATTATTCTCTGTGTTTTGTGCTGTGTCCGTGCTACTCTCATTCTCGCTGGTCGTTGCACCTAGCCTCCATGTTCTACCGGCCATAACAGAACACTACCCAAGGAGACGGGAAGCCCCTCTGGTGGTAGGGAGGGCGCTAGAGGGACAGACCCAATCTCCCGCTTGAACTCTTATTTCAGTAAAGTTGACTATGGGGAAAAAGAGAATATGGGTTAAAGCCTTTTTGGATTCGGGGGCTGTTGATTGTTTTATGGATGCAGAGTGGGCTAGAAAACATTCCATTCCCATCCGCTGTCTCTCACATTCATACTCGATCAAAGCTTTGGATGGTGACCATTAGGGGATGGGCTTATAACCGAGGTCTCTGATTTTTTTTACTATGTTTATCCCTTTTGGTGGTCATTCAGAGAAAATTTGTTTTTTCTTAATCAATTCCCCAGTTTGTCCTGTGGTTTTAGGTCATTCGTGGTTGCTCAAGCATAGGCCACAGATCTTTTGGGACAGTCAAAATAACCCACTCGTCCAGTGGGGCTCTGACTGTAGGTCTCACTGTAGTGAGATTCTGGCAAGTCGCCCCGATTTTCAACCCATGGGGGAGGCGTCCGGTTCTGAACAAGATTGGTGTGTAGGAGCCGCGCTGAACCTTGGTTTACCTCCCAACGTATCAGATGATTATGTCGATCTCGCAGAGGATTTTGGCAAACAATGGGCTTTGTTGTTGCTTCTGCATCGTGTTTACGATAGAGAGATCAAACTATTCCCTGGCAAGGTGTCAGCGGTTAGGAATTGGCCTGCCCCTCACAATGTTAAGGAGGTTAAGTGATTGTTGGGCTTCGCTCATTTTTATTGAAGGTTTATTCACAATTTTAACGCTGTGGCTGCCCCCATCATTGCTCTTTCTAAGAGGAATTCCTCCTCGTTGTTTGCTTGGTCTCCAGCAGCGGCTTTTCAAGAATTGAAGAAACGACTTAGCTCTGAACCTATTGTTGTTTGGCCCAACCCCTCCCTAACATTTGTGGTGGAGGTTGACGCTTCAGAGGTCGGGGTGGGTGCCATTTTGTCCAAGCGCCCCCTTCGGGACAATAAGTTGCACCCATCCACCTACTTCTACTGGTCGTTGTCACCGGTTGAACGGAATTACAGTATTGGTGACCGGGAGTTGTTAGCTGGTAAATTGGCGTTAGAAGAGTGGCACCATTGGTTGGAGGGGGCTGAACATCAGTTTGTGGTTTGGATGAATCACAGGAATCTCCAGTGTGTCCAGCAGACTAGGCGAGGTGATTCCTGGCAGGCACGGTAGCCATTGTTTTTCAATCGCTTTGACTTTGTGTTAGCTTATCGCCTCAGCTCCACGAGCATCAAGCCTGGCGCCTTGACACGGAATTATGACCGCTCGGGCCGTGATCCCGTTTCTCGGTCGTTTGTTCAGGCGGTTAGGATTGTGGCTCCCATACAGTGGCATACTGAATCTGTTGTGCGGGAGGCCTTGCGGCCCGACCCTAGTTCTGGTGGGGAACCGTCTGGCTGTTCATTTGTCCCCATGGCGGTGCATAAACGGAAGCCTGCCGCTGATAGGAGGAACCGTTTTGCACCGGCTTATCAGGTTGGCCAGACGGTTTGGTTCCCTGAGGAGTGGTGGTGGGTTGGGATATCTTGGGTCCCACCCTTATTTCGGAGTTCCGTGCTTGGGGTTTTTTGGAACATCTGGGGCTGTCCCTTGGGGGGGGGGGGAATCTGCGCTTGGTATTTTTTTAGCCAGTCTATCTGAGAGTCCTTTCACCATTATGCTATGTACTGGAAGACCTCAGCAGTATAATCACTTAAATCGTTTGTTTTTTGTATTTTCGCTATAATTGACCGCTAAATTTTCAACTGTTGTTTTCAAAGCTGGTTTTTGACTGAGAATCCTTGTACCAATATGCTGAAGTTCAAACACAGCACAGCTGTACAAGTGCTAAATTGACCAGTGAATATATAGTATGTTGAGCTAGTGTCCTGGATAAGGCGGAGCATTTGGACCAGAGGTTCAATATCCGGGTATACAAGCAGCATTTCAGAGCAAGGAAATACATTTTTTGGATAAAAAAATAATAATTAATCGATGCATTCCCATCCCATCAAAGCCATCTTCCTGAGTTATTTTGTGGATCACGTGACTTACACTACGGTTTCTGCATCCAGTGCAACACTTTCATAACAGCAGAGATTCCCAGTCTTACGCATTCGGCATAGGTCTTATGCATTTTTTAGGCTGATTCACCGTAGTCGGTAATTATTCCATGAATGCTTAATGAGATTCTCATGCAGAATTAAAATCCTTGTGCATTTAAGTTTCCATTTCACTTGCGTGAAGGTGCACCTCATCACAAGTAACATGGAAAGCGATTATGACTCCGGACTTCTCATGCTTCTCTTAACTCAGGGATTGGAAACAATGCATGTGTCTCATGATCGTTTAAATTGTTTTAATGAAATAAGACCATTTGAAACCTTTTTTCATGCAATTCCATTGCTTTTAATCCCTCAGTAAATACAAGCCTGAGAATCCCGAGTCATAAACGATTTCCGTGTCATTAGTGGGGAAATCCACCGTAATGCACGTGACACTGATTAACTTGATGCACAATGACTTAATTTCCGAGAGTGAATTTCTTCAGTCCGCTTTGATTGAATAATTGCTGACTACAGCACAGACACGTGAATGCCACTAAGAGGTGAGACACACACCTAAGACGTAGGCCTTGGCATCTGTTATAATCTGTAACCCATTTTATCATGTTTATAGTAGGTTTGCATATGCAAGAACACATGTAGCTGGCATGCAAAGTGACAGGTGTAGAGTGACATAATCCCTGCAAATTAAATCCAAATTATGTAGTACAACCAGGGAGAAACACACCTCTCCACTGAATGACATCATTCCCTCCTTACGCTCTCTTTCTCAGTAAATCCTGTTTAATCAACAGCAGGGAATGGGAACTCTGCTCCTACAGAGCCATAACCCTGCAGGTTATTGATGTCTCTCCTCTCTAACTCACCTGATTTGAATGATTGCTGCTTGTCATGGGCTTGATAAGAGAACAGAGCCTTGGACATCCCAGATATTAGCCCTCCAGGGTTCCCTACCCCTCACCAACAGGTAAGATCACATCATGTAACTTTGTTTTTTTTTTTTAAGTGTTGATTTACTGAGGCAGAATATATCACGAAACTGAAGTCCTGCAAGAATATTTTTTTTATGATTTACTTATTTTACTGCTCATTCAAAAAAAATCTTACAAGTGTGTTAGCATATTGCTAAAACTGCTCAAATACAACTTTTAACCAATCCCTGTAATCTTTAATACCACTGAATTTACAAAATAAAATAGCTTTTAAGAAAATTTTTGGATTAAAAGGAAAAATATTATGAAGAATAAGGTGAAATTTAAACTATCTGGGGAATTACCTTAAACTTTTCTGCAGCCTCCTGAATTGGTCGCAGTTTGTGATTATCATGTTTTTCTGATGTTTGGCAAACAAAGCAGATGGGTATTTGATCCACCAAACAGAAGAGTTTGAGTTTCTCGCTGTGCAGGCTGCAGAGCTCTTCAGATTCTGCTTTTGCCCTCTGAATTTTTGTTTTTAAAAATGCCTCACAGGTATTCTTCAGGGACAGGTTATACGGTGGATCCACTGAAGCTTTTCGCCGGCAAACAGGGCACTCGAGAGATTCCATCTGTCTCCAAAACCGCTGTAGGCAGGCCTCACAGAAGCTGTGACTGCATCTCAGGACAACAGGGTCCTTGAAGATGTCTGTGCACACAGGACAGGAAAGTTCTTCTTCAAGGAGAGAAAATTCAGATGCCATTTTAGTCTGTTCTGAGCAGTTGCCTTTACGAAATCTACTGGTAAGTTTCACTTTCATTTACCACCGTAATACAGTATAAGAAAAAAATACTGAGCTGCAAAACAGATTCAAATATCTCTGGATTCGGTCCGTTTTCATTCATTTGTCAATATTATTAGAAATTACGTAATATTTAAAAAATAAATATTTAAATCATGTCCCTTGTTCCGAGGAGCAGCAATTGCTTTCATCAATGAGAAACTGTACTTCCTTCGGTGTTAGGACAATCTTGCCCTGAAGGCTTTCTGCCAGGAAGCCTATCGGAAGTCAGGTGACGTAGTATGAAAAAAACAGAGGGCTCTAATTTCGGGTGAAGCTTGATCCGCCCGGAGTAGTTATAGTACGCTGCGACTGAAATCTCGTAAAATCTCGTTTCCGCGAACCTCGGTAATTAGCCTACTAGTCAATGAATAGCGTCATGGCTTTAGTGCCTTCGAGTTATTAAAATAATTAAAATGTCTAAAACGTGTTTTAGTCATTTTAAAGAGCGTTTTCCTGTTCGATTGCTTTGAAATTCTTGGTTTATTTTTGCTTTTGACTACAATGCTTGTTTAATCCCATCCTAATGTTTATTATGCAGAGGGAGGGGAAGGGACGTTTCAGTTAAATTTTCTACCATTTCTTTATTTGTTTTAGTATTCCCATGAAAATGGAGGATTTACGTTATCAATTCAATAATGACTCATGTAAACTTCATGACATTCAGAGAGGACGGAGGACTGACAGATGACTATCAATGAGTATTAACTGACAGCACAATTAGTCCCTGCATTATTAAAAGCAGCATAATGTTCAGTGTAGCATCTTAGAAAATCCACTGGAAATAATTACAATTTATCTGTTCATCATTTTAATGTACATCTGCACTTATGTATTGGTGTTTAGTGTTTAGTTCAAAACAACTTTTTCTTTAACTTTTTGCACGCAGAAGGTATAAATTTATCTAGGCTTGCATGTACAGTAATATTTTTAGGAAGGGCTCATTAAACACTATACATCCAGACATAACAAGACACATTAAAACACAAATTTATCTTGTTATACACATACATTTGATGTATGTCTTTTTATTTTGCACTTACAGTGCGGTGAAAGAAGTATTTGCCCCCTTCCTGATTTCTTATTTTTTGCATATTTGTCACATAAATGTGTCAGATCAGCAAATAAATTTTAATTTTAGACAAAGACAACCCGAGTAAATACAAAATGCAGTTTTTAAATGATTTCATTTATTAAAGGGAAAAAGCTATCAAAACCACCTGGCCTGATGTGAAAAAGTAATTGTCCCCTAAACCTAATAAGTTGTGCCACCCTCTGCGACAACAACTGCAATAAAGTGTTTGCGATTACTGGCAATGAGTCTTTCACATCATGTTGCTTTGTCACTCACTAGCTGAGCATAGGCCAGCGACTATAAGCCTCCACCGTCTGCGATCTTGGGCCACCTTTTACAATTTACCCCAGCAGTATCCCTCCTTCTTCATCACCGCTTCTACACTTCGCCTCCACGTATTCCTTGGCCTTTCCCGCCGCCGCTTTCCAGACGGGTTCCACGTAAGACCTTGTCTGGTAATGTTCTCCTTTGGCTTCCACAGTGTGTGACCAATCCATGTCCACTTCCTTCTGCAAATCTGACTTCCTACTGGATCCTGCTTAGTCCTCTCCCAAAGGTCCTCGTTCCTGATCTTCTCAGGCCACCATATCCTTAGTATCCTTTCTTTCACATCGCTGTGGAGGAATTGTGGCCCACATTCAGCCACATTGGAGGGTTTTTGAGCATGAACAGCCTGTTTAAGGTCATGCCACAGCATCACAGTCGGATTTAAGTCCGGACTTTGCTTAGGCCGCTCCAAAGCCTTCAATT
The DNA here is from genome assembly GCA_029721435.1 of Gymnothorax reevesii. Classification (NCBI taxonomy): domain Eukaryota; kingdom Metazoa; phylum Chordata; class Actinopteri; order Anguilliformes; family Muraenidae; genus Gymnothorax; species Gymnothorax reevesii. The sequence goes on along the minus strand of CM056576.1, from coordinate 126,337,094 downwards.
TGTTTGTTTTAAGTCATTAAGAGGTGGACTTTGTAGTGTGTTTCGGATCACTATCCTGCTGTTTAACCCAAGTACGCTTAAGCTTGAGGTCACCAAGTGATGGTTGGGTATTCTCCTTCAGGATTTTCCAGTAGAGAGCAGAATTCATGGTTCCATTGTAATGTGAATAGAGGCCACTAGATGGCAGTATTTACCTTTCCTTTATTAAGCTCAGACTGGAGCTAGGTTTAGACATGTCCTGGGCATGTCTGGGGAAAGTCCCAGAAAAAAAAAGAGGTCTAAATGTGGGTGGGGTCTGCAAAAGAGTATATAAGGAGTAGAATTGAGACAGTAAAGTAGTAGGAGAAATTGCAAGGAGAAGGATACATGTGACCAGACCTGTCATTTCTGTTCAAGACCTGTGAAGTTTCTTTTGTGGATTTTTGCCTGTGTTTGAGCATTTTTCCTCACCCAGGACATCACCAAGCCACCCCACCAAAACAAGGGACTGTAAATATTTCTGTTTTTTTCTGGTAATTCAATCTTGGTCATTAGTTAGTAGTTTAGTTGCCTTTGTTTAATTAAATGTGTTTAAGTTTTAAATTGTGTCTGTCATCCCTTGCTGTTGCTGTTGTGTTGTAAATTGTAATAACAAATTGGGGCCATAACACCATCAATTACGACAAGTCACCCAGGTCCAGAAGCAGCAAAGCAGCCCCAAACCATCACACCACCACCATGTTTCACTTTTGGTATGATGTTCTTCTTATGAAATGATATGTTAGTTTTACGCCAAATGTAACAGGATGCACACCTTCAACTTTTGTTTCATCAGTCCACAGAATATTTTCCTAGAAGTCTTGGGGATCATCAAGATGCATTTTGGCAAATGTGAGACGAGTTCTTGTGTTCTTTTTGGTCAGCAGTAGTTTTTGCCTTGAAATCCTCACATGGATGCTATTTTTGCCCAGTCTCTTTCTTATTGTTGAATCATGAACACTGACTTTAATTGAGGCAAGTGAGGCCTGCAGTTGTTGTTCTAGGTTCTTCTTTTGTGACCTCCTGGATGAGTCGTCGATGCGCTTATGGTCATTCTGGTAGGCCGGCCACTCCTGGGAAGGTTCACCTCTGTTCCAAATTTTCTCCATTTGTGGATAATGGCTTTCACTGTGATTCGCCGAAGTCCCAAAACCTTAGAAATGGCTTTGCCACCCTTTCCAGACTGATGTCAGTTTCTTTGTTTCTCATCTGTTCTTGAATTTCTTTAGTTCCCAGCATAACTTAATGCTTTTTGAGATCTTTTAGCCTACTTCACTTTGTCAAACTGGTTCTATTTAAGTGATTTCTTGATTCAAGAGTTCTGGCAATAATCAGGCCTGGGTGTGGCTAGTGAAATTGGACTCATAGATGTGGTTAATCACTGTTAATTCACGATTTAACAAGGGGGGCAGTTATTTTTTCACATAGAGCCAGGTAGGTTTGGATAGCTTTTTCCCCTTAAGTGAAACCATTGTTTCAAAACTTAATTTTCTATTTATATCCCCGAACGCTGAATAGCTTTCCGGGGGATATTATGTTTTTGGTCTGGCCGCCGCCGCCGCACTACGTGTTAACGAGTACTTCAGTAATATTTCAATTACAAATTCAAAATTTTGCACATAAGTAAGTATCATAAAGAGGAAGAACTGATTCGATTTTGGACAATTTACATTGTCTAGATTGGCCACCAGTGGCCAAAAACTGATTTAACTGTTAACACAATAACTGCAGTAATATTTCAATTAGAAATTCCAAGTTTTGCATATAAGTAAGTATCATCAAGAGGAAGAACTGATTCGATTTTGGACAATTTACTATTTCTAGATTGGCCACCAGGGGCCAAAAACTGAAAAAATCACTGTTCCGCGATAACTTCAGTAATATTTCAATTACAAATTTCAAGTTTTGCACATAAGTAAGTATCATAAAGAGAAAAGACTGATTGAATTTTGGACAATTTACGATTTCTAGAGTGGCCACCAGGAGCCAAAAACGGAAAAAAATCACTGTTTTTATCATATCTCTGGAAATATTTGTCCGATTGACCTCAAATCAAGTGCAAATGAAAGGTCATGACCTGAGGATGTGTCCCACGATGACATTATACCTGTTTGGTTCAAAATTTTGCCACCAGGTGGCGCTTTGATGGAAAATTATCATTTTTGCTATATCTTTGGAACTATTTCTTCAATTGACATGAAACTATGTGCAACTGCAAGGTCATGACCTCAAAACGTGTCACATGATGACATCATACCTGTATGGTTCAATATTTTGCCACCAGGTGGCGCTTTGTGATGGAAAATTACCATTTTTGCCATATCTTCAGAACCATTTGACCGATTGACCTGAAATTAAGTTCAAATGAAAGTCCATTCAAGGTCTATTCAAGAATTGGGGAATTGGAGGATTGGGGGCATTCAGGATATACCCCCAGCCGTTGCCTCCGACAGCATAAGCCTAGTTACTCAGGTTATTTGTGTGATATTAAAATTTGTTTGATCTGAAACATTTAAGTGTGAAAAATGTGCAAAAAAGTAAGAAATCAGGAAGGGGGAAAATACTTTTTCACAGCACTGTATGTACTGAAAATACTTCATGGAAAATAAATCTTCAATAAACTCAGAAACATGAATAGCATGTGAAGCAGTTTGTCTGTGCCCTCTCCTCCATGTTGTTCTTGTATATAATCTCGACCATGGTTTGCTGTGCTGCGTGGGGATGCTCCAATCGCTGAGGAGGTTGAGTACAAATGTACGATTCCTCCAATGACATGAAGAAGAGAAAAAAAAATAAATTATTGGCTCAATTCAGCAGGAGAAATCGAAAAAACATTAAAAATTACAACAATAAAAATGTGAGGTGATCACATTCAAACACTGCACTTGCACTTTTTCACAACCAAAGACCAAATGATTTGGAAGCTTATTGTCCAGTTTATTAAAAGTAAAGAACAGGGAAAGGCTTGCACAGCTTAGGCAGTTATGACTCAGGGTGTAAGGTGTGTGTCCTCTGCCTCATTGCAGGGAGGCTTTAATTGAATCGCCTGCAGCTCTTCAGCTGAAAGAGAGGGGGGGGCGGGGGTGGGTTAAAACTCTACAAAGCAAAGCGAAAGCTATTTATCAACAGCACCCAGAAACGCCGCCGGCTTCGCTGGGCCCAAGCTCATCTAAGATGGACTGATACAAAGTGGAAAAGTGTTCTGTGGAGTGACGAGTCCACATTTCATGTTGCCGACACTCACCTGTAGTGCTAATTCCCAATGAGACTGCGCGCGAGTATTAAAATGTAGTTGTGATGTTAGGCTGCAGTGTAGCTATGTTGCTACACAGTCATCGCAATGGACATACCCACAGCTGTTCGTAAGCATGTTTTTCGGTGGAAAAATTACATTTTGGAATATTGGATTTTTCGAGTTCGACAATCGACTAGTGTGGACTTCATCGGAAAACAGGAAGTAAACAGAGGTACGTGCACTGAGTAAATTAGCACAATTTTTATACATTTCTAGTTCAGCTACTGTAGTGAAATTCATTGCGATCACTTGGAAGGGTTAGGTGAACATGGCTATGGACTTGAAATGACATCACAATTGTGTTGAGACGCTAAAAGCACGTTAAAAGCCTGCCCCATTGGAGCTGCTTAGGTACAAACTTTAGCAGGAGCATAACTCGGTGTAGGCAAAACCAAATTTCTTTGTTTGTCTCGCTATTGACAGTACTCCTTCACCACAAACAACAAAGATACGTGTTTTTTAATGTACAGACAACTATATGTGTAATTTTTAAAGCTATCATGCTTGTTGCTTTATTTGTTGTAACCTCTTCAACCCTGATTCGAGGTAATGCTGGTGTAATGCATGGGATTTACAGCTGAATGCCTCTCCCTCTAATGTGTGATCAATCACAACTCAGTTTTAGACCACCTGATTAACAATCAAACAATTTGTTTAATTACCATGACTAACAAATAACCGTATAATGAATAAGAAATAATTAATTGGGGAAATAACCAAGAGACCACCGCCAGGGAACATTAAAAACATATACACTACTGGTCAAAAGTTTTAGGACACTCCAATTTTTCCAGTTTTTTTTTTGAAAATTATGCAGTTCCAAACCAACGAATAGCTTGAAATAGTTCAAAGGTAAGTGGTGAACTGTCTGAAGTTGTAAACAAAAGTTAAGGTTACCCAGGTTTTTTGTACGCTGTCGAGTCAGCAAAAGGATGGTTCCTCAGAATGTGACATCAACTGTCAAATGTGGAGGAGGAAGCATGATGGTCTGGGGCTGCTTTGCTGGATCCAGGGTCAGTAAATTACAGAGTGAAAGGCACCCTGAACCAAAATGGCTACCACAGCATCCTGCAGCACCATGCAGTAACCTCTGGTATGTGCTGAGTTGGTGAGGGGTTCATCCTACAGCAAGATAATGACCCAAAACATAACTCCAAGCTCTGCCAGAACTACCTTAGGAAAAAAGAACAAGATGGTAACTTGAAAACATGGAGTAGCCTGCGCAGTCTCCAGACTTAAACTCCATCGAGATGGTTTGGGATGAACTGGACAAAAGAGTGGAAGCAAAGCAACCGACAAGTGCCACACATTTATGGGAACTTCTGCAACAGAGTTGGAAAGAACTGTCTGGAGAACCTTTGATTTCCACTATAGAAAGAATGCCACGAGCATGTTCAGCCGTTATATCTGCTAAAGGTGGCTACTTTGAGTCAAAAGTTTAAAATACATTTTAGTTTATAAATTGATTCCATGACTTCTTTTTTGACTTTGATTGTTAATTTGTTCTATTGTGTCTATGCTTTCATTCCAGAGTACAATGACACATTATATTGCATAAATTTCTATAAAAATACTGGAAAAATTGAGGTGTCCTAAAACGTTTGACTGGTAGTGTATTATGCCTCCTGGCAAGATTAAAAAATGTAAAATTAGGCCTTTGGTGTGCTTTAATGCCATTTCAGATGGAAAAATCAAGATTTTTGTCACCAGGGCAAAATGCAAGAAGGTCTTTCTTTTCACAAAATCTGGTCTTTCAAAAGGTGGCAAGAAAAAAGCCACCCTGAGTCAGTTGATAAGCATCACCATTAGATGGCAAATGGGGTGAAAACTTGAAGAAAAATAGTAGGTACATACCCTTAGAATGTTGTGAGCGTGCATACGCATCTGTGCTTTTGCTACATGGCAGCATTGTCGTCATTCCATTACTTGGAGGACTGACCAGAAGTTTGGGGGTATCTGTCTACTGCCTGACTGTCCACTGTTTGCCAGCCAAGGTATAAAGTAAGGAATCAAGATCATTCAAGTTGTCTGGCTGGGTAACGTGCATGGTCACAGCCAATCAGTGACTCGGACAGCTCACCAAGGTGATGTCAAAGGGGTCGCGTGTCCGAATACACATTCACAAGTCGCCTAACAACTGCGAAAGTATGGGGCCATTATTGTAACAAAAGTATTGGTAAATGTGTAACTCAACCGATTATGCACGCACAGATTGAGATTCAGTCACAACTCTTCGTACACATTTACAAATATTTTTGCTACAGTAATAGCGCCGTACAAAATTGGGTTTTTAAACCCCCACTTGAGCCTATTTTCACTGTAGCACTGTTTAAAAGCAGGGGTTTCTCTAAACTGGAGGCAATAGATCTAATCATGGGGTGTGTGTTTAATTTGATCATTGGTAACATCAATTTGAATTTGTTGTCCTCGCTGCTGAGGATGCTGACAATGATGTCGAGTGAAAATGGGCTGACATGTGGTTGTTCCATCCCACCTCTGCTGCTTTCAGGTGACTTCTGATTGTGAATTTGGACTCTTGGTTCTCTTTAATATCGCCTTAGCGAGCTGTTTGAGTTATTGGTCACTTCTGATCATATATTTGTGCTACCCAGATGGACTCATTTGGATGGACCTTGATTATTTGATTTACGTCATAGCTTATAAACTGGACAATCAGACTTGGCACAGCTAACCCCCAAACTTTTGTAATGATCTACCCACTGATGGAATAATGACAATGCTGCCACCTAGTGACAACAGGGACGTGCAGCACAATCACAGCTTCCTGAGGGTGTTCCCACTCCTCTTCATCAAATTCTCACCTTGTCAGCCACCTGATGATAATGTTTAATGACTGACCTAGAGTGGTTTTTCACTTGCCGCTTGAAAGACCAGATTGTGTGAAGAGAACCAAAATGCTGTCATTTGATTTTACCCTGGTGACAAGATTTTAGATTTTTTGGCCTAAATGGCATAAACACCTGTCAAAGACCTAATTTTGCATTAGCCCGTCCTGTCAGGAGGCATCAGGTACTTCTATAACACTTACACCTCATTAACATACGTAATTAGTTACTTGGCCGTGAAATTAAGGTAGTGTGTTTTCAATGCTGGTCAGTATATCATCTTTTTGATCTTTTTTGTATGGACTTAAGTTATCATAATCTAGAGCCAAAAAGGTGAAATAGCAAAACTTTTAAGATTTAATCTATGGTGCTACAGATAGCGGCTTGACCACTACAGTCCATCTGCGTCCGTGAGGCAAGTGGGTGACCAGCTTTTGACCGCAACAAAAAAAATTGGCATTGAGACGATATTGCCATTGGATATGGATTGAAGTGGGATATTTCCTTAGATTAAAACAAGTTGTGGATTTTTGAGATGAATGCACCCATCTTTTTTCAGTGTTTTTTTTTTTTTTTTGGAATTTGGACTTCAGGCTACTATGCTCTTGTAGGAAAATGTTTGGATCACGAGAGCCTCAAAGAATCCTCCACTGCCACCACTGACATCTAATTCTAAAAAGTATCTAAAAGCCTGTGCCACGCCTGCGCCTGGTCTACAAATTTAGGGCCCATAGAGTCAACAGGGCAAGCAAGTTGTGGTGGTTGAGTGGGTTTGGCGCAGAAATCCCTTGCAGAGAAACAAGGTTTGAAACTCATGTGCACTCAATTATTACTTTATTACTTTTAGATTTATTTGACATTGTTTTCAGTTTTATTTATAATTTTCAATTCTCAGTCACTGTTTGGTTACCTCTTTGTTGCATGTCTCTTTTCCTCAGAATTGAGCATTTAGTGTGGTGGGAGGGTTTGGCTATTTAATTAGCCACTATACAACATAGGGTTAACTTTAGGCAACAAAACTATTTGGTTATATTTAGGCAGCAATACTTCTTGGTTGGAGTTTGGCAACAAAACCACATCTTTACATTTTGGCACTGAAGCCATTTGGTCAGGTTTGCAAAAAGATCATGGTTTGGGTTAAAATTGACTCTTTGACAATGTTAACCATGTCTTCAAAAGACTTTCTAACAGAATCTCATTTGCCAAATAACTTCAAACACTTGCCCTCAAAATATGATCTTAGCATAGATTAAGGTGCTGCCGTCCTGAGTTGCTTCCATATCACATACTCACTGATTAGAGTCATTTGCAAGAAACTGAATAAATGAATGATTAGGATGAGTGTGCTAAGCAAAGATGAAACGTACATTTATTATCTCCGCCAAGGAGATAATGCGATCGGGTCTGTTATTTTATTTATTTATTTGTCTGTTTGTTTGTCTGTCAGTGGACAAGATTTCTCGGAAACTACTGGATGGATCTTTATGAAATTTTTACCAGAGATAGATCTTGGTCCAGGGATGACTCCATTAAATTTTGGTGATGATCCGGATCCGCATTTGCATTTGTATCAATTTCATCCTTTGGCGGAGATCAGAAATCTCGGATTGCTCTTGTTTATTTTCTGTCGTTTTTTGGGGAATCGAGTTCAGGATGAGGATGAACACTCAGACAACTTCTCTTAATGAACATTACAGAGGGAGAGACACTCGCAGCAGTACCAGCGTAGTACTGAACATGATCAGTGAAAAGTGGCATGTAAAAAATTGTCAAGGTTAGAGACAAGTGGCCTTTCATCCCAGTGAGATTGCTGGTCAAGCTATTTAGTAAAAGTTTGTCAGTTTCACCTGCATTTCACCATCAAATTACAAATGGCTATCATTTCAATAAACAAAACCAAAAAAGAATACATCCATTTCATTGTGGTACTGATACAAGTTGCTAACATAAAACGGGACACCTCAATGTATTGACAATAATTGGATGATTGAATTTATCCAGACATTTCCAACATAATTTATAATGTTTAGAACAGGCCTGGAGCATAAGGCATCAGCATGTATTGATAAGCAAGTAACATGCTGCTGTTCTCCATCCTTGATCTACAGATCGCTGGGTCTTTTCAACACTGACGTTACTATGTTTATATTTATCCAAAAAATGCATCCTCTTGATGCTGAGCAAATTTCATTATGTGTCCAGCAGGTTGTGGGAGGCCAATAGGCATTAGAGTGGGAACCTTACTGGCTGAAGTGATGTTAAAACATTTGGAAAGGCAGGAGCGACAAACCCAGTGCTGATAGCCTACATGTTATTTGAGGTACAGCATATGTTATAAACAGGGCAGAGGGGGAGCCAATTGTAGGATCCACAGTGAGCCACTAGGGTGTGAGTATGATTGAGATTGAGGAGAAATGGAAGGATTATAAAACTCATAGTACCTAATAATTTGCTCATAATTTAGCTTCCAGGAAGACACCCTGAAATTTTAAGTAAGCGGTTATTGTGAGCCCGCATGACAGAGAACTTGTATACACAGCACAATCAGTGGCTACAGCTGATTGCACGAAGGACTATTTCAATGAGCTGCAGTATTATAGGCGTTCTCCACTAAGACCCTGTTGAAGTTTAGCCCCTGAGTACAAGCCAACAGGACTCTCCAATCAGCTCCAGGGATCATGTGACCATCTGTAAATAACACATAATTCTTTTTGCAAGATCTGGAGCAAAATGGGCCAAATAATTGGTCAATGAATGAATAAAGACCACTGAGTAGTTCGACTGCGATTTTATTAAAAAGTATCAGTTTTTTTTTTTTATTGGTCCTTTACACATAATTGTAAACATAAATCCTTCACAAAACAATGTCGGAAAAGTGAGGACAACCATCTATATTGAAATATAAAGAGTGAAATCAAAGAGACATTTTATTTATATATATACTAAATAAATCAAATGAATCAACAAAACATTTCTGAAGTAGGAACTCCATAAATGCCAAGCACCCTTCCCAGAAAGGTTCTGATCCAGGCCAATAAAATGCAAATCAAATACTTTATAGTACATTTTCAAAATAGTATATCGCTCATTAGGCATGTGTCATGTGCTGATAGGATGCAGGCAAATTGGTCTGGCTCAAGAAATCAACCTTTCGCAACACACACGCATTTAAAACGTCATTCTGAGTGACAGTTAAAATTATTTCCATCAAAGAGTTTAAATAAACTTGATATCACTGAATATTGTAGACACATATAAATAATACATGAAAGAAACTGAATATACATAAAGTGGATGAGTCCAAATCCCACAAGTACAAATTTACAGAACTGCCGTTGCTGTGAAGAGTGAGGGCGGTCAAATTTGGCAACCCTTGTAAGAACGGCATCTTCGTTTGAAATGATAGTTGGCCTTCGAGTCGCAGTCTCTGATAAATTTCTGTTTTGGTGAGAGTATAATTTGAACCCGCTCCACCAACACCCCCATTTCCAATGCCACACTCCGGTAAGAACAGTACAGCAGTTGATCTTGGCACCGAAGATTAATCTGCACACATAAAGGCTCTCATACTGAGGATCGTAAACTATCAACCCAAAAAAAAAAAGTTCCTCTGATTTAAGAGATGGCTTATTACATTCTTATCCTTGTCCAAAACAGTGCATAATCACTGTGTGCGTGCGTGTGTAAGTATACAAGAGATGCACAATGTCCATATTGGTCTGTATGTGTGTGTGCGTGTGTGTGTTTGAGAGCGCGTGTGTGTTGCCTTGCTGTTTGACAGCCCAGTATTACTAGCAAGTACACTCCTCTATATGTGCTTATGACATTTAGCATGAGTGATAATCTCAGTCAAGTCTGTGGTGTCACTAATACCCTGTGGAATAAGGCCAGCCTGCTTTGACCTGCAGGCTGCCAGGTCGCATGAATGCTTCAGTACTGGGAATACAAAATGACACACCTGAAGCAGACTGACAACATATGAACACACACACACACACACACACACACACACACACACACACACACACACACACACAGGCAAGCAGACACACACACGCCTACACATACAAGCATATACTCACAAGCACACAAATACGCATGCACCCAACCAAATGCACACATGCAAAGCCAAGCACACACACACACACACACACACACACACACACTCAGAAAGACACTGAGACAGGAGCTTGCACATACCTGTTGGTAATATATCAGCAAATTAGAAACATTTAAAACCATACCCTTTCCCAAAACCAATTTATTATTGCTAATTGCACTCCCAACCAGTAACGGCAGCATCCCAAAAGCAGAGGAAGAAAATAGATGCAACATAGAAGGGGGGAGAGTGGGATAATGCAGAGAGGGATGGAGGACAGGAGAAGAACGGATGGACAGAGGGAGTGGAGTATGGAGGAAGAGAGAGAGAGAGATGGAGGAGGAAATAGAATTGCCACCTTGCAGTAGTGTGCCTCCACCAACCTGTCAAATTACAGCTTCATCACATGGTGCAACAACAATCACCTGAAGCTCAATCTTGGCAAGGCCAACTAGAATGTAAAATTTGTCAACAAACTTTCAGTTGGCTTCACAATGCCAAACTGGTGTCATGAACAACCTAATCCCCAACTCTCTGCAAGAAACGGTTCACTAGTGATATGGACCAATCAGGAAAGGGGGTAGGGTTCCTCCGTTAAACATGTGATCCTTTTCCAAGTCAAACAACTCAATCTCTGACTCTCCATGACAAATGGTCCAAAAATGATAAAAGATCAAAGATTATCCATAAAGGTAATATGTGGGATGAAGTGATGAAAACAGGAGAAGACTGCACAGTGCATCTGAGTGTGTATGTATTGTGTGTGTCTGTGTGTGTAGGGGGGGGTAGAGACATCAATATCCACCCTTTGGAAAAGTCTTGAGTGAGAAGTAAGTTTAAAGGCTTTTGCTGGAAAGTTGCGAGACTTGGTTAATAACTCATGAATGGAGTTTAATTGAGTGAAAGAGGGTAATAGGGCTACAAAAACATCAACATTTATCCTTAGGGACAGTCTGAAGCTGCAAACCCATGAAGTTGTGGGAGAATGAGGGCTTTTGAAAATTAATAAAAGTCTATAAAGCTGAAAAGGGATGTGAAAGAAAGGATGGAAGTGGGGTATCATTAAATAAAACTTGGAAAAATGAAAAATCTGACCCATCCTGAAGCTTCACTGCAAGTTTGATGTTTCTAGCCATGAAAATGTATGAGTATATGAGCAGTTTAAATAAATGGCCCATTATAAGTTCATTGGGATCGAAAGTAGGATGGATGTGAGGTCTCCTTGACCTTTGCCCTCTGACTACCAAAAATCTAATTAGTTCATCCAAGAGGACATATGTGCTAAAGAAAAAAGTCCCTCCATGTGTACCAGAGATATTGAATTCACAGGATTGGGTCGTATGAACAGACAGACAGACAGATGTACGGCCAGACAAACGACCTGAAAACATAATGACTTGAACCATGAGCCAAGGGCACCAATGTCCATACTGTCCACACTGCCCAAGGTCAAATATTACCATTTCTCCGGGGACACAAACATCTAAGCTCCTCCTGATCAACCTCCACTGCTCCATTTGGACAAATTTAACACACAGCTGGAGAACTGAGTGAGCAGCTCTTCACCGATTGGTCAGAAGGCGGTCTCTCACCTCTGAGGCAATAACAAGAGTAACTGAGAGATTTCCATCAAATACAGGAGGAAATTGAACTAAACTGTCAACAGCATAAAAAAAACTCTGTCTTCGTCTTAAATTCTGGTAAATACACGTGCACACACACACACACACACATTCACACACCCATGCACACATGCTCAGACAGAAAAATTCACACACACACACATACACATAAGTCATGACTTTGATGTGATAGTAAGATTATTCTTTTGAGCAGTTTAGTTTCCTGCCATTTTTTCTCCTTCTCTCCCCATATCTGTTCCTCCCTGAACTAATCTGATCCCTTCTCTCTTTCCCTCTACAGCCCTTCCTCCCTTTCTCAGTTTACCTCTCTCTCATTCCCTCTCTCAGTCTCTCCCTTTCACCGTCACTCCCCTCCCTCCCTCTCTCAATCCTCCCCTCTCTCCCTTCCTCTCCCTCAAACTCCCACTCTCCCTTTCCACTGCTTCCTCTTATTCTCTCCTTCCATCTCTCTCCCTCTCTGTATTATTCTCCCTCCCCCATATTCTTCTCCATTCCTCTGTTCACCTCTACACCTCTGCCCTTCTTTCATTCCCTTGCCCTCCACCCACCCCCCACACGCACCCCCCCCCCTCTCTCTGCCCCCTGCCTCAGCAGCGGTCGTCTTCCTCAGTGTCGCTGTACGCCTCGGCCCCGCTCACGGAGGTGGACTGGGCCAGCCGCTTCCGGAAGTGGCCGTTGGGCACCTGCCAGGCGTGCCGGAGCTGGCGGGCGGAGCTTATGGTGTTGGCCCGCCCCAGGCTCGTCGCCACGGCGGCTTCGAAGGTGAGCGTCTCCCGCGGGTGGCTGGGTGACCCCTCCTCCTGATCAGGGAGGGCCAGATACGGCTCAGACGGGAAGCGCTGCGGCGTGGACAACTGGCTGACCGCCGCGCCCCCTCCCACTCCGCCAGGCCCCGCCCCCAGCATTGCCTCAGTCTCTTCCCATTGGACGGGGTCCTGGGCCAGAGAGGGAGGCGGGGAGGAGGTGGAGAGGGAGTGGCTCAGGAGGGGGGAATAGGAGATGTGTGGGCGTGGCCGGGTGGGCGGCGGGCGGCGACTGCTGGGGGTGCTGGATTCGGAGGTGGACGGGACGGGACTGTCCGAGCTGTTACCCTGTAAACGGAAAAGGATGCAGTGAAAAGGACTGTGACAGAAGCACTGGTGATACTTTATACGTCCTCATTTGTTGTTAAAAACATACATAATTACTAGGGTTTCCTACTGTTGCTAAGTGGCATTTCTCAATAGAAATCTTCTCACACAGTCCATTTTACCAACACGCAGCTTGGCCAAACAACTAATCTCAATAGAGAAACATTTTTAATATGTTGTAAATGTTTTATAAAAGCAATAAGCCCCAAGAGGCTGTGGTTTACAGTGATTTAAGAACAGCTAAGGGGGTTGGCTCCACATCATGCCAAAAAATGCGCCTAAGCTAAAATCACAGTAAACTATGGCTTCTTGGGGCTTGTTGCTTTTTTTTCCAACTTGGAGGAAAAGGCCACTTTTCAGCCTTTACAACAATGATAAGTACATAGATGAATGGTACATTATATGAAATTAGTTAATGATACTGATTAATACACTTGGATATTAAATAAATATGTTTCCAGCAATTATTGATACTCCATGTGAGGACCACTGAGATAAACCTGTAACTGGACTCATTATTTCAGGAGAAGCAGTGGTGTCAGTAGCGGGTTTATCGACAGCGGGTGTGTCAATAGCAGATGTGTCAGTAGCAGGCGTATCAGTAGCAGGTAAGTCAGTAGCAGGAGAATCAGTAGCAGAAGAGTCAGTAGTGGATGTGTCAGTGGTGGGTGTGCCAGTAGCAGGTAAGTCAGTAGCAGATGTGCCATAGCAGGTGGGTCAGTAGCTGGTGAGTCACTATTAGATGTGTCTGTAGTGAGCACATCAGTAGCAGGTGAGTCAGTAATGGGTGTGTCAGTAGCAGGTGAGTCAGTAATGGGTGTGTTAGTAGCAGGTGAGTCAGTAGCAGATGTATCAGTATCAGATGAGTCATTATCAGGTGTTTCAGTTGCAGCTAAGTCAGTAACGGTTTTGCATATAGCAGATGTGACAGTACCTCTTTGTGCGGAGTGTCCTCCCGGCTCTCACTCGGGGAGCGGGACTGCGGCTGACTGCGCTCCTCAGAGTTGCAGCGGGACAGATCTGGGGACAGTAGGTGGCGCCGTTCTCGTGACCGGCCCCTCTCCCTCTCCCCCTGGTGCCAGTGGCTGGCTCGGGATCCTACAGGGACAGAGAGGGCATTCTCAGGGGCGCAATTAAACATTCAGAGCCAAACCCTAATCATGATGCACCTACTAATGGCAGGAGAGCACCCACGATGTTCCTATTTAATGGCAGGAGTGCACCCATGATGTACATATTTAATGGCAGGAGTGCACCCATGATGTACATATTTAATGGCAGGAGTGCACCCATGATGTACATATTTAATGGCAGGAGTGCACCCATGATGTACATATTTAATGGCAGGAGTGCACCCATGATGTACATATTTAATGGCAGGAGTGCACCCATGATGTACATATTTAATGGCAGGAGTGCACCCATGATGTACTTATTTAATGGCAGGAGTGCACCCATGATGTACATATTTAATGACAGGAGTGCACCCATGATGTACATATTTAATGGCAGGAGTGCACCCATGATGTTCATATTTAATGGCAGGAGTGCACCCATGATGTTCATATTTAATGGCAGGAGTGCACCCATGATGTACATATTTAATGGCAGGAGTGCACCCATGATGTACATATTTAATGGCAGGAGTGCACCCATGATGTACATATTTAATGGCAGGAGTGCACCCATGATGTACATATTTAATGGCAGGAGTGCACCCATGATGTACATATTTAATGGCAGGAGTGCACCCATGATGTTCATATTTAATGGCAGGAGTGCACCCATGACGTACAAATGTAATGGCAGAAGTGTAGCCATTACACGTCTCTCTGGAACTTTCTGGAAACACTGACCTGGCCCCTTGTAGCTGCGTGGGCGGGGTTTCTGGGGCCGCTCAGGGCTGGACTGTTCCAGAGAGGCCTCGCCTCGCCAGAGACCGTTCACCCGCTGCTCCCCCTGAGAGGAGAGGGAGCGCTTCACACAGCTGCCCTCCGTCAGTGCCTGCTCACAGACAGAGAGATCACACACAGGCGAATGCAGGCATGCACACACTATGACATATGCTGAGGTACACATGATAATATGTACACAGAGACATACGCACACACTCACAGATACATACAGACACAAGCAAACACACACAAGCGCGTTGCAGAAGTGCGTATATTCATATGTACACACATCACAAGCACACACATGCACTTACATGATGGACTCTCGCATATGTAAGACTACACACGCATTTATGTATACACATTTGGGTGTCTGCAAGCACGCGCACGCGCACACACTCATCGACTGCCCAGGCAGACACACACACACACACACACACACTGTGCAAGCATAAAAACAGACACACACACACGCAATCACAAGCATGCACACCCACACACATTAACACACACACACATATCACCTGCACACACATCTAGACACATTCGCACATACGGACACACGTAAATAGATACTCGTACACACAGATATACGCACAACACATTCACAGTCGAACACCCAAGCACAAGCTACCCCTCCTGGGAGTGTATGGAGGGGGTGTGGTGTGTGCAGTAATTTTACCCGGTGGAGGGGGTGTGGTTGAGGGCGGAACTCTTCACTGGTCTCCGTGGCTGCAGGCCCTGGCTGCATGAAGAGCTCCTGAGGAGAGATGGGGCTCAGAGCCACAAATCCACCTCTGGTCCTGTGAGAAGGACACAGTGGCATTGTGGGAAGTGTAGTCCCAAAGAAATAATATTATCTATTCTTTTCATTGTTCACACAATCAACCTTATTAAGGAGGTTTGCATGGAAGGAAATACATTTGTGGACAACAAACAACCCCTGGCACATGTAAAAAGTACTCAGGAAATCCCAAAAGACTTAAGAAGATTCCACGAGAGCCAATACCTCCGCCAGCATAGCTGGATTTGAACTTTGGCCTCTATCTCAGCTGTACTTTGGCCTAGATATGGCAAGATATAATCACTTGTTCCTCTTGCCCTACTTTAACATCCTGCAAAGTTTGGTTAAAATCGTACTTGAGATATCCTGCTAACAGACAGACCAACAAATAAATAAATGACTCCCGCCTAGCGGGACCGTTGTTGAAACTGTCTGGTGTCTGACTCGAGACTTCAAATCTCCGCCAGCATAGCTGGATTTGTACAACGTACTTTGGCCTATATCTCAGCTGTACTTAATCACTGCCAGCATAGCTGGATTTGTACTTTGGCCTGTATCTCAGCTGTACTTTGGCCTAGATATGCCTAAATTTATTCACCTGTTCCTCCTGTGCGACTGTTACATCCTGCAAAGTTTGGTTGAAATCTATGTAGTGGTTTTTGAAATATCAAAAACGAACAGACTGACAACTAACGGAACAATTCGATTTTGACAACCAACAATAAATAAACAATCGGAAGCAAAACATAGCCTCCTTGCCGGACGCAATAACTTAACATAATATAACATAACATAACATGATATAACATAACATAATATGACATAGCATAACATGACATGATATAACATAACATAACATAACATGAGACAACATAAGATAACATAGCATAACATAGTGACAATAAACTGCCATGCAGCCCCAAAAATCCTGCCACATTCCAAATGCTGAAAATGTGGAAAAAAGGAAAGTTTAATTAAGATACAGACATTATGTAAAACAGTATTAAGTCTGGACCTCCACACTGCAAAGCATGATGTGGAAAGCCATCCCACCCAGTGACCACCCTCCGTATGATTAAATACCTCCTATCATCTATGCAGAATTTATCAATAGCTACTTTATACCTACGCCCAGTCACTCTGCTAACAGAACTCAACATGAAAAAATGCCCAGCGGTTCACTTTGTCAACCCTTTATCCGAATGTAAATGTCCAGAAAGTTTTGATCCCTAGGAGACTCACAGAGCGGACCCGGCGCTGTGGGAGAGGAAGGGCATGTTGGAGGCGCTAGACAGTATCTCCTGAGGGAGAGCGGATGGGTCCATGCGCGGGAACATGGAGGAGTGTTTCTGTATGGGGAGACCGAGGAGAGATACTACTCAATGCTGACCTCTACTGGAGCACCACTGAACTAAACAAAAACACCAGCAGTGGTCAGTGCCAGATTAGCGCTCCTGACTGCATGTAAATGTTGTCGTTGGCAAAACTGGAAAATTGGTCAGAGAAGGTGAAAGTGGATGATGAAGGCAAGTTACAATATATAAATTTTCAAAATGAAACAACAGTGCTTACATGAATATTACATAAACTGGAAAATTGGATAGAGTAGTTGAAAGCAGATGAGGAGGGCCTACCTGAAAAAAATACACCATTTCAATTGTACGCTTTATTTTTTAAAAATTACAGCACTTCTGCTGCTCGGAAAAAAAGCACAGTTGCTCTTGAACTAACCAACTGACGTATTCCTGCGCGAGGCACATGGTAGTTCACTGCGTTCAGTAGCGATCAGCTGTTTGGCCCTGACTCCAAGCGGTTTGCGGCAGAGCCGGATTTTCAATGGCATAGAATCACGTCTCAAATTAAAAAAATAAATAAAATCCCTACAATAATCAGCACATCAGATACACAGTATGTGGCTACGTAGACCCTATGCGATATCACTTTCTGCTGCAATGTTACATTATACTTTTTCACAGGTGTTTCACTCTTCTACCTGATGCTTGGGTAAAGCAGTGCTCTTCAGCATGCACCGTTGAGATTTCCCTCAACGAAATCCTCTTTGGAAAAATTAATACTGCAAACACGGCGCTCTTTTAGGGATACGGGTGGCGTATCAATATCCGTGTTGAGGCAACTAGCCACAGCTACCAGTCCAATATTCCGCAGAGGAATGCGGTGGAAGCTGTAAGTGCACCAGGATACAGCTTTGCTTTCACGTCCAAGAAAGCGACGCACACGGACCATTTTCAAAATATTTGCACAAGTTAAAAGGCCGTCCAACCTCGCAACCGCAGTTATGCCACTTGCACACTAGACGCGAAATGAGTTTTTCGCACACTGATTACATTCAAAGTCAATGCGAAGACGCGGATACGCGTATTTGTGCAAGCAGCTTTAAAGTGACCCAATGATCGCTACAGCGCGCAGTGAACTACGATGCACCTCACACAGGAATACGTTGGTTAGTTCAAGAGCAACTGTGTTTTTTCCTGAGTAGCTAAAGTGCTGTAATTTTTTTTAAATATAGCGCACAATTGAAATGTATTATTTTCAGGTAGGACCTCTTTTAGGCCGCGAAAATACGCCATTTCTGTGTTTCCAGCACTATAACCTGGTGCAGCTACCTGGAGGAGATCAGAGAGCTTTCTACTGCATCTGATGTAAGTAATGGCGATTTGTAGCTCATACAACCCCTCTTCAAAAAAAGTGAACTATCCCTTCAAGCGAACAGGAGACTCCATGCTAACCAAGTGATTTCAATTCATAGAAGTCAATGGACCAAGACCTCAAATGCTAATTATCTCCTCATCCACTGACTTCTATTCATTGTCATGACAAGGCTAGCATGTAGCATGAAGAGTTCCTAAAATTTAAGGGACTCTTTAGTTCACCGAACTGAGCCTCGGGTGAACGACGTACCTGCTCCTCCAGCTGCTGTTCCCGCAGCTTCTTGGCTTTGCTCTGCTTGTAGTAATCCATGATCATCATGGATGCATAGATCTTGCCCACCGTCATGGTGCTGTCTGTAAACCACACTGTCCTATTACATCACATTCCATATCTACAAAGGTGTAAATACTGCAGTTGCCCTGCATGGTGAAGTTGTCAATGATTTAACCATTAGAGGGTGCAAGGCTACAGCAGATTTAGCCTTGAACAATGGATGTTCCTTAGTAGACCTATGCATGCGTGGTGTGTATGAATCACAGATTTTGCATGCAAAGTTCTTGTGAGTAGCAGACGTAAGCATGCAAAGTGCATGTATGTTGCAGATTTGATTTTGCAGGGCACATATGTTTATAATTTGCCAATTTATGCATTAACAGTTCATATTTCTTGCAAAGATTGGCATGCACAGTCCATGCATGTACATCATGCTGCAGATTTATGCATGTACAGTGCATATATGTAGTAGATTTATGCATGCATGTTAGAAGTGCGTTTCAGATTTAGGCATGCATGATACATATGATTACGCTGCACTGCAGAATTATTCATCCGCATTAGAAGTGCTTTCAGATTTAGGCATGCATAGTACATGTGATTACACTGTATTGCAGATTTAGGCGTGCACGTTAGAAGTGCATTTCAGATTTAGGCATGCATGGTACATATGCGCAGCCGATTTAAGGCATGCACGGTGGTCCTGTGCTCGCCTGTGTTTAGAGGCACCAACAGGTCCAGTGTTTTCTGGGACAGGTGTGGCCAGATGATGCCGATCTCCTTCTGCAGCTCGGCATCCAGCTGCTCCCGGTCTTCCCCACCTGGAGCAACCGGGAAAATGAGGCGCACGCAGCCACAGTCGCAGAATATCTCCAGTGCCCAGTGCAGTTCTGCTGCATCTCTGTTTACTCGCAGTCAGAATAAGTCTTACACTCCAGACACAAGACATCAAACACTTAGTTGGAGTTACAGTTCTAATGTGACACATTCCGGCACTCAGTCGCAGTGTATCTCACACATAGCTGAGAGCGTGTCACTCATGTACAGTTACAGTGATGGGGTGTATTGTGGAGGCACACGGTGCAGGAGGGGCACCGCTGACCTCGAGCGATCTTGATCTCCAGCGCAGTGCGGATCAGAGACATCAGAGTGGAGGTGAAGTGGACGGTCATGTCCTCGTCCACTGGCATGTTCATTAGCACCAGCCTCTGAACAGGGAGAGAAAGAGTGAGAAAGAGAGATGAGGAGGGAGAGAAAGAGTGGGAGAGAGAGGGCGAGAGAAACATGGAATGAGATGCACACAGGAAGGGAGGAGAGAGGAGAGTGGGAGAAAGGGAGACAAAATAACGACAGAAGCAGAGTCAGAGAGAAAGATGGAGAACGGAAGACAGAGAGGGTTGAGAGATGGAAAGAGAGGAAGAAAGTGGGAGAGCGAGAAAGAGTGCAAAAGTGGGGGGAGAGACGTATACAGAAAAAGGAGAGAAAGAGGGATGGGGAGAGGAGGAAAGAGAGGGTAGAGAGGGGGGAGATCAAGAGGCAAAGAAAGAAGTGAGAGGGAAAGACAGAGAGAGTGAAAGAAGGAGGGAGGGAGGGAGGGACACACATGGATACATGGCTCCCTGAAGGAAGACGAGTCTCCTTTCACCGGTTTAGCTGACTGACACTTGTGATTGACAGGTGAATCGTACGTGTACCTTATAGGCAATTTTGGCGGGGCATTTCTTTCCCAAGCCAAGCGGGGGAGACATGTGTGTCAGCATCTCGTACATCGCAGTGTAATGGATACGCCCACTTTGGGATGGAGTCAGGGCAAGGGGGCGGAGTCAGGAGGAGGAAGTAGAGGAGAGGCAGGAAGAGGAAGTACCGTGTAAACAAAGGGAAGAGCGACAGTTACTGTGTGAGTATGAAGTTAAGTAAGACAGGAAAAAAAACAGAAGTAAAATGATAGAATTACAGCTATTAGATTATGGATATTAAGAGGTTTTAGTCTTTTGGTGAACCATCAGAAGCTTCAAGCTGGAGGGAAATTATCGGGGTGGGTCGAGGGTAGGGCAGGGTGATATTGTCTAAAATTAATATTACAATATAACCCTAATTTTGGATGGTAACAACATATTTCATAGTATGTACAGTATTTCTTCTAGAAGAACATGCTTTAAAAAGAACAGAAGAATCAGATAACACAAAGGGTACTGGCCTGATTGGGCACATGACAAACCAATCAACTAACCTGATCCTATCTCAATAAAGGGCGGGGCCAGTGGGCATTCCTTATTGGCTAACCTTGTTTTCTCACCAAAATTTTCGCCCTGACGCTCTCAGGTGAATAACAACGTACTTTCACGGCCGCTAGATATATATTATACCGCCAAATTTATATACTGGCACATGCTGTATTTCCATGTCATTCATAACTATATCTCACCCAGGCTACTGTAATTTTAGAACTGGAGCAGGAAAAGACCAAAAATGAGCAATGAGCAAAATCCTTATTCTCACCCACCCTACTGATTCTGTCACTCTATGCAATATTCTGCCCTAAACCGACCTGACTGCTCCACTGTTCTTGCCTTGCGAGATTGAGTCAATTAATGTCTCCAGGATGCAGAATTCACTCTTATTGAGAGCATTTCATTGGCTCCAATACACCAGACAAGCTCAGTAAATAGTAGAAAAGTATTTGAATCCATAGCAGTTACGTAGCTTACAAAGATCTGGTCCAAACCAAACGGCCCCCCCCCGGTCTCTCACCATGCGGCTCGGTCGTACTCTCCCCAGATTCGCACAAACTCGTCCAGATGGTGAGGGCCCAGGATGGAGGAGTCACGCGTTAGGTACTCAAAGTTGTCCATGATCACGGCCACAAAGAGGTTCAGCATCTGCAGTAGCGGAGAGAGGAGATGTGGGTGGGGGGGTCAGGGCTCAGGAGGTAAAATTCCTCCCCAGAATTTTTTTTCCAACCATCCAGTTTTGCTCAATGGCAAATTATTTACACAGGAAGTTGAACATGTTTGTGACATCAGCCTGGTTTGTGATAGGAAGAAACAAGCGGCACGACTTGTACCGGTCGACGCCAGGACGTCATACCAGGGAGATGTACACAAACCAGCGTCTATTCCACTGCCAGATTCGCTTTACCTCACCGCACTCCCGCGAAACGCACCAGAAAGGAGCTGAAGAAGATGAAGGAGACAAAGTAGAAATAAGCGAAGTCGGTGCCGCAGCCGCCCTCGTGATCCGGGGACATGAAGGGAGGGGAGATGGAAGGGTCCGGCTCACACTCCTGCTTCCCCAAACACGACAGCATGATCTCCTGCCAGGACTCCCCTGTGGCACTCCTGTACACACACACACACACACACACACACACACACATATGCATGCACACACGCATGCACAACCACTCATACACATGCACACACAAACACGCACACACACACATACACAAGAATACACATGTATGCAAACACAGACACACGGCATCATCAATATTTAAATCATGAATGTATTGCATTGTTAAGTTTTCATTAAATTTACCTCTTACAGATTGCCCAAATGATCACCCATGGAAATGCTGCTAAAACTTGCAAAATAAGGCTGACATATTAAAAATTATAACACATCAATGCCATCTTCAGCTACTTTGTTTTTTATCCATGTTTGGTGCTGTTTTGGAAATAATAATAATAAATGCAGTGTAAATAAGGAAGTGCTTGAATTCTCACAGAGCAGGGAGTGAATTCGCCTGAAAGCTTTTTCTCAGGCTAAATGCATCATTATATTTGAAAGCAACGGCAGCTGAAAAGATTTGCACTAAATGATGGCGTGTAACTGGTCTTTTTCTATCGGCACTGCAATCATTCGCACTCAGAGCAATCAGTGTAATCATTTGACTCCAGGACACTTGAATTATTCTGCTGGGGCTGTACAGACCACTTTTATGGCCATTTTTGGCAGTTTTATTGGCTCTGAATAAGTCCAACGACTGAGTCCCATAGACTTCAGCTGTTTTGGAGAAGGCTACTCTGGAATTTCGCTGGGATTGTCCCAGTGTGTTTTATGGGTTATGAAACTTCACTCACATTTAAATTGGCATGGGGGAGGGTAGATAATGGCAGAATGTTCATTTTTAGGTGAACTGTTCCTTTAAGCACATACTTTGGCTGTTGATGGTCACATGGCTACAGTGAGTCCGTACCTGAAGAGAAGCATGAGAGCGCTGAAGAAGGTCTTGAAGTTGTTGTGCTGGTTGATGTGACTTTCATCGTTCAGCTTGATGTTTCCGAAAACCTGCAGCAGGGATCAGAGATAGAGACTCAGAGACTGTGCAGTGCAGTATTTTTATTGGCAGTGAGGTAGGGAGGACTACAATAGGTCGTTCTCAGTCCTGCCATATCTGGCCATAAAAATGACTGCTGGTCGGCAGAAATTAGAGGAGGCTTGAAAAACCCTTTTAGCCAATAAGTAGTCTTGACCTGTTTACAATTACTTTCCTTGATTAACAAGTTGTCCAGTGATTAGAAAAATCTGTAGGGAGAAAAAGGCAAAGCAATCTTCTTGAAGCAATATTACATAGTCAATTTATATTAATAGTTATATTGATTTGTAAATTTAATTTGGAAAAATGTTTGCTATAAAAAAATTACTCTGATAACTCCCGCATTTGTTTATAGCACATCCTGCCATGCAGGCTATCTAACCTACACCTCTTAATTATATAACTATCAAAGATTACAAATATTCATCATTAAATTACATTGATTGAAAACATATTTTTAATTATATGAGGTGATTAATTTCTCATCTTAACGTAACAAAAAGAACTGGCCACACCTGACAGCATTGAGTGCTTTTGAGGTTCTCGTCATGCTACTTTATAAAAGATGATTTTAAACACGTCAAGAACAATTATTAGTTGAAAGGGATGGTCTGTGCCTCCTCTATTTTCAGGTCACCAGCCGCTGCAAGGCCATAATTCTAATGATATTTCACATTGTTTTATGTATGAGAAAAGTGAGTAAGGTTCACATTTTAAGGTGTAACATCACAAATACGTCATTAAAATTTTCTGTCTCTGAAAATTCTAGTGCTGATATAGCAATGATTTCAGGTAACAGAAAGTAATCAAGTTCAAGAGAATTTTGGAATAGACACATTGTAAATAATGTTTAATTCCAAGTCTTCATTCCTGCTCTCTGAAGGGTTAAATACTAATCATGATAGACGGCAAAATAAGACCTATTGTTTGAGTGACCAGTCAGTAACTGTGGGGTTGTACTGTAATTAAAGAGACGTGTAACTCAGCCCAACAGACAGGTTTATAAAGGATTCTCACCTGCATCCCAATGATGGCGTAAATGAAAAACAGCATGGCGATGAGCAGGCACACGTATGGAAGAGCCTGAAAGAGAAGTGACCAGTCAGCACAATGCATCCACGCAAGGAGAATGTAGGCCTGGGCTAAATGCACTTGGTGTTGTACGTCTCTCTCTAGATCGCAGAGAGAGTCTGCTAAATGTACTGTACAGTAATGTAATGGTGTGGTACGTGGGTGAGGCTCACCTTGAAGGACTGTACGAAGGTCCAGAGGAGGATGCGGATGGTGTAGCCCTGCCTTAGAAGTTTAATCAGGCGGGCGGCTCGGAACAGCTTCAGGAAACTCATATTAATGGTGTTAAGTGACTGAGGGAGTAAGAGAGAGAGAGGGGTAGAGATAGTGTGAGCAAGTGAGAGAGGGTGGGGGTGAGAGAAAATGAGGGTATGGAGGGATAGGGGTGGAGAGAGAGACAGGGAAAGTGGAAGACAGGGAGACGCGAGTCATTGAGTGGTGCAAGGTTACCGTTCTTATGTTTGAGTGGGTGAGATGGCAGTAGAGATGTTTGAGTAGATGAGATGACAGTAGGATGCTTGAGTGGATGAGATGGCAGTAGAGATGTTTGAGTAGATGAGATGGTAGTAGAGATGTTTGAGTAGATGAGATGACAGTAGGATGTTTGAGTGGATGAGATGACAGTAGAGATGTTTGAGTGGATGAGATGGCAGTAGAGATGTTTGAGTGGATGAGATGGCAGTAGAGATGTTTGAGTAGATGAGATGACAGTAGGATGTTTGAGCGGGAGAGATGGCAGTAGAGATGTCTGAGTGGATTAGATGGCAGTAGAGATGTTTGAGTGGATGAGATGGCAGTAGAGATGTTTGAGTGGGTGAGATGGCAGTAGAGATGTTTGAGTGGGTGAGATGGCAGTAGAGATGTTTGAGAAAGTGAGATAGTAGAGATATTTGAGTGGATTAGATGACAGTAGAGACGGTTGAGTGGCTTGAGATAACAGTAGAGATATTTGAGTGGAGCAGATAACAGGAGAGCTGGGATTGATGTGAGATGGCAGTAGAGATACTTGAAAGGTTTGTGATGGAGATAGGAGTGGTTCAGTAGTGCAAAATGGCAGTACAGATAGTTGAGTGGCATAAGATCGCAGTAAAGATGTTTCAGTTGTGAGAGATGGCAGTATTCTGTGAGAGAGTAAGATTACTGAAGAGAAGAGATGTTACCTGCAGGTCGACGATAATCTCAGTTATGCTCCCCAGAACCGTGATGAAGTCAAATATGTTCCACGTGTCCCGAAAATAGTTCTATGGGATGGGCAGGACACAAAGCTGATACCAACAGCCATTTGCATCATTAAGCCCTGTCATGCCATCTCCCCAAAAAATCAACTTGCCTCATATATGCAGTCTGCAGGTCAAATACAATCATATATTCATATCATATATATTTATACATATGCATACATATCATCAAGTCCATTAGTAGGTTTGATGACTTATCACATAGCCGCAGGATCTACTGGTTATAGTTGTTGGTTCTATTTTGGTTGATCATTTCAAAGTGAAAACAGAACTTCTGGGATCATTGTCGTCTGATTCCATCTCAATGAAATGCTCTTCTATTTCCAATTCAGACATAATGTGGCTTAAAATAATACAGACTCTCTCAAGACATCCAAAGCTCCTACATACCAAAAATAAATACAAGAAGCTTGTTAATTAAAAATCTACACTACCGCTGAAAAGTTTGGAATCACTTGCAAATTTCTTTATTTTCCAAAGAAAAATACATTTTCACGTATTTCACAAACATTTTTTTTCCATTTCACAAACCATTAAAATTAATCAGATGATTTTCAAAAAATGATCTACATTTTTGCATAGAGGTGTATTATCAGCAACTGTCAGTCCTCTGCATCAATCTCCTGGTATGGCTGCTAATCCAAGTTAAGCATTTTATAAGGCTAATTGATTATTAGAAAACCCTTCTGCAAATGTGTTGCACTGCTGAACTAATTAGGGAGCACAAAAGGGAGCATGGCATTCTTGAGGCTGGTTTAGTAGTAGCATCAGCAGTTTGTTTACAGGCTCAAAATGGCCAGAAAGAAAGAACTTCCTTTAGAGACCCGTCAGTCTATTGTTGTGCTTAGAAAAGGTTATTCAATGCGAGAAATTGAACACTTAAAATCTCTTACCATGTTGTGAACTACTCCCTTCAGAGAGCAGCACAAACTGGCACTAACAAGGACAGAAAAAATGAGTGGGAGGCCCTGATGCACAACTGTGCAAGAAGACAAATATCTGAGAGTGTGTAGTTTAAGACAAAGATGCCTCACGGGTTGTCAACTGGCAGCTGCGCTAAATAGTTCCCGTCAAACATCAGTTTCAGCATCAACAGTGAAGGTGGTTTTTTTTTTTGATGAAGGCAAAGTTTGAAGTATATATTCATAATTTTCCATTAAAATCATTATTTTTAACTCAGACAATGTCAGCATGTTCTATTCATTTGCTATATTTCCTATTCAGACTAATTTCATGTGTGTTTCCATGGAAAACAAGAAAATTTCCAAGTGATCCCAAACTTTTGAGCGGTAGAGTATGTTTACACCAGCATACACCCAGGGTCCACCACGGCTGAGGATGGAAACCACTGGTGTCGGTCACTGCAACTCACCAGGAAGCCAAATGCAAAGATCTTGAGGATACATTCGAGGGAGAAGAGCACAGTGAAGGCCGTGTTCAGGTGTTTGAGGACAGTGTCGTATGCCGCTGGGGCCGAGTGATACTGCAAATCAGCAGAAACAGAGAGAAAACATGCACCTGACTGCAGTTTGGCTAACGTTTTTCAACCAACAGCCTTGCAGCTGAAATACTAAACTGGAACCTGGAGGGTTGGTCAATGTAGAAAAACAGGTGGACTAAAACACGGTTGGGCTAATAAGGCTAAGATGCTGGACTAGTAACTGAAAGGTTGGTCAAGTTTCCCTGACTGCGGTCGGACCGCCATGTTTGCTATTGGTAGCGTAGCAGCTAAGGTGCTTCACTTGGACTGAGAAGGCTGGCCAAGTTGAAAGTAGTGACACTGACCACAGTAGGACGAAAATGTTTTTCTGCCAATAGCCTAGCAGCTAATGTGCTAGACAGGGACCCAAAGGTAAGTGGTTCAAGCCTCATGTTCGTATTTTCATTTTTTGCATGTTCTTTCCATGACTGCAAGTAGAGATGGGAAGATGAAGCTTCAAGAACCATTTTACTTATTTTCTGTGCCCACCAGATGGCGCCCATAGTTTAAAAAAATAAGGCTTATAGAATGAGTTTAAAAGCCCTTGTTGAACAGAGTGCACCATCTTGTGGGCACACAAAATAAAGAAAATGGTTCATGAAGCTTCATCTTCCCATCACTATCTGCAAGGGTTTCCTCACAATACTCTTTCCACAATCCAAAGCAGGCCTACAGATGACAACTGAGCTTCCCCTGCTAATTCTGCCGTGTTCACGGAGATGTTCACGAATGCGTTTCGACGTTGTCAAATCCATCCATCCATTATCTAGCCTGCTAATTTCTCATCAGGGTCGCTAATGGGTTTGGCAGCCATCCCGGCAAACATTGGCTAGTAGGAAAGATTCACCCCCTGTACAGAGAGATTATACACCATTCTAATTAACACACACATATAACACTGATTTAGAATCTCCAACTAGCCCAGGTGCCTTTGGACATTGGAAGGAAATTGGATGACCTGTAGAAAACCCACAAGAACATGCGGAGAACATGCAAACTCCACACAGAGAAACCACAGGCCTGGTTTTAAACCCTCAGCTACCTTGGTGCGAGACATTAGAGCTACCCACTGCACCACAGCGCCACCCAAAAAATAGACTAATCAATTCAATAAAATGAATAAAATGGATACATGATGGTTGAATGCAGGTACCTTCATCATCAGGACTACGGTGTTGAGGGCGATCATGGTGAGCACAGTGTACTCAAATGAGGGCGAGACCACGAAGTGCCAGAGCCGGTACTGGAAGGTCTGGCGGTTCTGGGGCATGTAGCGGGTCAGTGGTTTGGCACTGATGGCAAAATCTATGCAGGCCCTCTGTGAGAGAGAATGGAGGTGTCAGCATTTCCACGACAAAGTGGTCCAAAGTGCACCTAAAACAGCCTACGATTCAAGTCAAATCACTCTACAGAGCGCGATAATGTCACATTAGTGCTGTGTCATGCTGGAATAGAACAATAAACGATTGCAATTAATATTGTGATGTCCATTGACTTGTATTATTGTGAAAGTACCCAGTTACACCAGGTTATTTATTACGTGTCAGTCTTTCTGTCTGACTGTTGATCACCATACAGGAACTGACAGCTACAAGTGCAATAAACAAGCAACACCGCCTGTGAACACCTGTAAGTGCCTACATGGACATGTATGCATGCGTGTTGTGTGCGATGTGTGTGTGGGTCTGCGTGTGTATGAGTATGAGCCTGAGGTGTATCTGTATTTGTGTGTCTCCTGGTGCATGTTCATCTTTCGACCTCATTCTTCTCCAGACTGCACTCCTCCATCATCTTGTCCCCCTGCTCCTGGAAGGTGATGATGATGAGGGCCACAAAGATGTTGACAAAAAAGAAGGGGAAGACCACAAAGTAGACCACGTAGAAGATGGACATCTCCATCCGGTTCCCTCTGCTTGGGCCTCGATCCTCCTCCGTCACGTCAACGGAGTGCTGCAGTACCCTGAGGAGACCGAGGCCTTTTCACTCAACTTAGACATCTCAACTGCCATTTCTTCCGCTCAAACATCAGCCATCTCATCCACTCAAACATCTGCCATCTCATCCACTTAAATATCTCTACTGCCATCTCATCCATTCAAACATCTGCCATCTCATCCACTCAAACATCTGCCATCTCATCCACTCAAATATCTCTACTGCCATCTCATCCACTCAAACATCTGCCATCTCACCCACTCAAACATCTCTACTGCCATCTCATCCACTCAAACATCTGCCATCTCACCCACTCAAACATCTCTTCTGCCATCTCATCCACACAAACATCTCTACTGTCATCTCATCCACTCAGACATCTCTACTATCATCTCACCCACTCAAACATCTCTACTGTCATCTCATCTACTCAAACATCTTTACTGCCATCTCATCCACTCAAACATCTTCACTGCAGTCCCATCCACTCAAATATTTATACGGCCTTCTCATCCACTCACACATCTCTCCTGCCATCTCATCCACTCAAACATGTTTACTGGCACCTCAGAGTTTGTTCAGTTTCTCCCAGTAACTCACTGAGGCCAACCCTCTCCAGTAGACACAGTGAACAGGGTGAGCAGAGCCCAGATTACGTTGTCATAGTGAAACTCGTGTCTCTTCCACTCTCTCCTCTTCACCTCTTTTTTCTCCTTCTCATAGTCAATATAGTACCCCCTGGAGGACAGAGAGGAGCATTAAACCAAAAGAATGGGGCAGTGTGCGTGCAGCTTTTTCTCACAACTACTGTAGGTTGTAATTTGACCCTGTGAAATGAAGATTCATAGGGTTAAAGTCCACTATGTCAGGAGTGCTTATGTATGCCTAAGCAAATTACAGTACCATCTTCACATCTCAAATATTTCAATCGGTCCAGCCAACTTATGCATTCAGTAACCGTTACATTCCTCTTTTTAGCTGACTTATAACTATGATATTAGACGTGATGTTATTTAATATATTAATTCAATAAACTGCATTTATTATGTACTACTTATAAAAACAAAGTGACACCATGTCCATTTTAATCATAGTATTTCACTTCTTTGTTTGTTTTCCTCTCACTTTGTGTATAATTATTGTTTATGTGTCTGTGTTTGCCCAGAATCTGAGGGCTTTTGGGATGAGGACACTCACTGGCACTCTTTCTGCGAGTCTTTGGACCCGTCGGTGCAGTAGAAAAACTTCCCTTTAAAGAGCTGGACGGCGATTACTGCAAAGATGAACATGAAGAGCTTATAGACGATGAGAATGTTAAAGACGTTCTTCAGGGAGGTGACCACACAGTCAAACACCGCCTGCAGGGAGGAGCAGTGGAAGAGAAAAGAACAGAGAGTGAGAGGGAGTAAAAACGAAGAGTCGTTATAATCAGTGGCTAAAGAGAGAAGAGAGCGATTTCAGTATTTTGTTGGTAAGCATTTGCCCGCATTTGAAATTGGAAAAAAAAATGTTTGCAATTCTTCTCCAAAACACAAGAGGTCGCCAGCCTACTTCTTTCCTTAAAAAAAAACATCCCACAGAGAAGTTGAAGAGCTTAGACAGCTTGAGAGCTTAGCTGTTTGTAGACATTCCGTCTCTGGTTTCAGCAAGCAGTTTCCAGTTGCCAGATCAGAATTCAGCACATTTGAAGAATTACTCATATTAAGGCAAATATAAACTTTATACATTGAGAATGGAGTGCATTAAGGACCCTTACTATGCTGTTTTATTAATTTATTATATTCTTGGTCGAACGTCCACAGGGGAGGTAAATCATCTTGTAAAAAATGAAAATCTATAATTTCTAGGCTGTATGCTGCTAGTCATACCCTCTACTCTGAAGAACAGGCTATTTTGAGAGGGCATCCCCTCTCAAAGCTCTGGTCTGCTTTGTTTGGGAGGTGAACAGAGCAAAACAAGAAATAAGTAAAGTTAGGGCTTAGAGAGAGATCAAAAGGAGGACAGGTCAATCTATCAAGGATGTTACAGGCAGCAGGGCACACGGGCAGAGCTGAGCAAATAGAACTGAATTACTTAAAGTAGGTCTGATTGTGACATAGGAAATAGCAGGAATTTAAAACCAAGTCTCAAAAAAACTGAGTAGAAAAGGGAAGTCCTATTGACTGAACTTGGGGGGGGGGTATCCTCCAGCCAACCCAAAAATGGAGGTAAGGAAGGGGCCATGGCCAAACCTACAGATCAAAAATTAATTGCGGGTAAATTGACAGGTGCGTATGGGGCAACAGGAAAATCCAACAGCTTCAAAATGATATACAGATGAAGAAAGAGCTACAAGTAAATCTACAGGTAACACCAGAGCTACAGGTAAATCCGACAGTAAAAACGGGTGTTAAGATAGATCCAGAGGTAAAGTAGCAGCTATGGGTAAATCTACAGGTAAAGAAGGGGCTGTGGGTCAATCTGCAGGTAAATTAGGGGCTGTGGGTAAATCTGCAGGTAAAGAAGGGGCTGTGGGTAAATCTACAGGTAAAGAAGGGGCTGTGGGTAAATCTACAGGTAAAGAAGGGGCTGAGGGTAAATCTACAGGTAAAGAAGGGGCTACAGTTAAATCTACAGGTGAAGAAGGGGCTGTGGGTAAACCTACAGGTAAAGAAGGGGCTGTGGGTAAATCTACAGGTAAAGAAGGGGCTGAGGGTAAATCTACAGGTAAAGAAGGGGCTACAGTTAAATCTACAGGTGAAGAAGGGGCTGTGGGTAAACCTACAGGTAAAGAAGGGGCTACAGGTAAATCTACAGGTGAAGAAGGGGCTGTGGGTAAATCTACAGGTAAAGAAGGGGCTACGGGTAAATCTACAGGTGAAGAAGGGGTGTGGGTAAATCTACAGGTAAAGAAGGGGCTACAGGTAAATCTACAGGTAAAGAAGGGTCTGTGGGTAAATCTACAGGTAAAGAAGGGGCTATGGGTAAATCTACAGGTGAAGAAGGGGCTGTGGGTAAATCTACAGGCAAAGAAGGGGCTGTGGGTAAATCTACAGGTAAAGAAGGGGCTATGGGTAAATCTACAGGTAAAGAAGGGGCTGTGGGTAAATCCACAGGTAAAGAAGGGGCTGTGGGTAAATCTACAGGTAAAGAAGGGTCTGTGGGTAAATCTACAGGTAAAGAAGGGTCTGTGGGTAAATCTACAGGTAAAAAAGGGGCTATGGGTAAATCTACAGGTGAAGAAGGGGCTGTGGGTAAATCTACAGGCAAAGAAGGGGCTGTGGGTAAATCTACAGGTAAAGAAGGGGCTATGGGTAAATCTACAGGTAAAAAAGGGGCTCTGGGTAAATCTACAGGTAAAGAACGGGCTGTGGGTAAATCTACAGGTAAAGAAGGGGCTGTGGGTAAATCTACAGAAAAAGAAGGGGCTATGGGTAAATCTACAGGTAAAGAAGGGGCTGTGGGTAAATCCACAGGTGAAGAAGGGGCTATGGGTAAATCTACAGGTAAAGAAGGGGCTGTGGGTAAATCTACAGGTAAAGAAGGGGCTGTGGGTAAATCTACAGGTAAAGAAGGGGCTACTGGTAAATCTACAGGTGAAGAAGGGGCTGTGGGTAAATCTACATGTAAAGAAGGGGCTATGGGTAAATCTACAGGTAAAGAAGGGGCTGTGGGTAAATCTACAGGTAAAGAAGGGGCTACTGGTAAATCTACAGGTGAAGAAGGGGCTGTGGGTAAATCTACAGGTAAAGAAGGGGCTATGGGTAAATCTACAGGTAAAGAAGGGGCTACTGGTAAATCTACAGGTGAAGAAGGGGCTGTGGGTAAATCTACAGGTAAAGAAGGGGCTACTGGTAAATCTACAGGTAAAGAAGGGGCTGTGGGTAAATCTACAGGTAAAGAAGGGGCTGTGGGTAAATCTACAGGCAAAGGGCTGTGGGTAAATCTACAGGTAAAGAAGGAATAACAGGAAAACTGCCAAAAAGGGGGCTTGAGGTTAACCCCTTTGCGCAGATAGACGTCGGCATCCGTAAATTCCAAAATTTAATTCCTAAATAATTCTGTAATTGAATTTCCAAATGCCTTGTTTCACTGGAATAACTTTCCAAAGTCTGTGTGACACAAATACTGAGATATAAAGCCTAAATAGGGTCATGCACAACAGAAAAAAATTATTCTGTGCCAAGGGGTTAATCTGTGGGTAAAGAAGGGGCTATAAGTATACCGAGGGGTGAGTCAGGAAATAGAAGTAAATCTTTTTAAAAAAAAATCTTCTGTTTATCTCCATTTGCTTTGTTTATTTTTCCTGTGTTCTGCTGCTTCTGTATAGTCTTTGCTCTGCATGTTCATGACTTCAGGTCATGATGTGAGTTGTACTCAGTCCACTCTGTGGGGCAACAGTGTCAGTCACCTTACTGTATGCACATATTGTAAGTCACTTTGCATAAAAGGGTCTGCCAAATAATTAAAAAAAATTAAATCTACAATTAGAGAAAGACTTACATATCTAGATCTACAGAAGGCGATACAGGGAATTTTACAGGTAAATAAACTGTTGGGTTAAGCTTCAGGTACCTTAAGCTTTGGGAGTCTCTTTATGGTCTTTAACGGTCTCAGAACTCTGAGGACGCGAAGAGATTTGATGGTCTTGATGTCCCGACCTTTATTGTTCCTGCAGAAACAGACATGTCAGTCACCCTTAGCCCCGCCCCATCTGCTCATCCTCACACACACACACACACACACACACACACACACAGACACACACACAGATGCACACACATACACAGAAAAACCTGCTGTGACAGACAAGTGTAAGAATAAAATCAGTAAGTACTGACATGTCTGTATATATATATATATATAAACAATATATACAGAATAATTTGCTGCTTAATATGCACGTATATATAATCATATATACAGCATAATTCATTTCCGCATATGTCTGTATATATAAATGATATATACAACAAATTTGACGACTGCATACGTCTGTATATATGCAAACGATATATACAGCATAATTCACCACTTCATTGCCGTGCACGTACAGCATAAACCAGCGACGCGCACTCGTATGCAATGAAGGGCTAAGAATATGCAAGTTTTCATTCCAACCAATCACGACGTCTGCTGATCAACATAAATAAACAGGCAAACACATGCATAAAACACCGAACGCTTAAATAAACATACGCATACACACACACGCACACAAAAAATCAAGCTAAACACAAAAAACGTTGACACCACAACGAGGATACGAGAAGTATTTTTACCCAATCAAATTCCTGGAAGCCCCACAGTGACATTATCCACCACAGGAGGAACAGAGAAACAGAGGCTTAGAGGGATAGTTAAAAAAGGCACGTCTCCAGAGAGCACATCTAAATTCACAACACAAGAGAGCGCACCATTATTCCCAATGCTTGAACAGCCAGGTCCCTTCATCCTGTTCCGCTGCCAGTTTCATGTGTTCATATACTGACTGTATGTCTACACACCCGAGACTCCCAAACACACCGCTTGCGTACATACAGTACCTGTCAAAAGTTTGGACGCACACACATTTTTCTTACAAAACATGTTAAAGGAATGGTTACCCTTTATTTGGCAAAAAAGAGATCTTATTCTTAAATCCATCAAACTAAACTAGCATTTGCTGTCATATATACAGAGCACACTCACTTTTTTTTTTTTTACAAGAGCAGTTATATGGCTGTAATGAGTTTGCTGCTGAGCGGCCGTCTAAGTTCCCAAAGATGTGCTGCACTAGTGGTTTGCTTTTCATTGACTTTTTTACCCAATAAGTACCAAAACAGCTTGTCTCTAATTTAGCTGTTGGAAAATGGAGAGAGCTTGTTTCTCTGCTTAATTTGCAAAATATGGCTTAGAGAATTCTAAAATTTTGGACACTATTGAAACAAATAAATTGTTCTCTTTTAACTTCTGACTGTTAAGCTCTTACCAGATTCCATTTGAGATTATAAAGAGAAGTTAAGCCATTAAAATTTCTCTAAAAACAGTGCTGTGACATTAGCAAAGTGTGTCCAAACTTTTGACTGGTACAGTATGTACAATCGCACAGCACTTCACAAATAATTTGAGGCCTGCACCGAAGATTCTGACTGGACGGCCGACGTAAGCACTGCGTAAAAAAACGTTGTTGGGCATGGAGTGAGGGGCGGGGCTAAGGATTGGGTGGAGAGCAGGGTGATGGGTGGATCTGTACACGGCAGGACTGGGGTATGTCTCAGACTTACGTGAGAGCAAAGGCAATCAGGGCTCCCACCACCACGATGAAGTCCAGAATGTTCCACAGGTCACGGAAATATGAGCCATCATGCAGGATCAGGCCTTGATCAATCATCTGGAGAGAGGACAGAAGCCAGCCAATCAGATTCAGGGCTGGCCAACCCTGCGACCAAAGCCAGCCTACCCCTCGCAAAACTAGCAAACCATGTGACTGAAACCAGCCAATGACTCACAAAGCTGGCCAACCACGTGACAACAATCAGCCCATCACTTGCAAAGCTGGCCAGCCATGTAACTGTAATTGGATAATCACTGACAAAGCTGGCCAGCAACGTGACTGGTGTGCTCGCTACACTGACTGGTTGTCTAGATGTCTGCGCAAGACTAGGCATTAGCTTCAGGGGCAGAGTCCAAACATCAACTCTTGAGACAGACAATTTCCGCTTTGCATATTGCTTTTGTAGTCATATGACATTCACAGTGGCAAATTATGCAGCAATCACCACCTTTTGTGATTCACACAGTGTGACTTGCTAAAGAGAATGCTTCCGTATAACATGCCTGAAACATACATTCTAAAAGTAACAATGTCAAATATCTCTCGAAGACTGAAAGGTGAGATCCACTAAGCAGCAAGGTTATGGATGTAAGGTAACATAATGCCTTACACAAACTTACTGCTGAAATTTTGTGCCTTGCAAAGGCTCACTCAAAACCAGCTGATCAGCTTTTGCACAATGCTGCGGAAGTCCGCGTAAGATAGCAGCAAATTGAGGGTCTCGCATAACTTAGCAGACGAAAATGGGCACCCAAAACGTTTTCAAGCATGTTTGCCAAAACGTCAACCAAGCAACTTTACGTTAGAATACGCAGCTACTAATATGTCAGAATATCCATGAGACAAATATCAATATTTTTTAAAAAACAGTCTCATCTCAAGCTAAATAATTCAATGTTATGGACACATTTTAGACACATGATGGAAATGTCCTCCATAGAGAAAAGTGTAGGTTTCTGTATGTTCACGTGACCGCAGGTCAACTGCCTCATAATTTTGCGGGTCTTTACTGACATTTGTGGAGCGCTACGGATTCGACTACCGTACATAGGTTTATGTAAATCTACGTGAGCCAAACTCGTCTTTCGGAACTCAACTCCATCGTGGATCTACCCAATGGGATGCTATTCATCTAAATTTGGTTTTCAGGGTTCAGCAGCCTTAACAATTTATTTACTGGTTTATTTGTTGTGTATTGTTTGTTGGCTGGATTTGCTCCAGCAGTAAAAGAGTTTCCCTACTGGGATAAACAAAGCTTTCTATTCTCTTCTTTTCTATGAGAGTGAAGCCACATGGGCAATCAGACTGCCACAGTTGTTTCTGTGGAGCTGCGTTCAACTGCATATCTAACTTGATCTCAAGAGTCTAGAGGCTCATGTGATCATCACATGAACATCATGTGGCCAGACGTCTGAGCCAATCAGACAGTTCGGCTTAAAGCCATTTCCTGTCATGCACGGTAATTTACCCACAACAAAATGAGAAAACTAAGCCTTCTGCAGTCAACTGCATCAGCTTTCAAGTCCACATGACTAACCAATCACCTTTCAAACCCAGATGGCAGAGACCAATCATTGTTTAGTCATACACAGAAGCAACTAATTCTCCTGCAAACCAAAAAGGAAGAGCTCAGACCATTCGTGTTTCAAACGCATAGAACTGACAAGTCATCTTTTATGCTCACAGGCAAAAAAATTCTTTCAATCTCAATGTAATGACCCATTTTAATATATTTTCCATTTTAAGACCCTGGACTGCAGGAGAATGTGCAGCCTTCAGACCCATAGTCCCTGAAGACACAGCCAGAGGGACCATCAACAAAGATACAAAAGATGCAATGGACCATCCAATCAGCAAAACAGAGAGTGGATTGGCCAATCAAACAAAATTTGTGTCTGCGTGAGCACTTACCTTGATGATCATTTCGAAGGTGAAGACTCCGGTGAACACATAGTCAAAGTAACGGAGAACCTTAAAGAAAATGTAAAAATGTTCTAAAATTTTGCAACCAATCAGTCAGCACAGTAGCTCCGCAGCACTCCAATGCATTCCATTATAACAGGGTAACTGTTCGAACATGCTGTCCCCAACAGAGAAACAGCTCCAGAACTGCTAAATCCAATTAAGGTAAATCCCTTTTTTATGTTTCAAGTTGGTTGAGGTGATTCACTTCGTAATGGTAGGAGATAGTCACGGTTATTTGTTTTATTGCAGGAGGTGTTTGAGGCCATCCTCTGCATTATGGTTGGAATTGGTCAGGATGACTCACTTTTTATGGTGGCAGTTGGGTAATATGACTCATTTTGTTATGGGACAGTTGGCTATCGTGAATCACCAGTGTTTCCGACACACGGGCAGGCAGCCATGGTATATCAAAGGCTTTGGAGGCATTTTAGGAGTCTCATTTAAACATTAAAAAAAGAAAGAAAAAACATAAGTGAAGTTTTAAGATTTAACACCACAAAAGCCCACATCCTGTTAATGTTAATACACTCCAGATTACTCGATACACTGTGGTTCCCATTCAGAAATGAAATACACAGCAGTGACATTTCTTCCTCAATCCTCCGTGATATTAACAGGTCAAACCTTTGCTATTCGAGAAATAAGCCACTGCTTCTGTTTCAGTTTGTTGTGAATGTTCTTAGCCAAGAGTCTGAGAAGCCTGAACGAAACAGATTCAATTTTGTGGGATTCAGTTAGTAGAAACACTTTACTGTTCATCACACAACACGACTCAGCATTTGACACGAACGAATCAAGCTCACTTTCTGGAATTCCCAGGTCCGCCGCCAACAGGGAATTGGGGGGGGAGGCGGGAGGCGGCGCAGACACCTTCTTTTATGACAATTAGGATATTCCTGGCTAGTTCTCAATTATTGTCCTTTATTGATGCGTTTTCAAATTATCGTAATTGGAAACCGAAGACACGGTTTCTCTCCATATGCGATCTAAAAGCGATGAAATCATGGGGTAAACTCAGTATAACTGAGAATTGGGGTGGAGAAAACATCCGTTTTAAACAATTATTAGTCCTGACCTGTTCTCAGTAATTTTCATGATTAACAAAAGGTTCACTCCGAGAGCACTGTGCACTTAACAGGTGTTGCTTGTTCTCCCTGATTCAATCTCAATGGGAATTCCCTGGTTAAATAAAGGATAAATAAATAAATAAATGTGTCAATTGCTGCATTAAGTCTACTCAATGAAGTGCATTAACTGCCATAAACCATAGTGCATATCCCACCCACACAAAAATTGATTCTTATTGTTGGACTGGGAGCAAGGGTTCCTCTCTTTCGTTGTGGTCGGCATTGGTTCAGTTAGTTTAAATGAGTCATTTTATTGGTTAAGGAAACTCTCTTTATTTCACCCAAACTTGGCAGAGTTGGTCTAAGTGACTCACTCTATTATTGACAAGGTAGCATGATTTATTTAAAGTGACTAATTTTGTCATGGTCGGGCTTGGGAAGGCACATTGTTTCATATGGGAGTTGGCTAAAGTGACTCACTTCCTTTCATACAGAGTTGGCTGTGTTGTTTAAAGTGAGTCGCTTTTTTCATTGAGAGTTGACTGTATAGATTAAAAAGATTTGCTTTGTCTCATTCATAGTTGGCTCTATTGGGTAAAGTGAGTTGCTTTTGTATTGGTGGGGGAGGTTCACGGGACCCGTGCTGTTTTCATCACAGTTGGCTGTGTTGGTTAAAGCGAGTCGCTTTGTTTCAGTCAGAGTTGGTTGTCTTGGTTAAAGTGAGTCGCTTTGTATTAGAGGGAATTGGTTCAGGCAACTCATGTTGTTTTGGTCAGAGCTGGCCGTGGTGGTTAAAGTGACTAATTTTGTTGTGGTTGGAGCTGGCTAGAGTGACTCACTTTATTTCGTTCGGAGTTGGTACACACAGGGTCCTCTGCTGCCAGGGCGATGCTGCTGGCCACGATGACCAGAAGAATGGTCATCTCAAAATACCGCAGATTCACCACATAGTGACACACCTTCCTGATGCTGCAGAAACAGTACAGGAGCACAATTTGCGACATACAATAGATGTGTCAGACAGCATGTACAGTTGTGTGTTTACTAACATTTATTTTTGTGCATTTGTATGCATCTGTGCATACGTGCGGCTGTTAGTGGTGACATGTATAATCTCAAGGTTTGTGGGCAGTGAACAGGAGCATGCAGGTAATCCTAGGGGTTGATGTATGTGAGATCTCATGGGTTGGTGATGAGTGTATAATCTAACAGGGAGGTGATGAGGGCATAAACTTACAGGGGGATGACGTGCACGTAACCTTACAAGGAGGTGAAAGAAGGTAATCTAAATGGCAGATGGTATATGTGTGTGTATGTTTGCGTGTATTTTAGGAGATTATGTGCGAGTAACGTTCCGGATAGAAATGTGCGTGTAATCTTACAAGGAGGTAATGTGTGTGTAATGATACTGAGAGAAATAAAAGTGTGATCTTACTGGGAGGTGGTGTGTGTGTGTGTTATTTTTTTGAGAGGAGATGTGTGTGTAATCTTACTGTGAGAAATATGTGTACGATCTTACTGGGAGGTAGTGGGTGTGTAATCTCACTGGTAGGTGGTGTGTGTGTAATCTCATGGGTCAGTGGTGTGTGTGTAATCCCATGGGTCAGTGGTATTTGTGTAATTTTATGGGATGGTAAGTTGGTGTAGTGCGTGATCTTACAGGTCGGTGATGACTGTGATCTGATTGGGATGGTCGTGTGTGCGCGCGCGTGTGTGTGTGTGTGTGTGTAATTTTATAGGTTGGTGGAGTATGTAATCTTATGGGATGGTAGTGTGAGTGTGTGCGTGTAATCTTATGGGTTGGTGGAGTGTGTGATCTTACGGGTTGGAGGTGTGTGTGAACTCACGGATTGGTGGTGTGCGTAATCCTGTGGGATGGTATTGTGTGCGTGTAATCTTATGGGATGGTAGTGTGTGTGTGTGTGTGATCTTATGGGATGGTAGTGTGTGTGATCTTACGGGTTGGTGGGTTTAAACAGGAACATGCTGTCTGGTTTCACAGGTTTCGGGGGGCTGGGCGTCTCCTCTTCCTCCTCCTCCTCTTCCTCTTCCTCCCTGTCAGACTTGCCAGGCTCAATGTCTTTACTGTTCTCTACAGAAACACCATCGGAGGTGTCAAGGATCTGCATGTTAACAAAATATCCCTGCAGAGGGGGCCAGTGAGCTGATTTACTTATAGGAGAACAAGGATGGAGCTCTCAATGAATCATGTCCATAGACTGTATAAAAAAATGGATACAGCACCCGGGTCTGAAAAGTGACACCAATACAGAAATCTCTCAAAATTGCATTATAATTAATGGCCAGCAGATGGCGCCGTTGGTGGTTGCAGACAGACGTTCAATGCTATAGAAGTCTATGAGAAAATTACCCTACTTTGCCATCCGATTTATTATTTCAATAATCATTTTCCACATTTTTTTATGGTATCTGTCGCAAGTTTCAAGTCTCCTTCGATATACCACAATGTTCATTTTTGGAAGTTATAGTCCCAAATAGACTATAATAAAGGATAAAGCCAGATACGCTTTAGGGACGTGGCTATCCTCTGGTCCTCATCAGATACGATCAGAGCCACCCATAGATCCACCCCTTGCTCTTCCCTGGATCTTTAATTCATGCTCTCGTCCAATAGGAATCACATACAGTTTCAAAATGACAAAATGGCGCTGTTCAAATTGCGTAAATTTTATGCTGAAACCAGTGTGTGACGTCACGGTTGCTTCGTCCATCTTTTTATACAGTCTATGGCTGGTGGGCAATGAGGGCCGTATCTGTCCCTCGTTTTCACACCAACTTCTGGCCTTTAATTAGTTGATTGTCTAAATTAGCCAAACCATTCATGAAATCTGACATTTCAGGCGCATTTCTTTAAGTTATCATGAATGACCACCAAAGACTGTTCTTGTCTCCCTTCATAAAACATTTTTCTTAACCATTGGACAAATCTATATCTGCGTATGCAACCAATTAACTCAATTAGTCAGTGTGATTGATAAAAATAAAAACCTGCATACACGCCGGCCCTCCAAGACCGGAATTGCCCATCCCTGGTCTATGGTCATGTCTGGATGGTAACCCTAGATTGGCGAAATACTCTTGAGATTTGTATTAGGCTTTTGTCGGTACGGAATGTCGTCATAGAGCTGCAAGAGGCATTGTGTCTGCCTGCTAGCACTACGCAACATCACATCCATTGAGAACATTAGCGAAAAAATGCAGGTGTAGACTGGCTAGCCTGTATGTAAGCATTTGTCTACAATGTTGTACACATATTAGCAAAGTTATCGTCATCATTACAGAGGTGCTGAAGTCTTTTGCTGGGGTGGACTCACATTCACCGTAGAAAACAATGAATGAGAACTATGTGCAACAATTTGCAAGCCAAGTATGGCATGAATCTGTGCAGAATTACAAGTGCATGTGCAGGGTCTTTGCAAATCTTGGGTTACCGTCAAGACATGACTCTCAATGCGGGCATAAATGCAACCTACTTATCTCCTCTAAACCACAACTCACTCTCATTTTCGCCTCAAAAGTCCTGCAGTTTCACTCCCAGCTCAACACTGATTGGGCCATATGCACCTTCTGACATCTTTTTGAAATGAGGAAAACCTATAGATTAATCGCTCACTTTACACTGCTGTCTGCAGTCTCACTCATGGATCAGTAAGTGACTGTACCTTAAGTTGAGCGTTTTTCTTAGTAGCTTTGTTTGCATGTCAGCACTGTTGCTGGTTGTCAATACCTCTGGCTGTACTTCTATGTCTTTAAGCCCAATTTACAACGTCATCACAAGACCCTATTGACAAACATTATGGAATGGGATAGCCATATAGGTTTTGCGTTTACACTTCACAAAGGTTGGGGGTTCTGTTGTCTCTACAGTAATGAGATGCCATTTACATTTACTTACATTAGTAATGACCTGGCAGCACCAGGTTAAATTACTGAGAACATAAAAATGCTGTCCATGGTTGTCAGGGTCATGGCAGTGAATGTCAATGTCCTGTTATCTGGCTGTCCAATCAAAATGCTGTGGCAGTGCTGCCGGATAGCTCACTCAGTAAAGCATCGCGTTGCGAAGCAGACTTGACTATCATGGCGCCCGATTGAACCCTGGTCGTACCAACTGGCAGTGATAGGCAGCTCTTTTCAGAGTTGCGCGCAATTGGCCAATGCGCTACAGGGATGCAAATTGGGAAGGGTCTGCCGGGAAGGGTATTGTAAATAACAAGTTCTCAGGAGCCTCCTGTTGGCCAGACGGCCACTCGTTTGGAAGACTCTGAGCTCGTTCATGTTCGAGTATCCTCCGCCCTCGTTCTGAACTTGCAAAGTTTCAACCAATGAGTGTATAAGAAGTGGTGGCGATGGGTGCGTGTTTTTGAGGAGAGCCGCAAGCTGTCTCAGTCGCCTGAGTTGGCAATAGGGGGCCGCATATGCGAAAAGCCTTGTACATAGTTCCTCAATTGGACATTGCAGATTTGGGTGGGATTGGAGATGCCAAATTAAAAAAAAAAATGCTGTGGCAAAGCATGGTTATCCTCAACAATCTGATATTGCCATGTAAGTGTTGTTCTGGGAGTAACATTATAATCCACCGATGAATAGCCTTTCAGCTATGATGACATCACAACACACAAAGGCTGTATGACAATGTACCACCTACGGCCAGCATGGACGTCAGTTAGCAGTTCAAACCAGAGAGATCCCCAAAGGTGAGCAATTAATGGTGATTGTGATGCGAAAATTGTGTAAAATGCACAAGGCAAAAACTACTTTGGGTTTTCTTGATGACATGTTTCTGCAAGTGTCTGTTCATTTGTATGAAAAGCTTGCTAACATTAGCTACCTTACTTTGGACAACTGAAAAACATGATATATGT
This sequence comes from Gymnothorax reevesii, assembly GCA_029721435.1. Classification (NCBI taxonomy): domain Eukaryota; kingdom Metazoa; phylum Chordata; class Actinopteri; order Anguilliformes; family Muraenidae; genus Gymnothorax; species Gymnothorax reevesii. Next base: position 126,294,186 of record CM056576.1, on the reverse strand, counting down.
TAGCACAGCACAAAGATATTAAGGCTGCGTTTATGTTACTCCTGGACGAGCGTTATTTTGTTGATCCCGGAAGAATGCAAACTTTATTTGGCGGTATCAGATTGCAGGAAGTTGTCAACGATGTAAAAACATGGTGCTTGAGATTGAAAGAAAGTGTGCAACTCCTTTTTTTTTTATTAAGACAACATCTTGGCCATGCGAAACCTGTTGCAGAGGTTGCGCGATGGAGTGTATATAGATCAGGTTTCAATCCTTTGTCAGTAGTGCTGAAATATTGTTCCTGTACCTGTCATTGGCGTAAGCTCCAGCAGCGCCTGAACACCTGCTGCCTCGATCAAGACGCTGGACTCCAGGGGCTTGTCCTCGCGGTTCAAAGCGGCAGGATTAGCGTCAGTGTCCATCCCACCCAGGGCAGGGTCAGAACTCTTGAGGAGGGGCTCATCCAGGATGGGGGGCAGATCCCTGCGCACTCCCTCCCCCGGCTCACCTTCCTCAGGCTGGGTAGGCGAGAGCATGGGCTGGGTCTCCTGGTTCTCACACAAGGGCGAAAACTCCCCCAGCTCAGCAGCTGCATCCTCCACCCTAAAACAGAGTTACCATTGTCAACACGGAAACTGCATTTATTAGCCACACGTGTGTTCAAAACGGCAAATATCTGCGGCGAATGTTAGCCTACGTTAGCACTGAACACAACTCTGGGTTAACTCATTTGAGTATGTTAACGGTGCTCAACACATTTGAGCACATGACTCAGGTAATGGTCAAATGACTTTAAACAAAGCTTGCATTAAGTTTGTCAAGTTTGATGCCAATGGCGTTTTCATGAAAGTGAGACAATGGAGGTTCCTTTTCACCTTAGCTTGGGCGATATCACAAGGTTTCATTGTTATCTGTGAGCCTCGTGATGTGATGGATAGCTAGTTTACTGTCACATACTACCTTTTGAAATAACTAGCTTACCTTTAAAAACTTTCCCCATAGTGCCTTTAGAATCAATACGTAGCCTATAAAGACCGATACCTAAACCCTAGATCAGGTTAGCATTTCCACAGTAGGCCATGCTCTTAAATGTAGGCGGGTTGGTGACCAAATGGTAATAGCCACATCAGCAAATTAAGTGATGGGTATTTGTTTAGTCCTTGTCGAGCAAGAGTGGCGATTCTCTCTTGAACAATCAATATCTTGCAGTGTTTTCAGCACCACCTTTAACCATTGGATCAGTACGCTAGGTACCACAACAGAGAGGTAATGATAAAATTAAAGGAACCGAAACAGTTCTTTTGGTACCACCCACAACTTTTGACAATGGAAATGCTAAATAACACATCTAATGAGTACCCAAACTGGACTGAACCAGGCTGCTTGGCGACTAATGAGGCCGAAGTTCCTGGCGACCAGAAAAAAGTTGGAATACGTCGGCGAATGTTTGTTTGATTCCTCACCTCCCCTGGTCCTGTCCTCTCCCCGCCAGAGCTGCGTCTTCCTCATCCTCGGCCTTCCTCCCCTCCTCTCGCTCCTGCGGGGGCTCGGGTCGCTCGGGGCTGGGAGGGCGAGGTGCGTCTCCGGGAGGGGGCTCACGTGGGCGGGCGTCGCGGTGTCGGTGTCTCCGGGGGCGGGCGCAGTCGTCGGAGGCGGGGCCAGCTCCGGCCGGGGGGCGGTACCGGCGGACAACGCGCTGCCGGCGGTTCCCGTTGAGGCCGCGGGGATGTCGTTCCTCAGAGACGAAGGGTTGCGATTCGGGCGGCTCAGGCAGCGGGATGGACGTGCACATGGGCGGCTCGGGGAGGGGCATGGCCACCGACATGGGCGAGTCAGGAAACCGGGCGGGGCTCTCGGCCGGGGAGAGCGTGGGACGCCGCTGAATGTGACAGCTGGAGGGCGTGTCCATTTCCTCCCCCGGGCTATTGAACAGGATCTCGCGGCTCGCCATCTGCCTCCTCTTCCTTAGCTGGTTGGCTCGCTGTTCCCACACCGACATGTTCATACGCTTCCTCCTCCCGCCCCCCCCGTGGTACGCCCCCGCGGCGTTCAGCGGCTGGCTGTCCGGAGCCTCCGAGCACTCAGGCCCCTCCTCGGGGAAGGCTGGCCTGCTGCGGTGGATTGCTCGCTTCCTGTACAGGTAATGCCTCCTCCTACGGCTGCAGGAAGTGACACAACGTATGGTGGCCGCAAGTGGAGAGAACACCACCAGTACAGTCAGTAAGTAAGTGTAGACTGCAATCAAATAAAGAGTGCGGTTACCCTTTCTTTACTCTTTTAAGAAAGCGAATGGAGAAATAGAAAGGTGATAAATTAAAGGAAAAGCAAACATGAAGTGCCTTAGTAAAGTGTTGGGCAACCAAACCATTGTCCATGCGCATTGGCATAGATTCTATGAGTCACTGGCACAGTGGCACTGGAGGGATCAGTCACAATTTTTCCATGCAATATTCCCTCATTTAGTGTTTTGATAGTGGTAGTGGGGATCACTATCAATCCTGGGGGCCCAAAATCACTGGAGAAAGAGTATCGGAAGCTCTCCTTACATTTTACACCCCTACACAAGTATAAGTCATGAAATACGAGCACTAAACTTCAATTTTTCAGCCTTATCTGTGGACCTTTCCCTAAATCTAAATGCAGATGTCACTACAGTCACTGGTCAAACACCAGCCAGTTGATCCGTCTTTCTGACTGAAGCTCCTGCCATTTGTACCGAAATAATGAACCCTATTTCAACGCCATTTAGATCATGATCCCAAATCGAGGTCAACTGGGCTCCTCTGAGCTACAGGGTATAAGAAGATGTGAGTTGCTTAATTGCATCATGCAGTAAACCTGTATGGAAGCACCTACATTCAATATAATTATAAATTCATTAAATCATGTTTTTCCCTTTATTGGTTGCCCATCTGTGCTCTAAAAATGCTTTTCATATTTTTCCATTAAGATGCAAACATCTAAAACAAAAATACACCTGAACATTAGTTTTTCGGGATAGCGTGACACAAGGAGTAGTCAAACAAAGAAGGAATGGATAGACTGGTAGATTATAAAGAATCTAGGCAATAATATCAATGATCAAATTATAGAACTGTTAAGATTTTTGATGGAAGGCATTTGAAAATGGGAACCAAATTGCTAAGTGAGATACAGGGGGGTGAGAATTGAACAGACAGTGTTACTTACTGGTGCTTGTAATCTTGTGTAATCCACGTAACCAATGAGCGGTTTGGTTGAAAACAAGACATTAGTGCGTTCATGAAGAGACAAAGAACAACCCCAGCGACTAAGTCCAAATCACAGAAACAAGGAGTGGATGTCATGCCCCAGTCTGATATCACAATCAGTCTCATATAAGATCAATCTCGATTTGGAATCACTCATTCTGACTATTAAGCCATCCGACTGATATCATGATGAATCACCAGTTTGATATCAACTCATCAATCTGACTTAAAAATGAATAATATACCTGATATCATTTCATCATTTGGACGTCAAACGTCAAAATCTAATTTCATCACTGGTCACGAATGTTCAAGTAGAATATAGGCTTTTATTCAGAATGCTAAATCCACAGGACACATAGTTAAATTGCCATGCATTTATCCATTCCATTAACTCAGCCAAATGTTTTCGCGAAGCAGTTCCATGCTCCTGGTTGAACAACAGTAAAAACTGTCCAACAAGCAGAAATAATGGGGAGGATTCTGACATTCTGAACCTGAATTTTTGAGTGCTGCCTTGATTTCTGACAGAGGAATTTGCAAGCCGTATACTGCAAACATGATTGGGGGGGGCAAGTGTTTTGGACTCTGTCACTGGGGCAGGGCAAAGCGTCACAGAGTCACATAACAACCAGACGGTACTTCGATCAAAACAAACATGGAAGTCTGGAGCCACAGGCAGCACTGAGAGACAGAGGTGAAGGCCTGGAGTGAGGGGAGAGGCACAGGATGTTAGAAGTAATGACACAGGAACAGCAAACACACAGAAACCATGGCGACACTGCCCGGAGCCGCTCAAGAAGAGTTTGCGTACAGCCACAGAAGTAGTATTTGTGTTTCTGTGTTGGCTTGAAGAGAAGGGTGGGAAGTAGGTGTGCATTGCATGCTGGGAAGGGATCGGATTAATTTGGGGGTGGGTGAGATAGGAGAGGGAAGGGAGGTAAAATTGTCATGCACTGCCTACATGCAGGTCTCAGCTACCAAGCTTCTACCAGCCTAAAGCTCGCTGTGACACTACCTCTCTACAGCCTAGAATTGCCCTTATCCCTATGGCATGGAAGCTGGGATGAAGGTTCCTGACACTCAAGAGCTTCAAAAATTCAAACCCAAAACCCATAACAAAATTTATGTAGTCCTTCTAGCACCTTCCGAGAATTTTCTGAGCAAACGGAAAATGAAAATCAAGCCACAGCTTCCCTGTTCAAACAGTATCTCCAGCTCCCGAACCTTGTCCAAAGCAGCTTACTTGCCCACAACTGAGTAAACAAGTGTCACAAAAGATGTTTGCAAATAACATACTTAGTAGTATGGAAGTAAGCTTTTTCGAACACAGCCCAGAGTTTATGTGAGGAGGAAGCAGCCATGACATGCACGTGTAACGGGGTTAGGGGTGCGGGGACGAAGGTCAGGAGTTGGGCCACTCAGTGAGTTGGGGAAGTGAGTCTGGTCATGTCGGGGTACAGAGGTGGGGTGCACAGGCAGAAAGGGGTGGAAAAGAATACTTACTCAGAGCACATGATGGAGGACATGGGCCCCACCTCCTTGGCCTTCTGCAGGGCGTGTTTCTGATTGAAAAACTCTTCCTCTTCCTCTTCCTCCTAGCGGACGGGCACTTTAATACCCCCGAACGCATCCCAGCACCCCCTCCTACTGCACGGGGCAGAGAAAATAGACCTCTCTCTCTATGCTTAGTGGTGAGTGCGGAAAGCTTGAGATCTGAATTTCACAAAGTGAGACCAGACTGGGCCGAGACTGAAAAGACTGTAGCTTTAATACTTTCATTCTTCAGGCAACACTGACAAACTGCAGGTCAACAGACAAACTTGGGCATTAAATGTTTATGTTTAAAAATTTGGCATCTCCAATCTGGAATGTCCCTTTGGCGAACTATGTGCACAGGCTTGCTCGTACGCGACTCATGCTGCCATCCCGGGGAAGCAAAGACAGTTCGCGGCTCTCCTTCGAAGCACGCTTCTGTCAGCCACTGCCTCTTTACACTCATAGCTCGAGACTTCGAAAGCTCAGAATGAGCGCGTAGGAAACCAGAACATGTGCTAGGTTAGAATTTAACTGACGAGCGCCCGGCTGGCCAACAGGAGATCCTTGAGTGACAAACAATGCTAAACCCAAACCAGCAGCATCCCTCCTGTTTTTTCCCCTGCAGCACAAAGCCAGTTGTGTGCTGCTCTGAAAAGGCTATTGGTCACTGCTGCCCCTGGCACAGCTCGGTTTCAAACTGGGCCGCGGTGCTCACTACTGCTCTGCAAAGCATTGCCTTAACCGAGTGAGCTAACCCAGGAGCCGAAAGGTCTTTTTTAACCAAGGGTAAAACAAATAAAGGAAACGGAAATATGAAATCCATGTTCACAGCAAAATAGAAAAGTTTTAGATTTGGAGTTGGATGGACTCTTAGGGATAAAAGGGTAAATTTTTTTTATACACAAACTTTGGTCTCGGTTTTCCTTTTTGTCTTTGGTGTGAAAAGGCCTTAAGGCAGAGCTCAAAACAAGAACCAGCCATCAGCAAAAAGTTGGCAAAATATGGAAATGTCGGGTAGATCTGTTCACTCCCTTGCTAAAAACCGGTGGTAGTCAATTAAACAGCTGGTAAAATTTAAATACTCACCAGCAATTTAGCCAGTGGACAAAAAAGTTAATTTTTCACAGCTGCGCCTGACCAGACTTGACAGAACATTTTACTGCTAATCATGCAGCAACTATCACAGGATTTGCAATGGAGCTGATTGACTTGATCAAGAAACCTATACTTTGAAGCGTTGAAAAAACATGGATGCACTACACACAGCACGCACGCACACACACACACACACACACACACACCACCCCAGATCACAGACCGGTGTTCACCTTAGTGAGCTCCTGGGCATTGGCCAGGTTGTCGACAGCAATGGCCAAGAATACGTTGAGCAGGGTGTCTTTCAGCTGCGTCAAGGAAACCATCACAGACGTCAAAGCCACCCTTCCAATTTACTTCCAGAAACTCCTGCACTTCACTCACCCTTCTCATTTCAAACCCTTCTCAAAATCTCATTTCCTTCAACATCCTCAGAACTGCAGTCTCTTCGGCCCCGTGAATAAAGCGGGTGAGGACTTCACCTTTACCCTGTAGAGGTCCCAGAGATGTTTTTCATGACTAAACATCCCTGTCTGATCTTAAATCGAACCACCCACTGCCAGCTGCTTCCTGTTCATGCAATCATTGCCATGACAGCAAGTAAGAAACATGGCCAAAACAGCTAAGTACTTGATGCATCTTTTTCCTTTGTTCAATGTCTCCCTGTTAAGTCATTGTGCTCCTTGGACATTATGAAAACATGTGGTGTTTAAATGAGGGGCAGGTTAAGTCACTACCGCGCATTTATGATTGGCGGATGACTTGGTGTTGCTTAGTTCAGCTGGTGAAATGGAAGTTCCCTGAAATGGCCTTTTCAGAGTTTTTAACGCTTTTCATCAAATCCACGAGAAAGGCATAGGGTAACATTACAGTGACTTGGTTCACTTTTTGACTGCCTAAACAGCTACCACCAGGTCAGAGCCAGCCCATTACTCCAAGTAGCAAACTGCTCTGGGTCAAATTAGTGCCAGTGCCACTGCATTGCTATCAGTGTTCATCTGGCCCACTGTCATTAGCTATCTTGGACCATGTTAATCTGATTTTACAGCAGAAAAAGCAACTATTACGATGAAAACCGCAAGTATACAAGCCATAATAGAGCTATAACAGCTAAAACAGCTAAAACCGCGAATCAAGCTACAACAGCTAAAACAACAAATAAAGCTGTTTCAGCTAAATCAGGCAATATGGCAAATAAAGCTATAAGAGCTAATACGACTAAAAAGGCTTAAGAAGCTATGGGCAAAAACAGCTAATGTACCTTGATAATACACCTACAGCAGCTAAAACAGCTAATATCACAAATCAACCTATAACAGTTAACAACAAATAAAGCTGTTAGAATGAAAACCGGCAATAAGGCCTATAAAGCTATGAGAATAATGCAACTAAAATGGCTAAAGCTGCTACAAGCAGAAACAGCTAATATACCCAGATAATATAGCTACAGCAGCAAAAACAGCTAATTGAGCAAATAAGGTTTATTGGCCTACAGCTGAAAGAAGCAATAAAGATAAACTACAACTGAAACTAAAACATCAGCTCTATATTCTTTCATTGCATCGCTGAACGAGACTCGGCCATAAAGTTTCAGTATGGAATCTAGGAAATTAGCAGTAAATTTTTCTGAATAATGTACATTATGGCAGATTCAACGAGTCGTCCATATGCTAGAGCTCAGTTGCCAGGCAGGGTGACAGTTGGGGCAGTAAGGATACAGTTGCCAAAGAGCGTGAGCACGATGAAGTAAATGGATGACCACATGCCGTACTGTACCCCGCCCTGTGAGCGGATTCCGTTGTACATCACCTCGTTCCAGTCCTCTCCAGTCAGAATCTAGAAGAAAAAAAACTCATAAATGTAGACTTGTAAACATTCACTGATATACGCCATATTAAAAGGCTGGTCAAATCATTAGAATCATTGCTATAAATGCCAACTTTGTGACGCTCACAACATTCTGTTTTCACTGAGACTGGTCTACATTGTGATAATTTTAGAGGTGTAATTTTGCAGTTATTAGCAACTATATTACCATCTGTCATCTGTCCATCTGTTCCTTTCAGAATGCTTTGACTTGTGGGCACAGGTCTTTTTTTTCTATTTTTGTATATGGAGTTTGACTTATATTTTGACATTTTATACGTCAAATAATTTTACCTTTTTGCGACTGATTCACCTGCAATTTGGGCAACAACTAAATATCCATTGACTGTGTCGAAGTTTTTGCAGTTTAAAGGAGCTGTGTCACGATTACTGTGGATGCTGAAAACTTTTAACAAAGTAATATCCACTCGATTGCGAGTCAAAATCAACGTCCATCCTTGCTAACCCGTTATCGTTTTGCATTCTATTTATTTTATATTACAGTTTTATATGGAAATTTGAGGATTCAAAACGTCATTTTCTCACTTTAGCTGAAGGACGCAAAGAATGTAAGCTGGTTTGTTGACTACCAGTAATCATAGAAGAAGAAGGTATTTTTTTCTTTTTCTATGACTATTGCCAATTGCAATCCAGTTTACATTCCTCGGATTTTTCAGCTAAAGTAAGAAAATGGCGCTTTGAATCCTCAGATTTCCATATAAATCTCCGTGATATAAAAGGCAAAGTGCTTGAGTAACTAAAATATACAAATAGAATGCAAAACAGAAAGGGTTTTGCAAGGATGGACGTTGATTTTGACTTGCAATTGATCAGATTTACTTTGTTGAAAGTTGTAATCATCCACAGTAATCATGACACAGCTCCTTTAACATTATTCAAATTTAAAGTCATTTATCAAATTTTTCGGGGGGATCCCTTCACCCTTTATCCCTTCCTGAAAGCAGAAAAAACTGTTCAGTCAACCGCAGCGACCTGCTACCATCAACTCAGGAGGCGTATGCCATTGCGCTTGATTCCTCCTACTCACGTGATGCATATGCTCATGCACACACACACACACACACACACACACACACACATTCACGTGTACCAACCCACACACACGACACACATTTGCATACCTACTGCACGTGCAAGCTCTCCTAAGCCAGATACCACCAATGTCTTTCCTATAAATACAGTGTGGGGGGATTATGATAAACACAGTGACAAAAGCCACCTACTGTAAGAGTGACTGCACACCAATGTGTGATATGTAAATATTCACAAGGCGAGTCTTTTCTTTCTAAATGCAATCATGTGGCACTCAACGACGCACACTGCACCAGTCATATTTGACCAGATTTTAGGGGGGCACAGACACACAAGCGTCCATTATAACAGCCTCCTGTGCAGCTTTCATCTGTGCGATACAGGAGGTGGTGTTGTTCATCTTCCCTCAAGTCAAATTACGTGGATTAAAACCAGGTTTTTTTTGGGCTCGGATCCTCGTCTCACTTAGAGACATTACGCACCAGCGCAACTGATGTTGGCAAGATGATAGGCTTTTCAGCCATAGTTTCACTTTAAATCAATGGTAACAATTCAATAAAAATATGAAGTCAGCACATCATCCGATGTCTCCCCATGGATTGGTTTGTTCAGTTATTATGCCAGTTGGACAACATAAAATTATATGTTGGACAAAAAGCAAATTACATTGCTGCGTCTTACATGAATACTGGACCACTCAGACTCATTAGCTGTGCTTAGCAGTCCTTGTGCAATGTGACAGTGCCCTGAAACCCTGCCCTAAGCAAGTCAGTGGGTGACATAACTGATTTAGAGAAACACGCCAATACTGACCCTGATATCACATATCGGCCCGATAGTAGAATCGAGTATCGGTATCTGATACTCGATCTGGTATCTGATACCATTATTTTCATGAAAAGTAATTCAGTACATTCATACCTACGCATTTACTTGTTAATTTTTTATTTTTTTTTGTTTTACAAAGTTAGGAAAGAAATGTTTAAATCAAGCCGGATGATACAATACACATAAAAGAATGATCTTAGTCTCTTCCAAGCAGTGAGGTATAAAGCTAATAAATTAACCACTGCTATCAGATCGGTACTCTGTATCGGCCGATATCCAAAGCCCAGGTATCCGTATCAGTATCAGGAGTAAAAAAAGTTGATTTATTCATCCATGGCTATTTGGTCCACATTATCTTGATATTCTGTGGGTCAAATAAGTCCTCTTGTGTTGTTGGAGACCGTATCTTTCGGATGAAACACGACACCAAGGCCTTGGCTCACTGTGGTCATCAAAGATCCAAACTACACTTTAGGGAAAATATAGAGGATTCCCCAGAGTCCTGAATAAATTCCCAAACTGGCTTTTGCAATCTGCCAGGTAATCATCCTCCAGTTTAACTGCCAAAAATCATTTCTCCCCCCCCGCACCTCAGCTGACGTGTGGCCAGCTTTCTGGCACAAAACGGCTGTCGTGCGTCATCTAGGGTGGGTGCGAAATATCACTGAAGGCAGAGCCGAGAGTTTGTAAGAAGCACTGTGAGTTTTGAGCAAAAATTCAGCAAAAACATCAGTGATTATAATAACAGCCAGCAAACACACTGACAGATCATCACTCAGAAAATCAACCATTGCTCGAGCCAAACCTGAAACACGGTCATTATGGAGGCTGGAAAGGTATCAAAGTTGGTTGGAGTGTAATCCTCAAAGATGAACCTGGGGGTGGGAGAAAGGAATACGTCAAAGGTCGATAATAAATCCAGAAACACTAACTTTTCACATAAATGCATCTAAATGCCATGAGCTTAAAGAAGTGATGCAATCAAATTCGGACTTCCCCCATCTCTCGGTGTGAATGCACAATTATATCTGGTGTATTTCAAGCATGGATATTGTTGCATTATGAAAATTCTGCTCTCCTCACCATGACTCATCAAAGTGGGCCGTGATTTTCCCGCTAGTGAAAATCCCACTCTCAAAATGATGCGATGAAAGGCTGCACTTCTCTGAGGCTCTGACATCATTGGGTGGAGAAATTTTTAGAAATTTTTAGACTCCGCACTCCCTTCCCTCCCCCTTCTTCCTAATGAGGCGAATCCTATGACCAACTCTGGACACGCCCCTCAAACTCATGTAACCCTGCCCCCTAAAAAGCTTGCTTTTCATTTGGAAGTACATCAGATAAAGGAAATAAAATGCACTGGTAATTTCTGCTGCATCAGCTCATGGGTTATAGCTTGCATCATAGGTAAGGGGAGTTTTTTGGCTAGCAGTGGCAAAGCTATAATATAATTTCGATGTATAGAGGCCTGAAGTGAGTAATTACTTTTTTCACATTTTTGAAAAAATCAGCCATCTCTAATTTCACCTAATTCAGTAATATCTAGTGAACTATGTAAAAGCATGCTCATACGGGACCCATGCTCCCATCTCTGGAGAGCGCAGAAGGTTTGTACTTATCCTTCTAAAAATGTCAGCGGCCTCTTCTTATCATTCATGGTCATAATTCCAGCATAAACCAAGTGAACCTGGAGGGAACCTGAACCTGTCATTGCTCAAAAACAATTCTAGAAGGGCCCAGATGACCAGCAGAAGGTGCTTGAGTGACAAACAATTCTTACCTGACAGGGAAGGCATACATGTGGGAGTGTAGCCCTCCAATATCCCTGTGCAGCACAAGGGATATGCACTGCTTTTATGAGGCTGCAAGCCCCAGAGTTCTTTGGCGTGACTGGATGTGAGATCGTGGTGAATCACACCCTTGCACTTCAAGCAGCGCCTTTACCAACTGAGCCAACCCAGTAGGTGAGTTATAGGTTTTTTAAAAAACAGTTATCAATTCTCATTATATATACCAAGAGGTACTAAAAATGCAACAAGCAACAATTTACAAAGTTTTATGCAAATAATGTTATAAGGAAAAAAATAAAAGAATATGTAAAGTACAGTAATTCAGTCAGGTAAACTAATGTATTTGGATTGAACAAATTTATTGACACATAGATGTAATGACATTAGAGTTTGGCGGAAGGTTCTGCTCTAGAGGTGCTCTCTACCATGGGATAGCAAGAGCATACTAAATAACAACCAAATTACGTGGGGAACAGAACTCATGAATCCCTCGACTGTCAGACTGAACAGAACCAAAAAGGTGGAGGTGGCAGCAAAAAAAATTTCTCACCTTGTACATGAGGCAGCAAAGGTGAGGGGGCTTCACTGTGCTTAAATAGACCAACATAATAGGTTCTTAGTTATTGCCGCTCTGCGGTTGGTGGACTCTCACTCATGCAGACAACCGCATCAGGTGCTGTAGAATGACCCGAATTTCCCGCCTGAACTAGTTCCACTAATTAGCTCACAAATACTGTGGAATTGGTGAGTCAACAGACCATGTGCTAAAATAGTCCGATACACGAGCCACTCTCCAAATGATCTGTAAAAACAAGAGTGGGCAAAGAAATGCTGTCTGCATCGCTCAACTTTGGCTATAAAAAGCCAGGCTAAAAAACTTGAAGTTTGCAAAAAGTCATGATGCCACTATTGACACAAAAAAATAGCGATCAGGCGGTTGGAATGCTGATGGCTGGTATGAGTGCAGCCAGAGTTACGGCACACCTTGGCGTCCATTGGGCAGCCACGCGTGACCACGTGTGTGCAGGACCGTCACATTCGCGTGACGTATCACAGAGACCGCCTTCATCCAGCAATGCTGATCGTTACGAGATTCCTGGCAGACAGCGCGACCACATAAGCTCCCGTATGGTGTGAAGATGGCTCCACGATGAAGGCAAGTTTTCATTTAGAGTACAAGTTCGCAAACATGCTACTTGTTGACTCTGGGGACAGGCACATTCTAACAGAAATGAACAAAATCATCAATGGCATCACAGTATTTTTAGTGATGAGTCACGCTACATACTCTATTGCAAAGATGGGAGACGACGCGTGTACCGGAGACAAGGCGAACGGTATGATGATCCACGTGTCATACGAGTGCATCGATTCGGCGGCGATAGTGTGATGGCGTGGGCAGCTATAGGGTATGGCTGGAGGTCACCACTGGTATTTGTTGATGGAACACTGATAGCGCAATGCTATGTGAATGAGATCTTGGAACCACATATTGTGTCCCACATCTGCCAAAACTGTCACCTCATCTTCATGCATGGCAACACCCCTCCTCACGCAGCAAGAATTACACAGCACGGCCTGGACACTAACAATGAAAGGGTGCTAGATTGGCCTCCTTATTCGCCAGACATGAACCCCACTGAACATTCTAGATCAGCGAGTTCGCCCTTGGGATCACCCTCGCACTGCTCACAATGAACTTCCTGCTGCTCTGTTGGCAGAGTAAGCTCAGATCCCATGGAGTCAGATTGATAATTTGGTGACCTCTGAGTCACACAGGACTCAGGCCCTGCCACCAGCAAACGGTGGTCAGACAGGTTATTGGTACAGTTTGCCATAAGATCCAGGGGGATGTCTGATTTTGTGAAACAGTCAAGGCAATGTTAGGAAATGTGTCAATGAAGCTGTCAAAGCGTTACAAGTTTGTTTCCAAAATGTAAAAAAAAAAAAAAAATATATATATTCCAAAATATTAAGCCCCTCAGGCCATGACCTTGCAGTTGCACATAGTTTTGTGTCAATTGGACAAATAGTTCCAAAGTTATATGACAAAGCTCCACCTTGTGTCAAAATTTTGAACCAAACAGGTATAATGTCATCGTGGGACACATCCTAAGTTCATGACCTTTCATTTGCACTTGATTTGAGGTCAATCGGACAAATATTTCCAGAGATATGATAAAAACAGTGATTTTTTCAGTTTTTGGCCCCTGGTGGCCAATCTAGAAATCGTAAATTGTCCAAAATCAAACCAGTTCTTCCTCTTTATGATACTTACTTATATGCAAAACTTGGAATTTCTAATTTAAATGTTACTGAAGTTATCGCGTTAACACTTAAGGCGACGCGGCGGCGGTGGTCGGACCAAAAACATAATATCCCCAAACATAAGTACCAAAAGGACAAAAAAATTGACATAATACCATAGAGCGATAATCCTGTGCTTCTCACAAGGTGCAAAAATCTTTAGATTTTTAGAAATTCATACTATATATTTATAGTATGAATATTTAGAAATTCATACTATAAGGTGTATTTTTTCAAGGTAAAAATTTGTTTTTCTCTAAAATGCAATTGCCACCAACATAAAAAAGCTGATTTACTCAAAATTAGTAAAATGGATACATTGCATTTTGGAAACACAAAATGATCACATATTATTAAAAAAAATTCCATAACACCATTTAAAAGTCAAAGGTTTACGTTGTTGCCTTTTTAAAGCCTCTTAGTATAGATATCATACACTTGGTCTCAATTAAAAGAGTTTTTTTTTTTAAATACAAATAATTGTTTTATAACAAGAATAATTTGCAAGAAAGTAGTTTCTGGCTGATTACAAGGTCCCAGGTGGTTGCTCTGCAATTCTGGTGTTCTCTTTTGACTGCAAAACTAGAATTTAGCAATGCCAAACAAAAATGTTTATTTGAAAGCTCCCACTGAGCGAACACAAAAAAACCAATCCATCATCAGTCCATCATCAGTGGGACTGTATGGAGATGGAACTGATTGTGTTAGCGGAAGGCGAGGCATTGTATGGTGAAGTGACTAATGCGCTGTCTCCTGCAGTCCCTGACTGTTGGTCACAGCTAAAAGAGAGAGCTCTCTCTCCGCTTGCATACATAAATCAATATCCCCTCGAGACTTGCATCCGGAAGCTTTTGCCTTAGCCTAGCGGAGTCGCACCTGCCGCCGAAAAGCTGCATCCCCAGGAGGGCGAAGACGACGATGAAGAGGAAGAGTAAGAACAGCAGGCTGATGATGGACTTCATGGAGCTCATGAGAGACACGACCAGGTTTCGCAGAGACGCCCAATACCTGCAGACACCAAACCACAGAGTTAGTAACCAATCAGCATCAGTCAACCCCACAAAATTAACAGCCAATCACCAGCGCCAAAGGCACCAAGTACCTGCACAAAGCCGCACACACAATTATCAACCAATTAATTTTAGACGCACCCACTGATGTACTACCAATCAGCAATCAGTATCAGAGATGCGCAGTACTTTACTTGCACAGTCACGGCCACAATTTTTTAACGATTCATCTGCATCAGACACGCCCATAAAATTAACAACCAATAAAAATTCAGTCCCAGAGACATTAAGAACCTGCACATAAATGCCCACAAAATTAATACGCAGTCAGCAATAAGCATCAAAGAGGTCTATATGCCTGCACAGACACGCCCACAAAGTCAAGAATCAATCAGCAGCAGATTCACCCGTAAATGCAATATCAATCTTTCAAATTCGGAGACACCAAAAACCTGCATGGATGCACCCACTAAAGAACTTTAAAAATCTCTAACAGCTAATCAGCATAAATACAAAATTATCTATTCAAAATTCAGCATCAACAACTCCTGGTACCAGCACTTGTCTGCTGAATTAACAACTAATTAGCATCAGTGACAACAGTATCTGCTGACATAAACAAAATTAACAACCAAGTAGAATCAGTTGAGCCTCCCCTGAAATTCCCAAAAAGTTACAACCAATCAGACATGAAGATGACTGCACTGGAAACTCAGAAAATTAACAACTCAGAAATACCTAGAACATAAACAAACACAGCCAGAAATTAATAAAAGCCTTAGATGCTTAGCACCTTCACAAACAAACCCAAATTAATACCGACCAGTATGAGGACAGACAGCTCACTGCATGCAAATAGAGGGGAAATGGCTCTACAATATATAAAATGGCGAGAATGGATAATTAGGACATGTTTGTTTTTACCCTAAGAGCGCTGACATAAATTTAAAAAATATATAAATTTAGTTATCTTGTGTTGTAGAAAACCTATCATGTGGCAACCTGTTTGAAAGAGCTCCCCCGTGTGTGCATTTAGGGCTCAAAGGGTTAATAGTCTTCACAGGGGGCGCCATTTATGCAGGAAAAATACCTCCACGGCAAAGTGGTCTCCCACTGGGATTACTAACTCAACAAATATGCTTTAATTATTCATATTTTCCAGTTCATAAATCGCAGAGGTATTTCCCCTGCATACTGATTACATTCAAGACAAGCCCAAAGGACAAATACAAGACAATAAAAATTGCATAGCTCGAACTGGTACAAGTAACAGAAGTGCTACAGGACAAAGACGGGACAGAAAGGAAGTGGGTATTCAGCAGGCTTGGGCCAGAAATGGGCCATCATTCCATCGTCCTGTCCAAACTGAAACTAGCGCTGAGACGCCATCTGACTAGGAGACGCAACCATAAGCAATGGGTGAAGTTCTGCTCATTTAAAAGTGACACACAGTCAAGAGCAATAAAGTGAGGATGGCAGATAGCTCATGGCAGATCACCGTGACAACACCACCGCATTATGCGGTCACACTTTAGATGAAATGTTGCTCATTAAGGCTTCGTACAGCATGTATAATGCCTTGATAAATGTCTTCATAAATCATACATAAGCAAATGTCATGCTTTGTAAATGGTGAAATTACACTTCCTTGTTCAGCACGTGATGCCAGAAGTGATATACTGTAACTGACAATGTTGCTTCGCTAGTTGCTAAATGCTATAAAGGGTAACATTGTCAGCTAAGTGGCATTGTCATTGTCATATCTGGCATCACATGCTGAATAAGGATGTGTTATTTCACCCCTTACAAAGTATGACATTTACTTATGAATGATTTATGTCTCATTTATGAAGGCATTATACATGCGGTATACAACCTGTATGAGCAACACTTCATCTAAAGTGTGACCCATTATGCAAACCTCCAAGTTGAAAATGAGATGAATGACGCTACTATTGGCTTGGAGTGATTTCAGCCTTTAGCGGCGGGGTCACCATTTTTAACCAAATAACAAGGGACGGTGTGAGGCTTGAGGCTAATTCGATTTGGCTCTTCCGGAAGCAGCAGAGGAGGCTCTTCTGTGTTTGGAAATCGAAAGTTACCGAGGAGATGAGTCAATGCACCAGTACCAATGCAACAAAAACACATCTTGAATCTAAATACAACTACACTGTGCTTTTGTGCTCATGCAATGTATATCGCTCATCAGGGCATGAAATACCAGCAAATTATCCTTACCGCTTGTTTGGCAACAATTGTGGCAGGCTATAGCTGGTAAGGTGTAAAAGGAGGCACCGCACTCACTGCACTTGTTCTGCCCTGTCAAGCCAGACGGCAGTATCTGCAAAAAAGTGAAACTGATAAAATTGGCCTTAAAGTTTCACTCTTGGTACTGGAAGGCAATTACATGGACCACAATGCTATCAATTACAATGATTTCCTATTAGACCCTGAATTTTTGGTGAATCAGAATATCCTTGAGAAGTTGACCCAGGAGATACTGCAGATTCTGCCCTTTGGCTTCACCTCCTGCCCATACTGCTAATTTGCACATGCAGTAACTCTGTACATGTGTATTGATCAGGATAATCTCTATTAAAAATAGATGGAGCTGGTGCTGTAGAGGGTCAATGGTGGGTTTTTGTGCAGACACTGCCATCTGGCTTGATAGGGCCTTGTAGATATGATGGCTCCTGACTGCCATGTTTTCTGTTGACTCTTCCAACAATTTCTTGAGACTGAAACCAGAAGGAGCCGAATCGAATGTTCAGGAGAGGTCTTTTAAAATCAGATGAGACCTAATCGAATGGGACTCTGGGTATGGGTTCACACCTGGGACAAACCACTAAGTCACTGTATCAGCACCCTGTAAACCCAGATAGTGTGGTGGTGCCCTCACATGTTTTGTGGAAACCAACTGCTTCAAAAAATTGTTTAAGCCAACTTGATTGCCCTGGGTGGATGGTATTTAAAAACATGGTAAATGTATTTTGACAAGTTATTTTACCATCTTTTTAAGTTCTGTGAACACAAGATCATCCAGTTGTCTTACACAATTTTTAGAGGTGATCAGTTGCCAAAAAAACATTGAGAGCACCTCACAAACCAGGTTTACAGAGCAGGAAGGGGTCGCTAGCTGCAGTGCACTCATGGGGCAGATATTTGTAGGGCTGAAAGAAGACTGCACTGGAACCGCTCATTTTATTAGTCCTTTTCTCTTTGCTCCTATCCTGATCTGGAAATCACTCATGGTCAGCCATCTTTAAAGATAATAAGGCAATACACTGACCATTCTAAGAGAGAAAATAAAGTGTCACAAAGATTTCTTTATTTTTCCATAGATTTACTAGTCTTCAGTGGTGTAGTGGAGGGTATATGCAGGTTTATGGAATATATCTGCCGTCTTTTCTGTCAATTTACAGAATACCCATCTATCAGCCAAAGAGCCACTGCCATAAGATCGGAGAGTTTACCCACCCTCTCATTACTGATGGACCCAACTACCCAATAATGTGTGGCCACTTGCCCTGGGACCATTCCAACACTGCCTGTCTTGCTTCCTTTCCTAGCCTACCCCAATGGGTGGAGCTAAGAGCTAGGAGAGGATGCAAGGAATGGCAGAAGGAGGTAAAGAAACCCATTGAGTGCAGGTATAATGATGCAGTTTGATTTAAGATCCTGCAGGCTAACATCGAGTTTAATAACTCTATTAGCTTCCTGACGGCTCTCAGCGTTGGCTCCGTGCAGCGAATCAACCAACTGCTGTGTGCTTAGCCTGACAAGCTAATTGGTATATCAGTGCGGTAATTAGCTCCCTCTGATCCCCCACATTAATATTGAGTGAAACAACAGACGACTGAACGCTCTAACATACGGGAACGAGCCGTGGATTTCACGCGCCGAGAACAGGGCATAATCGCATTGAGGGCAAGCTTCGAGGAGCACGGATTTTAAGCTCGGCTTTGAGAAGAGAGTGGGATGATGACAGCCTTCCAGGTGTTCGCAAATAAATATTTTGTCAGTCTGTCTTTTCCCTTCTTCGTTGTTTGTAACACCTGTGGTGACTGGAGGCAAGTGGAGACAGAGCTTAGCAAACTGCTCTGGGTGTCACAGTTAACCCCGGGAGACCACGCTGTCAAGCTGTGCTAAACAAACCCAGGAAGAGCGGGACTGATTTAGCCCTCCATGTTCTCCATGTTTGACTTCTCATAAGAAAGTCAGGCTGGCTGGAGAAATGTGCCTTGCGTGTGAATATGTACCCAAACTTGAGTCCAGCTTGAGTGGCATAGCCTCACACACAGCAGCAAACAGAAACAAACTGTCCAGAAAAGATTCAAGTAAGGTTTCACCTGTATGCCATAGGCCACACCCACACTTACAAGACCGCACCTACAAAAATGTTATCACTGCTACATTCCATTGGCCACGCCCACATGGCCTAAGCCTCACCCACATGTTCTGGACAATGCATGTGCTCACATAGCCACAGATATACCTCTTTGGTCACACACTTAGGAGCTCAGTTGTGCCCATAATCACTTGGTCACACCTGCACTCACAGAGTCATACCTGTGCCCACCTGACCACACCCACGAATGCTCAGTCATGTCTACATGATAGACTGTATAAGAAGATGGATGCAGCGCCTGGGTCTGAAAAGTGAAGCCCATGCAGAAATCTCTGAAAATTGCATTCTATTTAATCGTCAGCAGATGGCGACAGCAGTGGTTGCAGAAAGCAGTTCAATGCTATAGAAGTCTACAAGATCCACCCGTAGATCCACCTCCCCTCCTCCCTGGATCTTCAATTCACGCTATCGTCCAAAAGGAATTACATCCGGTTTCAAAATGATAAAATGGCGCCGTTCAAATTGCCAAAATTGAGGCTTCCTAAGCTAACTGGTATGCTGAAATCAATGGGTGACGTCACGGTTGTTTCGTCCATCTTTTAATACAGTCTATGAACTACACTCCCCTGGTTACAGCAAGCATATACTGCGCTGCAATCACTGCACCCCATCTACAGTCCTGTGATCACGCCTGCACTCACTTGGTGATTTTGAAGATCCTCAGGAGCCGCAGAGCACGAAGGACGCTGATCCCCAGAGACACGCCTGGGCGGAAGAAGCCCCACACCACCTCGAAAATGCTGCCCACAATCACCTGCATACAAACACACACACACACACACACACACGTCCACACGATAGACATTCAAGCAAATAAATTTACACACAAGGCATGGACGTAGGCAAACACACACGCCCAGATAGATTGTGTTACCATATCAGATGACACATAACAAACAAGATCACTATTACTATATTATCCAGTAATGGTGTTATAAAATTAGTTGTTAAATTAAGTTAAAGACAAATACTGCTAAGTCTCTCTCTTTCTCTCTCTCTCCCTCCTTCCCTCAAATTCAAATTTTTCAAATTCAAATTGCTTTATAGGCAGGACAAAATGAAATCTTGCATTGCCAAAGCAAACAAAATTAATAGACAAACATTCTGCATTGTAAACACCCTCTAAAGACGCTGGAAATGCAGGCAGGACGCACCCCACAGTCAAAGCAGTTGAAAGAGGAGTGGAAGTAGAGGCGCAGTCCCAGGCCGTACATCTTCAGAAACATCTCCATGAGGAAGAGCCCCAAAAAAACGAACTCTGCGTAATCTGCAAAAAGAAACAACCAATCAGAGCTAACTAGCAGCATGTGTACAAATACACAACTAATCAGAGCTAACTTGCAGCGTATGTACAAATACACAACCAATCATAACTAACTAGCAGCATGTGTACAAATAAACAAGCAATCAGAGCTAACTAGCAGCGTATCTACAAATACACAAGCAATCAGAGCTAACTAGCAGCATGTGTAAAAAGAAAGAAGCAATCAGAGCTAACTAGCAGCATGTGTAAAAAGAAAGAAGCAATCAGAGCTAACTAGCAGCATGTGTAAAAAGAAAGAAGCAATCAGGGCTTACTAGCAGTATGTGTACAAATACACAACTAATCAGAGCTAACTTGCAGCGTATGTACAAATACACAACCAATCATAACTAACTAGCAGCATGTGTACAAATAAACAAGCAATCAGAGCTAACTAGCAGCGTATCTACAAATACACAAGCAATCAGAGCTAACTAGCAGCATGTGTAAAAATAAAGAAGCAATCAGAGCTAACTAGCAGTATTTGTACAAATACACAACCAATCAGAGCTAACTAGCAGCATGTGTAGAAATAAAGAAGCAATCAGCTCTAACAAGCAGCACATGAATGAGTAAACAACTAATCAGTGCTAACGGACAGCACATACACAAGTAAACCACCAATTAGTGCCAAGTATCAGCACATGCCCAAATAAACAACCAATCAGTGATAACCAATAGCACATACACAAATAAGCAACCAATCAGTGATAACTAACAACACATGCACAAATAAACAACCAATCAGCCCCAGTCGGCAGCTCAAACACTGGTTCCCCAGCGCGATATATAGACATCAACACAAAAACCAGAATCAAGGGCGTAGTTGATGATTAATTCGGGGGAATGGGGTTGACCAGCCCCCCCTCCCAATAACAGGAGTGTAACAACACCAATCAATGCATCTCAACACCCACAGTGTTCAAACTAAAGTTAAGCCCTTGCACAGAACCTCAGTCATAAGTGGAGACAGATGTAAAGACAAAGGTATATATCTATATACAAATATAGCCAAGTGACAGGGGTAGATGAAGGCATGGAGAAAGAAACAGCAATAAGAATAGAGAATAGGGATGGCGGTAAGTGATCGATATATGGATACGTATAGACAACAGATGTACAGACAGAGGATAGGGATGGCGGTAAGTGATATGTAAATGGATCAGACTTCAAATGATAGAGATTCAGACAGAGGATACGGATGGGAATAAGCAATAGATAAACAGATTGGTATTGATATAAGTGATAAAAGATACAGACAGAGGATAGGGATCGATAGAAGTTACAGCTAAAAGGGTTCAGATCGATACATTGAATGGGGATGCGGACACAGGATAGAGACTGAGATTGGGCATAGAGAGAGACAGGCACCGAGATAGATATGCGGGACGCACACAGGAAAACGGTGAGCCAGGGGGGTTGGTCGTGGTGTACGATGGCCACGCAGATGGTGTTGAGGGCCACCAAGCCCAGCACGATCCAGTAGAAGCTGTCGGTCTTCACCATGCGCCGGATGGAGATTCGAAGCATGCGCTCCTTGCGACGGAAGTAAGCTGCTGGACCACGTTTTCCTGTGAGACTGAATCGGCCTCTCGGGACACCTGACCAGGCAGGGACCAATCGTAGTCCAGATAAATACACAGTGAACCTATGACTAGTTGGAATTATTAATAGTGTAATGGTAAACGTAGACCGCATCATGCTTCTTTCACATTGTACCACTGGAACTAGCATTACGCTATTTTGCTACCATAGAGCTGGAACCAGATAAGTTCATTACATCCCTTTCCAACAGTAAAGCTGAAATCATTCTGGCTCATGATATCCCTTTCCCACTGAAGCGTGGGAACCAGGTAGAGTCATCGTATCCCTTTCCCACTGTAGAGCTCAAACCAGGTTGTCCCATTATATTCCTTTCCCACTACAGAGCCAAAACCAGCCTGGTTCTTTATATCCCTTCACCACTGTAGAACTGGGACAAGGTCAGTTCATCATACCCCTTTTCCCACTGTCGTGCTGGAACCAGGTTGTTCATTAAGTCCCTTTCCCACTATAGAGCTGGAACCATGCCAGTTCATTTGTGCCCCTTTCTACTGACGTGATGGAACCAGGTTTTTATATTATTATATCCCTTTCCCATTCTATAGCTCAACCAGGCTGGTTCATTATTCCGCAAGCATTGTAGACCTGAACCACATAGGGACATTACTCCCCTTTCCCACTGTAGAGCTGGAACCAGGATGGCTCATTATATCCCTTTCCCACTGTAGAGCTTCATCAGGCTGGTTCATAACATCCCTTTCCCACTGTAGAACCGGACCCAGTCTGGCTCAACATACCCCTCTTCCACTAGAGTGCCACTACAGGCCGGTTCATTACATCCCTTGCAGAGCTGGAACCTGGCTGCAGTACTAAAGCAGACTGGCTCATTATTTCTCTTTCCCATCGCAGGCTGCCACATTCCGGCTTAGCAGTTTGGCTCACTTACCCCCAGGACCCCTATCGTCACCAGGCCCACGACGGCCTCCGCCCAAACGGGTCTTCTTACTCGTGGCTCTCTTTAGCACTGAGGAAACATAATCCACACATAGCAGAAACATGGTGGCACCAACGGAACAGAGGCCAGCACACTCCCTGTTAATCGAATTCCTTAATTCCATCGACTAAACTAAAATGACGTGCACAAATGCACAGCCACTCACATACAAACACACACAAATACTGACTCAGGTGAGCCCTCACACTCAGGCAAATGCAGACACACGCACATACACACACTCACACACACACACACGCACACACAGGTGAGTGGGCTCTTGAATGAAGCCAATGAAAAGAAACCACAGTAACAAAAGAAGAAAAACTCCCCGCTGGACATACAGTACAGCAGTTCCTTTTTGTACAGTCACAGGTCTCACCATCTAAAGCAGAGGTCCCTGAATTTTTGTTCTCTTCAGCGAGCATCACCTCCTCTGCAAAGAGAGAGACAGAGGTAGAAGATGAGTGAGCAAAACACAGGCGTTTTGCCACAGCCCACCACGGCAAGACAGCATGTACAGTATGCCACTGGTGAAGAGGCAGGTTGGCTATATGGTGTAGTGCCCTGGTCCTCAAATCTCAGCCCACGAGGTCCGATAACTGCTGGTTTTCCACCCTTCCTTTACCTGGGACACAGTCTGGCCAATCAGAGGCACTACCTGTTCATTTACTTGCCTGGGATAACAGAAAACCTGGGCGGGATTTTGATTTGACATCCAGATTTGAGGATCCCACTGGATCCTGGCCATCAGAAGTAACGCAGCATTAAACTGGAGGTTACCTTACATCTTTCTTTGGCAAATACTGTATTTACACTCAGTCGGCTGTTAGCAGATTGATAACTAAACATTATTTTGCGTGCTACCGCAACTGAGTCGAGGTTTTCCCACGGACATCCAGGTTTTCACAATATCCACAAGTTGGCAGTAGGGAAACATTTATTTAATTATTTTTTTTTAGGGGTTTTGCATCCTAAAAAGAGGCAAAATATCCCAGTGAACTAATGCTAGCGTGAGAGTGGAATTGCATAACAATAGTTTATTTGGAACTGGAGTTCCTAAAAATAGAGAACCGTGACAACTCAAGAATAGGAGCCATTTTGTTTCCACTGCGCAAAACTGAGCCATTGTGCACAATGGAAATTGTTGGATTTTCTCGCTCTTTCCCCAAAAGGGAAACTTACTAATTTTGAAAAAAATCAACAATAAACCAGCTAACAATGGTTTTCACAATCATGAAAGGGGAAAATAGTCAAACTTAAGAAAAGAAAAAACGGAAAAAAATTTTGCTCACTTTGAGACGGGTGCCCGATAACGCAATGGAAACAAAATGCTTAATGACAAGATATTTGACAAGGAGCACTGTGTGTTACAGAAGCAACACAGTGCAAACAGTAGCATGACATTGTTGACACATACTAGTATACAATGAGTGACAGTGCTATCACACTGCTACAATGGCAAGGGAGGTTAGCAGTAGCGAGATGGTATTGATGCACTGTGGGTACTTATGGGTTACAGTAGCAGCGCAATGCAAACAGCAGCATCAGAAATTAGTAGATTCAGGGCATTGTTAATACATGGAGGCAGTTTATGGGTGACACAAACAATAAATTGCTAATAGTGGCAATAAAACGATTATAATAGCAGAACAGGTTGGCACCAGCAAGCTAGTGTTGATGCACGTACTGTATAGGTTACAACAGCAGGAAGTAAATGGAAATATATCTATGTTGTAATGCCCTATGTTCCAATTGCTTTGTGCTATACTTATACAGAATTTATACCATTTCATCACTGGCTACCTTTGATTACTCTGTTTGGTTAACATTTCAATTGAAAAATGAAATTAACATTGCAATGACATACAGCCAGCAACTCAAGCACGCTATAATAACGGAATGTACCGTAATTGGAATCACATTGTATGGAAACATAATTGTATTTCCCTTGCAAACCTTTTGACCAGAACTCCTGACATGTAAGAAAAACTGTATGGATGAGTAAGAATAATCTGTAGATATACTGTGCTAGCCTTTTCCACGCTGAGAACATGTAAAATTCAGCAACATTCAGCTGAAAATAATGACCAGGAAATGCAGGAAAAATTACCGTTAAAAAAACAGCATTAGCTCAATGGCGTTGATATGCACAAGTAGTCTGGGCAACAGCCGCATTACAGAACTATCAAGGACGGTAAAGTGGTAAAAGTAGCAAAACAGTGTTGACACACAGTTGTGGTCTATGGGTAATAGTATAGCACTACCGCGCAAACAGTTGCAAAACAGTGCCAGGTTATGGGTAACAGCACCAATACAGTTTTAACACGCAGTTATAGCTTAAAGGTAATAAAATAGAATAGAATAGAATTGAATTTTTTATTTCAGTCTCGAGTTTAAGAAAACGCAATTGAAAATGGGTTGCACAAGGGAATTGTTGCAGGTACAAACTCTCATTTTAAAAACATAGGTGAATTTTCTCCTCAATTCCCCAAAAGAGTTTACAGAATGAGAAACAAACATACTACTAGCACTGCAATGACTAGGCAGGGAAAGAATGCGACGAAAAGTATTATTGTAGGCTACAGTCAATTTACGCAAAGTGGCCTGTTTATAATTTCACCATAGTGGCGCACCATAAATACTGCTGCAAAAGGAACGGAATAATTGGATTTTAACCTCGTCACTACAAAGACTAAAATTTCTAATGAGTTGGTTACTTCTCATATAGAAAGAGCGCAACTGTGTAGTCATATCCAAATCATCTGTCCAAGATTCACTCATGTAGACTCCCAAATATTTATATCTATCAACAAAAAGTAGCTGCTGACCATACAGAGCAACACAAGGAACTTGAAGTAATTTCATCTTACTTGACAAAACAGACATACACACAGTCTTTTTACAATTATATTCAATATCATTTTCATCACCAAAATGCTGGCAAATAATAATAAAATAGCACTACTGAGTAAACAGCAGCCAGGCAGTGTTGACAAATACTGTCAGATTATGGGTAGCAGCACCAATACAGTTTTAATATGCAGTTATAGTTTATGGGTAATAATATAGCACTACCATATAAACAGCTGCCAGACAGTGTTGACATAAAGTGTCAGATTATGGGTAACAGTTTTAAAAGTAGCAGCGAAGAGCAAATAGTTGCAAGACAGTGATGACACATAGCGGCACATTATGGGTAACATTTGCGATGCATGAACTTCAGTTTTAATAGTAGCAGAAAAGTTCTCACTGTAGACGGTGTCAACACATAGAGGAAGGCTATTATGAATACAGTTCTTGCAGCAGTGATAGAAAACTAACAGTAGCATGACAGTGTTGAAACATAGTGACACATCTCGGGTAACAGTCGCAGTGAAATGCTAACACTGGCAAGATAGTGTTGACACATACAGGCAGGTTATGGGCACTAGCAGCAACTTGGTTTAAACAGTAGCAGCAAAAAGCTAACGGCGGCAAGACAGTGTTAGCACACAGTGGCACATAATGGGTAACAGTAGCAGAGAAGTGCTAACAGTGTCAAGACAGTGTTGACACGCAGTAGCATGCTATGGGTAACAGTAGCAGGGCAGTACTAACAGTAGCAGGGAAGCGCTAACAGTAGTGGGACAGGTTAGCAGCAGTGGGACAATGCTAGGAGAGGGGGCTGAGCTGGAGTGGATCGACTGAGTGAGTCAGTCTCCCGTCCTTCACCATGCTCTGAGTGGGAGTTTTGGGCGCTACCGCGCATCTCCGTTCCACATATTCACCTATTCTCTCCGGGAGGGGAGCGTGTGGGAGACGCGCACACGCGCTAAAACGTGACCAAGCAGGGGAAAGCGCATGGAGCGACGCCTCGTCTATTCCTCGCAGCGCTCAAATCCTGAGAAACAGCTTCCCTATGCCTCAGTTACAACATCTCTCTCTCTCTCTCTCCATCTGACACTCGCTCGCTTCAGACCTGTAGGTGTACTCTGTGCTCAGTCAAACCACGTCATCAGTTTGCTCATTACATTACATTTATTTTGCGCACGCTTTCGTCCAAAAGGACTCACAGCTGATTCCACAAAGGAGAGGCTTATTCCTTCTGGAACAAAAAAAAGGCCATTAAGGGCCTTGCAGAGGGGCCCCACGATCACATTGATCTTGTCGTGGTTGCAAACACCTAATTTCTAGGTTACGGTCGAGTACATGGCTGAAGGCACCCCCCCGGTATAAGTGAATTCCACGGTGCAGGACTGAGTCAGACTCCAGCATGCAGCATGACCTGTGCCGATGAGTAACTGAGAGAGAGAAGAGGAGAGACAGGCGGAGGTATGGCACCTGCTCGGTCGATCCAGGCCCGGTAACCGTTGAGTTCTCTCTCCACCTGCTGCTGCCTGCGGAGCTTCATAAAGGCCCTTCTGTTCTCCACCCGCTCTCTCTCTTTGGCAAACTCCCTGTGGGAACATGGCTCCGCAGTCACTCTTTCATGTGTGCCAGTGTGTGTATGTGTGTTGGCACGTGTGTGTGAGTGGCGCATGTGCTTGTGTGCGCGTCTATGTGTGGGCTAGTGGACATGCGTAAGTATTTGTGCGTGTTTGTGTGAGTGAGTGCATGCCTGTGTCTGTAAGAGAAAGTATGTGTAGATATGCACGTGTGTGTTTTCACTGTGTGCACATATGTGAGTGCACTTCCATGTGCATGAGCACATGTGTGTATGTGTGTAATTGTGCACGTGTGTGTGTGCATGAGTGCTTGAATGTGCGCATACATGCAATTCCCCTTTCAGTGATCAAAAAGGTAATTCTGTACCACAGTTTCCATCCACCAAAATCTATCCTCAAAATCATCACCCAGATAACGCCACTCACCCTGAGATCACCCCCAGCAGGTCATCACCCCGGTAACACCACTCACCCTAACAGCACCCCCAGCAGGTCATTACCCAGGTAACACCACTCACTCTGAGAGCCCCCCCAGCAGGTCATCACCCAGGTAACACCACTCACCCTGAGAGCACCCCCAGCAGGTCATCACCCGGTAACACCACTCACCCTGAGAGCACCCCCAGCAGGTCATCACCCGGGTAACGCCACTCACCCTGAGATCACCCCCAGCAGGTCATCACCCCGGTAACACCACTCACCCTAACAGCACCCCCAGCAGGTCATTACCCAGGTAACACCACTCACTCTGAGAGCCCCCCCAGCAGGTCATCACCCGGTAACACCACTCACCCTGAGAGCACCCCCAGCAGGTCGTCACCCGGTAACACCACTCACCCTGAGAGCACCCCCAGCAGGTCATCACCCGGGTAACGCCACTCACCCTGAGAGCACCCCCAGCAGGTCATCACCCCGGTAACACCACTCACCCTGTGAGCACCCCCAGCAGGTCATCACCCCGGTAACACCACTCACCCTGAGAGCATCCCCAGCAGGTCATCACCCCGGTAACACCACTCACCCTGAGAGCACCCCCAGCAGGTCATCACCCCGGTAACGCCACTCACCCTGAGAGCACCCCCAGCAGGTCATCACCCCGGTAACGCCACTCACCCTGAGAGCACCCCCAGCAGGTCATCACCCCGGTAACGCCACTCACCCTGAGAGCATCCCCAGCGGGTCATCACCCGGGTAACGCCACTCACCCTGAGAGCACCCCCAGCAGGTCATCACCCCGGTAACACCACTCACCCTGAGAGCACCCCCAGCAGGTCATTACCCAGGTAACACCACTCACCCTGAGAGCCCCTCCGGCAGGTCATCACCCGGGTAACGCCACTCACCCTGAGAGCACCCCCAGCAGGTCATCACCCGGGTAACGGCACTCACCCTGAGGGCACCCCCAGCACGTGATCACCCGGGTAACACCACTCACCCTGAGAGCACCCCCAGCAGGTCATCACCCGGGTAACGCCACTCACCCTGAGAGCACCCCCAGCAGGTCATCACCCGGGTAACGCCACTCACCCTGAGAGCACCCCCAGCAGGTCATCACCCGGGTAACGCCACTCACCCTGAGAGCACCCCCAGCAGGTCATCACCCGGGTAACGCCACTCACCCTGAGATCACCCCCAGCAGGTCATCACCCCGGTAACGCCACTCACCCTGAGAGCACCCCCAGCAGGTCATCACCCCGGTAACACCACTCACCCTGAGAGCATCCCCAGCAGGTCATCACCCCGGTAACACCACTCACCCTGAGAGCACCCCCAGCAGGTCATCACCCCGGTAACGCCACTCACCCTGAGAGCACCCCCAGCAGGTCATCACCCGGGTAACACCACTCACCCTGACAGCACCCCCAGCAGGTCATCACCCCGGTAACACCACTCACCCTGAGAGCACCCCCAGCAGGTCATCACCCCGGTAACACCACTCACCCTGACAGCACCCCCAGCACCAGATTTAGGACGAAGAAGGAGCCGATGATGATGAGGGGGATGAAGTACAGCCAGTTCCATGTGGGGCCTAAGGCGTCGTTAGTCTGAGTGCGAAGAATTAAACAAATAAAAAAAATTCAGCAAGTGAATTTAATGTTCAGATATCTGTACTCAAGGAGCTGTAAAAACTGCACAGCCTCCAGAAGAAATGCGACAGAACGACAAAACAGCAAGCAATAATTTACAAATCCCTTTTAAACTATATTCAATCGAAAAAAGTACAAAAGGTATGATAACGAATGTTTTAACTGATCAACTCTATTATTTTTGAAAATATTAGTCATTTTGAAATGAGATGTCTGTAGCGTGTGCCAGCGAGGTTGGGACAGGTGCGTGTTCACCGCTGTGTCACATCGAGATCTTGCTTTTGAACCGAGGACAAAAACTGTTGCCGTTTTGAAAGCAAAATTTGTTCCCATCCTTGCCAGAAATAGGACTTCAGCTGGTCAAGAGTCCAGGGTCTCCATCATTGTATCGTGCGTTTTATAATCCATTACATATATTCAGTGTCAGTCAAGTTCAGGCCGCAGGTAGTAACCACATTCTATGACCACAAAACAACGCTGTTGTAAAACCTGCAGCGTGTGGTTTGGCGTCATCTTGCTGGAACCAACCGGGGTGTCTATGAAAAAGACAATGTCTGGAAGACACAAGTTGTCCTGAATTGCATGTTGGCTCTGGCTCAATTTTGCCCTCACAGATGTGCAGGTTGCCTATGGAGTAATAAAGCATCACACCATGACAGACGCTGACTTTTTAACATTGCTTATTACGATCAGGAATTAGTTTGGCAGATGAATTCAGATCACAGCACTCCCTTGCATTTCCTCGTCTGCCAATTTTCAGATGAGTTTGAGCCCAGAGAAGGTGGCAATTCTTTTAGATGCTATTGATATACAGCTTCCTCTTAGAGTCAAGATATTGTGTTTACAGATGCAATAATGAGTTATGTTCACTGACACTGGTCTTCTGAAGTATTTAGACTACGAGCCCATGACGTCACGTCAGAGCAGGAAGCATTTCAGTTCTTAATGCAGTGTCATCTGAGAGCTCGTCGCGCATCTAATGTTTTTCTTAGGCCTAGTCTTTTACACTGGGAGATTGCGTCTGTTGCTCCTGATTCTCAGAGTCTTTTCCATAATCTTATGGGCTGTTAATGATGAGATCCCTTAATTCTGTGGAATCCCAAATTGAGAAACACTATTCTTAACCCTGTACTTTTTTCAACATATAGGTTGAGGATATTTATGCATCACATGTGGGGTTTTTTTGCAGCTTAACTGCATGGAATCAACTGAAATAAGATTTCACAGTAAATCCAAAATTTATAGCCCCCCATAGAAAATTCTGGTGAGATCTTCTGTGACAGCAACCCTGTTTCTCAGCAAAGATGTGCAAATCAAAACAAACCTAAAGGTAACAGTGCAGGTAAATTGACATATGTAGTACAAATTAATCTATCAGGCAAATAATCTGTTTCACTGAGTTTCACGAGCACACAGTCTAACATTTTCTCAGGAGAACGCCATTTAACCAATATCCTTATCTAAGAGAGTTTTTTTTTTTTTTTTTTAAGAATTTCTCCTCCATTCGACAGGCACACAGTGCAGAGAGACAGGAAAGTTGGGGAGAAGAATGGGGGATGACATGCAGCAAACGACCCGAGCAGGACCAGAACCCCGGTCGCCGCGGGAAGGCACCCTATGGCACACGCACCCAGACCGGTGAGCCACCAGGGCGCCCCTTATCTGTAAGAGTTAACACATTTAATTCAGTTTCTGCAAGAGCCAAAATTAGCTCACCAAAATTAACACTTGCGTATATTTAAAGAATGAAGGACAAATGCTGCTGGAATCCAGGTCAAAGTCAACAAGTTAGTAATGAGAGAGTCTTTCCAACATTTGTCGTCAGCCACAGCCAGGGGTGCCCACACTACATATTTATGGACAGGGGGTTCAGGCTTTATTAGCAGGGCTGGTCTTGCATGCTCTCCATCCGCAATTGATGATTTAAACTAGTTAATGCTCATTATTGGGGGAAGGGGAGGGGCTAAAGAACATTTCAAAGGAGCCTCATCCCCTTTTGGCCACAGCCGTGTTGATGCAACAAACTCTTACTTTTTATGTACATACTTTTTTATGTATCTATTAGTCTAATGTTTTGCAATATTTTGATGAGGTTCCAAAAAAAATAACACCAGAGATGCCAATTTTTACTGTCCTGGCACACGATCACACATGTGACTTTGGGAAACTCTGTTTCCAACACCAGTTGTTGATACTCCTACTGCAGCGCGCGCACACACACACACACACACACACACACACACACACACACACACACACACACACAATGGGCCATGAAGAATATTTTTAGAGATACAGCATTTTCAAAATTTCATGCATTCCTTCACTAGCTTATTTGTGGGCTATTTCAACAGTTAAATGAATATCCCCCATCAGGCTGTGAGCCTTTAGTGGGGGCGCTGGCCGTTTAAGAAGACTGGCCAGTTTGCCTGTTGTTATGTACGACAGTGAAGGGGCAGGGCTGGTTAGCAGGAGAAATGTCCTTGAATAGACATTCTCTCCCCCAGGCACAGAAGCGGGTTTTAAAATACGCGTCAATCGGTGCCTTATTCCGCCGCTCCCCACACCGCCTGCCTCTTTCCCTGAAAGGTACTCACGGCACTTCCGAATACGCCGGCACTCGGCAGGGTAAAGCGCGTCACTACCGCGACGGCACAGAGCGAGCACTGGTGAGCTCGGTGCGATCACAAGCTTGACTCACATTAACGACCCTGACAGCACTCTAGGATTAAACGAAAGGGGACATTTTAGAGAACGTCAGTCCAGCCGTGACCTGCAGTCAGTCAACGATAAAACCCATCGCCCAGTGTCCTGCTGTGGCCTGTTTTCAGCATACAGCATCAGGTAGGGGGGAAGCAGAGTGTCACATTGACATGGTTACCTGTCTGAACCGTAAATATCACAAGACCTGTCTGCGGGCGGGTCAGAATATGACTGATACCGTGATGACCGGCACGGAGGTGGAAATGGCATGGTGGTCAAACTGTTGGTTTTTTTTATCATTTTTTATTTTAATTTTTCCCCCTTTATTCCCCCCAGACCTGCACAAAGCCGATCTGTTAAGTTTACCACAAAGCGACCAGCTCCCATCAACTCAGGAGGAAGATGCCGTGGCACGTGATTCCTCCAACTCATATGATGACAAGCCCTCACGACATGACACTATGCAGTTACACCACCAATGATACACCGCCGTGTTGCAGGCATCAAATCTAAAATGAGTGGATATCTAAAAAAAACAATAAAGTTCATCAGTTTGAACATTAAATATTGTGTCTTTGTCATGTACTTAATTGAATATAGGTCGAAAAGGATTTGCAAATCATTGTATTCTGTTTTTATTCACGCATTACACAATGTCCCAACTTCATTGGAATTGGGGTTTGTGATTGGCTAAACCGTTGTTATATCACACTGCTGTGGCTTTATGGTATCCACATATATCCAAACTCCCAATGCTTCCATTCTCTCTACTCTGCCTACAACAGTACAGCCAGAGTTAATGAGGAGGCGTTGCCAACGAGACAGCATATGACCATAGATCATTTCCTTACCTACGTGGGGAACAGTGATAACCAACTCTCTCCCTGGTGATCTACCATCCTGTTGGATTTCATTTCAATCCAAATAGTGCACCTAATTCTACAACTCAGCAGCTCAACAAGATCTCTGGTGTTGAATGCAGAGTCCTTTAGTCAGGCTGGAGAGGAAACCCAAAAGACAGCGGATCTCCAAGAAGGTGGGGCGGCTCAGCTCTAATGGTTGAACAAGGTTTGGAGCAAAAACCTGCAAGACAGTATATCATCAGGAACATGGCTGGGCAGCCCTGCACGTGCTGTTGAACAAGGTGGGCTTTGTGATTTGAGCAGATGAAGTTGACAGAATCATAAATCTACAGGAACTAGGTTGGGCAGCCCTGCTCTAGAGATTGAATTAGATGCACCTTGATGAATTTTGATTACAGGATGGTAGATCTTCAGGAAAATTTTTGGACAGCCCCTCTCTATCTGTCAAACGAGGTTCGCTTTATACCATAGATCTCCAGGACTAGTCTGAGGAGCCCTGTTCTTGGTGTTGAATGAGACATGCTTTGTTAGGGTTGGACTGAAAACCAGCACTGAGGTAGATCTCCAGGAACACAGTTAGACAGCCTAGCTCTAGTGCTTGAATGAGGTTTGTAGGGAAAACTTACAGGCTGGTACATCTCCAGGATTACAGTTGGGCAGCCGTGGTCAAGCAACTGAATTAGGTTTACCAAGGTACGTTTTGAGTGAAAACCTACAAGATGGTAGATCTCCAGGAAGACGGCGAGGCAACCCTGTTCCAGCTGCTGAGCAAGGTGAGCTTTGTAGGTTTTGAAGCGAAAAGCTGCAGGACTGTGGGTCTCCAGGAACAGGGTTGGTTGCCACTGATATAAACGGTGTACTGCAATCGTGTGAGTGGTACTCACGTTGTACAGGACAGCAGTCCAGCCCTCCATGGTGATACACTGAAAGACGGTGAGCACGGCAAACAAGATGTTGTCGAACTGCGTGATGCCGTCGTTTGGGCCGGGCCAGGTCCCGTTACAGTCGTATTTATAAGGACACTTCCGTACTCCACATGGAAACTCCCACTCTGAGGTGTCTACTGTCTCATTTTCTGCAGGACAGCAAAGGGAACAGTGAGGGGTTGTTTACGCAAACATACGCGCATGTGCCTGTGTTTTACTGTGTGCATGAGCATGTGTATGTGTGAATGCGCACACGTGTGTGAGTGAGTGGATGCGCGCACATACAAGTGCCTGGGAGTTTGAATGTATGTGGCTGTGTGTGCGTCAGTGAACTGTGTGTGCGTGAGTTTGTGAGCCTAAGTGAGAGAGACTAAACCTGAGTGAATCATGTGTGTGTGTGTGTGTGCATGCCTGTGTGCTCTGGGAGAGAGGCCCAAATTCAGCAGCACAACTAATTATGATTCACATCATTCATCAGAATAGCATGCAAGGACAAATGTCTCCGGCAGCAGCTCAAAGGAGCCTCATTTTTCGCAGAAGCGACTTTCTTTCATTCCATTTATCTGTCTTCAACTCCTTCCACCTCTATGCCCTGTCCCCGCCCCAGACCCCATACCTTCAGCCTCGACAGTCTTACAGCTAATGCAGTTAATTTAATGCAAGCTTGTGAACCAGATCACGCCTGAAACATCACTCTGTTCATCCATGTCCTAACCTTATTTATACCACCTTCATTCTTCAATCCTAGTTTGTCTCATTTAACGTCCATTACGCCCATCTTCTTTCACCTAGTCACCTTGTAGGAACCACAAAGGACACGAAGGGGCGTTTATGACTCCAAGAAGAGATGGTTCTCCGGCCCTGAGTCTACATCAGCACGAATTCCTACAGCTATCCAATTCAATAAATATTACAAACTCCCATTTTAGGTGTGGCCTGGTATCTATTAAATCTGAGTGCATGCCCAACTGCATAACGCTAGCCCAGAGTGAGGAAATCAAGCTGCCTGCAGCCTGCCTGTTGTTGATTACAGTTTACAGAAAACCGCGTATCCCAACAGCCATGGCATGGCGGCATTTTTACGCAGAGGCTTATTAAGCTCATTAAAGCCACTCAGTGTAAACAGTCATTACTATGTGTGTGTGTGTGTATGTGTGTGTGTGTGTGTGTGTGTGTGTGTGTAGGCAGGGCAGAGAGGAGTTAAGAGGCACAACGGGGACACTGTGATTCATTAAGAGGCGTACAGAGCCATGTGCCACGTCAGTCTCACACAACAAAGCACAGCGTTTGAAAGCTCTGAATCTAGGGCAAAGTTTGAATACAATAAAACCAATAAAACCCAGCATTTCAAAGCAAAAAAAAAAACAAGGGCAAATTTTCAGTAAAGCACAACCGACAAAACACTGCACTTGAAAGAACTTAAATTAGGGTAAACTCCCAGGGTCAGACTGTGGAAAGTGTTCAGAAACTTATCAGCTGTGGAACAAAAGATCAATCTCAACTCTAAACATAAAATTACAGTGAGCTGAAGCAGCGTTTCTCTAACATTACTCTTCTGGGGACCCTTTACGTCAAATAAAAAAATACACCGTTGTATAATAATAAAAAATGAATAAGTATAAAAACAGAAAAATACAGAGACAGGGGCTCAATATACTGGTCTCGTAATAGCCTACCAAATTTTTATCATATTCAAACATGTATCATCAGTACGACAATATACTGTATCAAGGCTATATTTTAAGTTGAATTGATCACATTTTAAAATACATAAATGGGGTCAGGGAAACACAAAAAGGACTCACGCCAAATGGGGGTAACAGGAAGAAAGGAATAACATATTACGGCATTAACTACACGGACTACCTCTGCAGATGTTGTGTTGTCTGGCAGCAATTCACAAAATAGAAAACTGTGGAAAGTCCATTATTGTGCACATAATACAAACTAAACAGCCCGGTCGCCTGCGAGAACATGAGTGTAGCCTATGCACGCCCGCTTGTTCTCTTTTCACATTCCGTTTGAAAATGTTTTTGCTGTGAGGAAGCGATCTGGAACCAAATGCCAAGACACGGGATTGCAAAAAATAGGTGTTTTATTGAATAAGGGGGGTAACCCCCACAGAGAGAAAGGCAACAGTGCAGAGTCCGTAATCCAAAGCTCAAATTCCAATGGGACAGAGCAGAGTTCGTTACCAGGGCACCAATCACAAAAATCGTAGTCAGGCAAAACGGATTCGGTACACAGGTGTAGGTTTGAGGGAGAAGCAAACTCATAAGCCAGAAGACAGTCCTAATCGAAACCAGGGCAGCAATCCGCAAAATCAAAGTCGGGCAGAAAAAGGTCAAAAACTCACAGATGCAACAATATCCAAAAAGGGCAAACCAAGAATCTGAAGTCGGGCAATCCAGTCAGAAAGATAAATCACAATAAGTCGAGGCGAGAAACGTGGCACAAGAAACAAGGAAGTTTACGATCTGACATGGAAGTGAAAGTGAAGACGCCTAAAATACACATCCGGGGTGAACACATGACAAGGGAGAACAGGTGCGATCAATGAAACAATAATCAGGATTGACACATGAGGAATAATCTAATTACATGAATTTGGCAAATGCCAAAAACGCAGACAGGGATCACAAGACAATCCTATGAACAAACAACAGCTCCAATTAAGGAGTACTAAAGTGTATAGTCTAAAGAAAAGGGAAAGCCTGAGATATAAGTGGAAAACTGCAGTGGAGATAATTAGGGATAGACAAGGAGGGCGGAGATAAGAATTGGGCGATTGCTGAGAGATCGTTAGTCAATTAGTATGTGCAGCTATACAATCCCGAGTGCAAGTTAGTAAGTTAGTAAAAATATACAATGTTAATGAGTGTTAGTAATTATCGAAAACAATAAACTGTTAGTACTGTTAGTAGATAGCGAAAGGAGAGAGGAAGGAAGAACACGAGATATGAAGGAAGATTGAAATCCCAGACACCAGTAAATCACGTGAATGCCTGGCACGTAAGACTAAACCAAGAGCAAAGACCTACACAAGACAAGACGGGGTATAAGTAGTGCAAAGCATGGCATGGCAGAAATAAACAAGACAAGCGAAATGAAAACATGGCATGATAACTATGGCAAAGACTAAGAATAAACCGGATATGAAAAATAATAAAACAGGATAATCTAAAATACCTAAACACAATACATAATCCAGGAATGGTCAAAAGACAGGCAGTGGTCACTAAACACGAAAATCAATAACATGGCAAAGCCAGGCACAAAACTTAAACAAGGGCATGAAAACAGGATCCTAACAGTTGCGACCAAACCAAAACTCATGCACATGTTAAATATCAAAAGAATCGGTCGAAATTTGAGGCCCGTAGAGCGTTCACAAGAAAATATCTACGGACACAGCGGACACAACGACATTGAATCCATAGTAACCGCTGGACCTTGTCCAGGAGCCACAATAAACGAGCAGTATTGCTGTCTTGGATGTGCCAGTGATCTTGTCTTACACTTTCATTTACAAGCCCTTTCCAATGCCTGAGAGTCTAAAGTTCACCTGCCATTTCTTGGATTTGGAACGTGACGGCATCAATGCACATGGGGATTGGACTGACCTTGGTCAAAGCAGCAGGAACTACCATCTCATGCTATCACTGCAAAACAGAAGGCATCACTAACTTTTCATCTATCATGAATGGAGCGGTAGATTTAAAGATGTGATGGGCCCAAGGCTGAGAATTTTTAACGAATTTTTCATTTTTGTTTGGGCTCGTTTGCATGTTTTTAATGTGTATGGTCATCTCATCTTTCTTCCTCTTGAAATAATCCTCAGGTTTGTACACGAGATGTGCCTGCTTCATCACCAAATGTCTGCACATTTTTGATGGATTCTTTACTCAAACAAACCTGACAGATGGCACAAAATGTTAGGTTCTGACGCGCAACAGCCGCATGTAGCCAAATTATGTGCATGCAGGGTCCCTGACTGCATTTCAAAGGGCTGTGTTTTTGACAAAGGTTAGCAGCAAACGTCCCCTGAATTATTGTTGGTGGTTTCTGTTTTTATTGAAATAAAAGCCAAGATGTCATTGCATGAACCAGGCCATGCATAAAGCAAATATCAATGTGACACCATCGTTTACTCCGGGAGAAGTTTGTGAATTAGGGATCGGCCATCCATGCCAAGATCATATTTAACTTACTGCCCATGGCCATGCTAACGGCAAATTCACATCACAATACTCCTTCCTAAGCTTCACTTATGGAGGAATAACAAACTAAATATGGATATTCGCAAGCAGTCGGATGCAGAGAGGACAGGTCGATCCGGGCAAGTGATTGTCATGACAACACAGAATGTTTACTGAAACTGGGGCCTTCTGCAGGATGACCACGTCTTTCTCACATGCGAAATCAGTGGTGCGAAGACGGAATTTTAA
Source organism: Gymnothorax reevesii (assembly GCA_029721435.1). Classification (NCBI taxonomy): domain Eukaryota; kingdom Metazoa; phylum Chordata; class Actinopteri; order Anguilliformes; family Muraenidae; genus Gymnothorax; species Gymnothorax reevesii. The sequence continues at coordinate 126,255,788 of CM056576.1, read as the reverse complement.
TTAATAATATCTTCATTATAATAACATCCTCATTAATTATGAGGATAGATTTGCGGCAAATTTATTTTATGGAAATGGGCTCGCGGCTCGCCCACTGGTCCGGGTCCCATAGTTGAAAAAACGCTGCACTGAAGCAGTGTTACGTAAACACAGTCACAGACACACAGGCAGGTCTTACCCAGGATGTTGGGCAGTGGCTGGCAGGTGTGGTTGAGCTTTCCGCTGTAGAATTCCAGGCCAATGATGGCGAACATGAGGATGGCGAAGAAGAGGAGCAGGCCGATCTGCAGCAGCGGCACCATGGCTTTCATAATGGACTTCAGCACTATCTGCAGACCTGAGCACACACAAAAACACAGCGCACAGCGCACACACACACACACACACACACACACACATGCACACAAATGTACACAACAAGTATGTGTATACACAGTGCACACACACACATACAGATATGCACACAGTGCACACACACACACACACACACACACACACAGTGCAAACACGCAAAGCATGTACGCGCACACGCAGCACACGCACATAGAAACACATGTGCACGCACACACCACATAGACACATGATGCATCCACAAACACACAGAAGCATACAGCATATAAGCACATTTACAGTACGTGCCCACAGGAACATGCATTAAGGCACACAAGCACACAGGAGAACAGTGCGCGTACGCACATGAACACACGGAGTCATAGAGCAAACAAATACACGCACCGCATTCAAAAACACGCATGTACACAGACCAGATAAACAAACAGCACATAGGCAAACACACAGCACGTACATATGCAAGCAAACAGAATCACAAAGCAAATATTCAGAAAGACATTCACACACAGGGCACATACTCACAAAACCACACAAAAAACACATCCACCACATACACGTACAGTCGCACACGGGACAGACACAAACACATGGCGCACACATTCACACACGCACACACACAGGCACAAAATCACACGCGCATACACAGTATTAGCATTCATTACGACAGTCATTATCACTGCAAATGTTCATTCAACTGTGTGAAAGAGGGAGGAAGTATGCGAGTGTAAGAGCACGCTAGTGTCTGAGTGAGAACTCGTGTGAATGTGCAAGTGGGTGAATCTGCGTGAATCTTACTGGGGATTCCAGATACCAGTTTGAGGGGTCTCAAAACTCGGACTGCCCTGAGGGTCCGCAGGTCGACTGGGATGTTCATGTGAGCCCCTGCTGTGGCCAGGATCCTGCACGGACACACGGACACACACACACGCACAGAGGAGAAACAGATGTCAAGCCTTAGCCTAGCACACCACAAAAAATTATTCAACAGGCAGTCAGTCCAGTAATCCATGACTGCTGCTTCAGAGGACTGAGTTCAACCAGGCCAGTAGGGGGCAACAAAGTTCCAGCTATGGAGTGGCACTGACTGCCCATACACTTCATGACCAAATGTGTGAGGACACTCCTTGTTTTGGGGCTGCTTCTCGAAGGCTGCGCCCAAATAGCCAAAAAATTATGCCCTATCCACAAATTCCTAACCACTTTTCTTTCACCTTTTTGGAAAGTGTCATAAGATAAAGGAAAGGTGTAAAAGGGAATTCCCAACGGCTTAGAAAGACAACCACACCGTAAAGAGAAAACGAATGCACTTACACTAGGCAGCATGATCATGTGTCCCCAACCCGAGATGCACGTTTCTATTCACAATTAGCCACACGAACGGTCGTCGTTGCTGCCGCATGGGATTGAGGGATAGCGTTATCTCCTTTCTTTTTGACGAAAAGGATGGTTTTGTGTACCTTACGCAAAAGGAGGTAAATAAGGAAGCACTGAGACACCTTTCCTTAATATTTAAATAATTTGAATGCACTTATCATGGCTGCCGTGTAATTATTACCGGATCATTTTTTAGGAGTTAGGAACTTTCCCAGGCAAAGAAGACTATTTGGACACAGCCATAGTCTGAACAGGGGCCAAGCCGGAGAATGTCTCCGTAGGGAGAGCTCCCTCTCTCAGAACTTCCTGCTTTACAAGGGGCCCTGTGAGATACACTGTAGTCCAGAATGCATGACAGCCTATGGACCTATGGCCCCAAAAATGTAATCTTCATAAAGAAAAACATTTTCCCGGCAATTTTCATTCTGTTTTCAATATGAGGGGTCAGGAAAATAGACATAGTTCCATTATTAGATGCTTTACAGGTTTTCAATTGTAATAAAATACATTTTTGTAAGTATCAGTGACGTCACGCACCGCTAGCCACTTCATGGCAATGGCCCACCCACTTAATAGCGGTGGACCACAAAGCATTCGCAAGATTTTTACTTAACCACACCCCTATCAACTGTAGTAGTTATTGTTCTGAAAATACTTAAGGAATATTACTTACTCAAAAGTCGATAGCTGTCACAACCCGCAGTCTGCTTACAACCCCAATTCCAAAATAGTTGAGACGAAGTGTAAATTGTGAATAAAATCGTAATGCAATGACTTTTCAGCTGAAAGAACATTTAGCGAGTAATTAAGTTAACTGGCATCAGGTGTGTAACATGATTGGCTATAAAAAGGATGTCTTACAGAGGCTGAGTCTCGCAGAAGTAAAGATGGCCAGAGGCTCTCCAACCTGTGAAGTCTTGCTTAAAAAATTTGAGGAATATTTAAAAAACAATGCTCCTCAACGTCAAATTGCAAATGCTTTGAAAGACTCATCATCGACAGTGAATAACATCATCAAAAGATTCAGAGAAACTGGAAAAATCTGTGCGTAAGAGACAAGGCCGAAGACCTTAACTGGATGCCAGTGATCTTCAGGCCCTCAGACGCCACTGCATCACTCTTCAGCATGATTCTGTCATTGACATTATTAAATGGGCTCAGGAATACTTCAAGAAACCACTGTCTGTAAACACAGTCTGCCGTGCCATCCACAGATGCCACCTAAAACTGTATCAGGCAAAAAGAATGTAATGGCCGGTAGTATACAGAGGCCAAACGCAGCGACAGCGAGAAAGAGAGTAGCACGAACACAGTACAAACACAGAAAGCGAGATCGAAAAAGGGAGAAGAAACACCAACAAAAAGAAGATAGAAAGTCATACAAAACCTGACTACAGATATCTTTGGCTATAGTGCGGAGCTAAACACAGATACTCTAGTGAAGGAGGCGTGCCGGACATCTTACTTACATATATTCTGGGGAAGCGCCGCCCCAGCTCAATCAACCAGCTAGGCAAAGAATTCAATGGTCCAGGAATTCAATATTGTCCCGGAAAGAGAGCCGCAAAGCAAGGTCCAAACAACACCCACACCTCACAAACCATGACAAAAAAATCCATTATTGAGCATGATCCAGAAGTGCCGCTGTGTTCTGTGGGCCAAGGATCATTTAAAATGGAATGTAGCAAAGTGGCAAAGTGTCCTGTGGTCAGACGAGTCCAAATTTGACATTTTTGTTGGAAATCATGGGCGTTGTGTCCTCTGGGCTGAAGAGGAGAAAGACCATCCCTTCTGTTATCAGCGCATAATTAAACTCAAAGTCCGACAAAAGTGACCTTAAACTCTGCAGCAGGTGGAAGCCTGAATTAAAAAAGAGTGGAATCAAATTCCATGGCTAAACTCAAGAAACTTGCCTCCTCAAAGCCCAGACGCATCCACTCTGTTAAAAAGAAGAGGGGATGCTACACCATGGTAAAAAGGCCCCTGTCCCAACTTTTTTGAACCATGTCACAGCCATCAAATTTGAAATTTGAAGTTCATTTTATGGATAAAATTGTAAAATTTCTCAGTTTCAACATTTGCTATGTTATTGCTGTTCTTTTGTGAATAAAATACTGGCTGGTGTGATTTGAAAGTCATTGCGTTCTGATTTTATTCGAAATTTACACTTTGTCCCAAATATTTCGGAATTGGGGTTGTACTTTTGTTTCTTCCCTGTTCCAGTTGTTTTGCGGGTCATTCCTAGTAATTAACAGTTTAGCTCATTATTCCCTTAGTGTGATTAGTGTGATTAGTGCGTAGTCATTGATTGTCTTGTGTATATAGGTTGTGGTATTTGTCTCAGTCGGGGCAGGATTACCTTACTAGTAGGGCTTAGTCTAACCTCTTTCTCTAAATTCCAGTTTTCCCCCCCCCATGTCTCCTCCAGTGAGCTAAATTATCGGAGGGCAAATTATTAGGAACATCAGAATCTCCACCTCCTCATTATAAACACTCCCTATTACTTGATGGTCAATTCTACAGTTGTAAAGTAATGCATTAGCAGAACGCTAGCCTTTTATGGGGATAATCGCATTCCCTAACAGCAAATATAGTTAGGATATTTGCCAAAACTAAAATAAATTTTGGCTTTTTTGTGGAGAAGCAAGTGTTCATAAATATTTTAGCCTTTTAACTCCATTCACTCCCATTCATTGAGGACTATCTCATGAGCGCCCTCTAGCTGAACTGCAGCCAGCTTTGGTTCAATGGCATTACTAGGGAGGGACAGGCTCCTTGTAGAAGGGCCCCAACCGCATCAAGGAAAATCTCCAGCATCCATAAACATTCTGGTACATCCTGTGTCTCCAACTGTTTTGGAATGACTCTTTCCTGTTCCAACCCTGAAAATAGCCTAATACTCAGAGTGAGGTTTATACACAATTTGCCCGGTACAGTATTGAAAAACTTGACTGGCCAGCACAGAGACCTGATCTCAACCCCAGCGAACACCACTGGGATCAACTGCAAAGCTTCCTTTACGCTTGGCCTAATCTCCCAACATCACTAATGCCTGAAATCGCAATGCCTCAGCCTGCCATAATCTTCAGTCCCCAGGTACAACTGACCTTGTATGGCCTAAACCCTTGATCCGATAACCTCCAAAACCAAATCATTTCAGCTACCCTCTATGGGGAATTACCATGTCTCATTTGACCAAAACATGTTGACTGCTCCATAAGCTATCGCATTCACAATACTGTATGAGTGACGGACAACAGACAGGTGAACGGAACACAGTATACGTCCTGCTAACTGTGTCTGGGGGAGGCACAACAATGCCCAGGCTCACAATAGTTTATTTCCAGTAGAAATGGGAGCAAAATGTAGTGAAAATTATTCCCAAAAGAATGGAGGCTTTAACAGCAGTAGAGGGGGAACATAACTCTGTGTAAATGCTCATGATTTTGGAACGAGTTCTTGGACGAGCAGGTGCGCACCTACTTTTGGCAGTGCAGTGTACCTGCCAACACTCCACTTCATCCAAAAGCACCGTGCACACAAAACTAACCCTCTCCCACACACTCCTACACGCCAGCATGCTGCACAGAGTAAGGACCGATCGATATCCTAACCCACCATCACCAAACTCACAGGTCATGGCAGCTGCGTCAGCCGTGCAGAGAATGCAGAGAAATAAAGCTCTCCTTTACGCACAACCCTACACACACACACGCACACACACATACAGAAACACTCCTACTAAGCGCTCTTCACATTCACTGATCACAATGCTTCAGACCAGCACAATGAATGCAAAGAAACACATCTCTCCTACACACAAAACCCCAAACAGCCGCACGCACTCCTACTAAAGCAGTCTCAGCGCAGGCTACCCACAATGCTTTGGAGCAAGAAACAGAGGATATTCCAGAGAAACAGGTGAGCCTTGAACATAGCTGCGAAATCCCAGTTCCAAAAGTACAAGTCAGCCCCAGTATTCTGATCCAGCCAGCTGGATTCACCTATTTTAGCACAATTCTTCATCTTAGAGGGAGATTTTAAGCCATAACATCAGCGGGCAGAGTTCCTGGACAGAAGAAACACATGCAGGACCTTCTGATCCCCTGGGCTTTTGACCTCTGTCCCTCATTCTGTAAAGTCTGGTGTTCTGACGATTTGTGCTGCCTTGTCAAAAAATGCTACTGTAATGCAAAGCGATCGTAAGGTCTTTGTTTTCTCCCTAATATTGCTATATGAATCAATCTACAGTAGTAACTTTGTTATTTGTTAGCTTGCAATAACATAAGCAGATAAAATAATGAGTTGGACAAGTTTGTTTAAAAAGATATATGCCCATATACGCCATTATCATCTCATTTCTGCATTTTCAGGAAAACCCAGGGTGCGCATGCAAATATGTATAGGCTTACAAGTCGGAAGGCGCGCTGAAAAAAATGTATTTTTATGATTTTTGAAGATACTTAAGATGCGAGCGAAGAAACAGAGCCTAAGATTTTCAGTCTGCGCCAGCGCAGATCTGCGAGGTAGCATGTTTTGATAGGTAGCAAAAATTGAAAGAACACGAGCACTGATTTCTACGCAGGTTTACACAGACCCCCATTCCACTGCACTTATTATGAACAGAGAGCTCAAACTGATCCCAGAACAGTAGGCCGCGGTGCTGACCTCAGCCCTGACGAAGAGGTGAACTCTGAGAGAGAGGAAAGGAACAATTGAAAGCTCTTTTTTCATGAGTTTTCAATGACAGCAAGCAATGCATTGGTTATGTAATGAGGAACACTGCTGTGAAAAGCACAAGCTTTTATCAACCCTTAGGAACAGGAAGCCACAAAGCCATGAGGGGGTTTATCAGCGGTCACAGAAAGCCACAATTTTTAACCCTTCAAGCACTGAAATAAATTTTTAAAATATATAAATTTAATTATCTTATGCAGTTGAAAACCTATCATTTGGCAACCTGTTTACACCTTTGCGCAGATATAGACGCTGGCGTCCATAAATTCAAAAATTTAATTCCTAAATAACTCTGTAATTGAATTTCCAAATTTCTTGCTTCACTGGAATAATTTTTCCGAGTTTCCGTGGCACAAAAACTGAGTTATAAAGCCTAAATAGGCTCATGCATAACATTGGCATTATCTGTATTCTGCGCAAAAAGAGGTTAAAAGAGCTCTTTTAAACAAGTCACCACATGATAAGCTTTCAAAAGCTTTGATTTTGATATCTTACATCACTGGGCAACAATAATTTCCTTTAGCGCTCTAGGGGTTAAAACTATATAAGGATCGGCAGGGGCCACATCACATCCTTCTTAACTCTTTAAACCCTATAGGGCGGTTTAAGAGACACACAGAGAACACACAATAACCCAAAATGCTGCAAAAATGGCCTCCAAACACGCCACTTTGATCACATGACTTTTGGTAATCATGTGACCTTATTTGACAAAAATTAGCATAATTTATGAAAATAATTCAGGCTGGGGGTCGCGACCCCATAATACAGGGTTCCAAGAGTTGAGATTGATCCATCCACATCATCCACCAAGAGCAGTTCGCAAATCCAGTGTAGGACACACACACATCATTTCCTCACATACACATCGCCTATTGGCAATTTTGAATTTCCAATTAGCCTGACAAGCATGTTTTACGGAATGTGGAGGGGAATCAACATGAGCGCAGGGGGAACACACTAACTACACACAGACAGGGCGGAGCCGTATTCAAAGCCACATCTTACCGCCTCCAATAGACACTTGTTCCCATTGGACGACACAGCATCCCACAGTCCCTACAGAGGAACTGGTAAATATACACTTCGCGCTGCTATTCTCATCGCCACACATGGCTGTGTGTGTGTGTGTGTGTGCGTTTGTGTGAGTGAGAGGGAGCATGTGCATGTGAGAGCAGCTGTGTGTGTGTGTGTGCGCGCACGCGCGTGTGTGCGCGCGCCCGCGTGTTTATTTCAACAAAAGTACATCTGTCAAACCTGAAGGGTGTAGTGAAAGAGGACTGCTGTAAAATAAAGAGAAGGATATGGTGAGAGGCGGGAAGTGCGCTTGACAGCAAATAGAAAAGATTTTTAAATCAATGCAGAACAATCTGGCCTTGAACGGACTGGAGACTTGAAGGCTAGTCAAAGGGGAGAGAGAGAAAATAATCTGTGTGTGTATGCGCGTCGTGTGCAAGTGTGTGAGTGCATGAGTGTTTACACAGTTGGAGGTTCGTGTGTGTATATGTATGAATGCATGTGTGTGTGACTGTGTGTGTATGTAGCATCCTTCTTTGAAGGGGAAAAAAGTAATGGGGCAGTTGGCAGCATAGCTGTTCCAAGCCCAGGTGCGTGTAATTCACTCATTATTCTGTTTACCAGTAAGCAGATAAAAGGTCACCAGTTTATATCTAGTGAGGCATTTGCATTGGGAATCTTTTGGAGTTAATTCTCAATACAAAGTCCAAATAGCAAAAAAATAGCAAAAAAAAAAAAACAGCAGTTGAAAACAGATCAGCTATCTATTTTACACATTGTTAGACAGAAAAAAAACACATTGATGAGCTCAGGAACACCAAAAGACCAGAAAACCATAGATAACCACTATGGTTCTGTCTTATTGGACAGAATAAACAGAATAACTCATTCCTGCCGAAGAACACCATTCCACGACAGTTAGCCAGATTGAAGACGTCAGAAGACTCTGCCAGAGTAAATACAAAGGTTTTGTGACCAGGTGTAAACCACTGATAAGCTCCAAAACCAGCTCTAAAATCCAGTACAGTTCAGGAACAGCATCAGCAACAGCAACAGCATGTACACAGATGAGACCACGATCACCATGAACCAGAAAGTTGGAGAGGAGGGCACACAGTGGTCATGAAATATGGCACCTCATGAGGGAACATGGTCATGCGTGGGAACGTATGTGCCAATCAAACTGGCTCCCAACAAATATTTATCAGGAGTCTACTGACAGCAGGATGACTGCAGAATTGGTGGAGCTATATCATCTGCTCAGGGTCAGCCAAATGCTTTAAAAACACATTGAATGGTGCTTCACAGTGCAGATGTACAATGGCCCAAAGCATCCTGCAAAAACAACTCAGAACTTTTCTAGAGAAAGAAGAGAATGTTCTACAATGACCAAATCAGTCTCCTAACCCAAATTCGATTGATCGTCCATTTCATTTTCTGAGGGCCAAGCTGAATGCATAAAACCTCAAGAACAAAAAAAAAAGACTGCAGAGAGCCTGGCAGAGTATCACCAGAGAAGAAACTTAGCATCTGGCAATGTTTATAAGTTACAGACTTCACGCAGTCACAGCCAGCAGAAGATTAACAGCCAAGTACGAAAATGACAATTAAATCTGTCAATCACTTATACTCATGTAAAAAAAAAAATCTGGAAGGGAGGGCTTTCCTGATTCCTCACACTATACCACCTCCTGTGGTCAACCAAACATCTGTACTTATAATGCATTCTCAGTGTGATAAAAAGCTTTGGAAACTCCTGCAGGCCGTTTGATTGACAGAATGCAATTTCAAGAATTTATTTCCCGCAATGTAAATGCACACACAGCAATTAAACACACTTATAAAATGGAAAACAAAAATAATTGATGTAAAATTCGCTTGCATACGCTTTTCACCCACATGCTTTAAATTAACATTTCACCTTGGCTTAGATAATTTCAGCCTCCTTCCAGCAAAACAGTTTAAAAAAAACAGGGCTATTATGCTGCAGAGAAAATTGATACAGCAATCACATCAACAACTAAGGATTTAACTGCTAATGGGAGCAGAAATTAGCAGCAATAAGGAAACACAAATATAACATGTTTACAGTTTTATTTGGTGACACATTGCAAATCATTATTTACTCAACGAAACAAACCTGGTACAAAAAGGGCATGCTTCGCCACAATTCCAGTCAAGAGCATTTCTCACAGTGGCATCCAAGCACATTTCAGAATTTCTGTTAATCTGCCTGACCACTGCCTGACCAAAAAAAAAAGTCACAGTTTAGATTTAAATAAGAAAATCCTTACAAGGATTTTGGATCATTATCGCAGTGATTAATATGTTTCAGCAGGGAACAATTCTTTAAACCCTGACAAATGTAGTGTATCGCTTCTTATTTCTTAACTCATTACCGACGGCAAGCTGCTGCCAACAGCGCAGCAAATTCTACCACTCCCTACGGTAAGTCGGTGCCTGCAGCGTGGATGACCATTCGCAGTCCGATGAAACCACAAAATCACTTGATGATCGCGGTCATGGGCCACCAGTACTTCAACACTTTATATTGCGTAATTTTCGGGAAAAGTATTCCGTACAAACATGACAATTTTATATAAAAGTATTCTGTAGGGAATGAGTTAAACAACTGTGTCGGAAGACGTATTCCGTGGTTGTGGATAAAATATGACTGTGTTTCAAGAGAGGCATATTATTAAACTCTATCAAACAAACAAAAAAAAAACATAGGAGATGGTTGAAATCACTGGAAATGGGTTACAAGCTGTCAACTTTGCACCATTAAGACCTGGAAAAATGGTGGTGTACAGTCAACTTTGCAGAACAAATGGGTCCACAAAAATCAAGAATGGGCATGATTGAAGATCCCTTTTTGAGGTTTCATTGCACAAAAATTTACAGCAGAAGTCATGGCTATGGCTACGCAGGATGCAGCAAGATCTCGCAAAAGTAAACATCTGCATGGCCACAAGAATGGCACTCGTTAGTCAGGTCAATCAGGACAAAAGATTCCATTGGCTAGCGAGCATAAAGATCAGACGTGGTCTGATGAGTCCAGGTTTACCCAATGCAAGAGCAATGGGTGCATCAGGTTAACAAAGGAAGCAGTCTGTCATGCAAAGTACCCACTGTACAATTGTCTGGAGGCAGTGTCATGATCCAGGGTTGCTTCAGCTAGTCAGGGCATGGTCCACCAGCATTATGCAGCAATGAAATAGTCACCAAATTGTCCGAATATCCTGAATGACAAGGTTGTTCGATATGTGGATTTTCAAATCCCTGAAAGCACAGGCATATTCAAGGATGTCAATGCCAAGATATAATGAGCCCATATTGTCAAAGAGAGGTTCAATGAGCATGAGGAATCACTTTCACATCTGAATTTGCCAACACTGAGTCCAGACCTGAACCAAATGAAAGTCTTCGGGACGTGCTGGTGAGGGCTTTACAAAGTGGTTTCACTCTCCCATCCTCAATATAAGATCCTGAAACAAAATTAATGCAATTTGGGGTGGAAATAACATTGTGGAAACATTGCATATGATTGTTGATACAATGCCACAAAGAATGTGCACTTTCATCGATGCTAAAAGCTGTCTACTAATTCCAAGAGCACATGGTGCTGTCTGCATTACTGGCGCTGAAATGAAGGATGCTATCCACATCACTGGTGCTGAAATGAACGGTGCTGTCCAACTTACTGGTGCTGAAATGAAGGGTACTTGTCCAACTTACTGATTCTGAAATGAACGGTGCTGTCCACATAACTGGTGCTGAAATCGGCAGTGGCTTTAATCAACTTAGGGCAAATGAAAGGAACTTCCTGTACCTGGGGTGGGTTCCACCCTTGTGGTGCAGAAAACAATTACTTGGGGATTTGTATTTCTTCCCACTTAGAGGAAGGTTATCTGGGAACACCTATTTTCACAGTCATTACTGCCTTACATTGATGAGGAGCGATCACCCAGCAGCAAGCCATTCAAATTTAACTGTCATTTCTTACTTTAATATAATGTGCTGGCACCATTAGAAAAACTTGAAATGACAACAAATGTCACAGATGACTGTGCTCAGGAACCAGGAAGTGAACTATGTCCAATTCAGGGTGACAGACTTGACCACACTCAAGGTCATCCCCCCCAACAAAGTGAGGGGGGGGATACAGGCAGAAGTGCTGTCCTTCCGCATGTCTGTCTTTCTATCCGTCTGCCTGTCCTGATGAACTCAGTGCCTCAATCCATTTCTTTGGGAATACTGAACTGTTACCTAAGGCCTTTTCCGCACATTCACATGAAATTTTCAAAATGTAGCCTTTTCAGTGCGTTTAGCCTCCTCATCCATACACAAACTACATTTTGGGTCAGGAAAACTTATTTTTTTTTTTTTTTACATGTCTTTGAAAGTGGAGGCTTTTAGAAACTCTGGTTTCAATGAATTTGTGTGGGCATGCAAAGTGGATCGTTTGGGAAACAATAATGTCACGCCTCAGTTTGCGCGTGCCCATTGGTGCTTTGTGTAATCTTCTTCTCTGATATGAGGATTGCTGATGTAGACTGTGTCGCCACCAATGCCCCGACATGCTCGATTTAAGCCTTTGAACACTTTTTGAGCTCTCGTGTGTACATGACATACTTTGGAAAACGAGATGCTATGGACATATTTTTTTAAAGGAGACTGAAAATAACCCTTTAGCCAAACATTTGTGTTATTGTGGACAAGGCCAAAGACGGACATGACAGTGCTAATCTCGTTGAGTGACACTAACCGATTTCCTCCACAAATGTAGTGTTCCCAATCTCTTAGAGACCAATTACTGTGACAGGCTCTGCATGACGGACAGTTGCGTCCTGAGCCCTGTGATTGGCCGATTCCTACCTTTGCCGCCTAGGTACTCGTCTCCCACACAGCGCACGGTAACGGTGCTTTGATCGAGTCTCGTCTGACACTGGAGCAGTACTTGGAGCCAGATGGCTTGTGAATCATCGTAGAACACCCCCGGATAAATTATTCATCCCAGCTAAAGAGCAGTGTTTTCGCTAACCGCGGTGTGTCCAATACAGGGGCCGGGGAAGGAAAAGCATAGACAGGCAAGGGAAGGGAGGAATGTGACGATGCTGACTCTCGATATTGAACACAAACGATAACAGACTGACTGGCCTGTAATTAGAATAAACACACTTCTTCTCCACCATCCACATGGAGAGAAACACCATTGTTTGTGTACAGAGCTGTCCACAAACAACCCGGAATTGCTAATAGACCGACAAACGATGTTTACAGCTTGTGTAAGCAACAAACTAATTGAGATATTTCATTCTAAGTCCTTCCTCAAACACCACACATTGCACTCAAGTGGATTTGCCGAAGTGGTTTTGGCTAAGAACAATCATCTCTGCAACAGAATGGAAAGGTTAGCAAAAAGTCTGAGGTCCAACTAATTACCAACTAATTACCCACTCAATTGTATGAGTGTATGTCTACGAGGACATCATTTGTTTGCATGAATATGCAAGTGACTGTGTATTTATGGCAGCCTCTGTAAGCAGGACAGCTAAGTAGGAATTTGCAGATGGCACAGTATGCATGCTACAGCCACAGCAAACTGCACAGTATGCACGCTACTGCCTGCCCACTACAGCAAGGGCATTATTAGGGCTTTTCCACTAGCACCTACTCGGCTCTAATCGACTCGACTCTACACGGTTTTTAGGGTTTTCCATCAGGTGACAGTACCTGGTTCCAGGTACTTTTTTAGTACCTACTCGGCCAGGGCTCCAAGCAAGCCGAGTCGAGCCAAAAATGTGACGTTAACAGACTGCAGGCCACTGATCGGCCAGGAAGTGATACTTGCTATGATGACCTCACCCACGTTGAGGTGGCACTCAATTGTAATGGAAAACGACCGAAGCCGAGAAGAATCGGGTCGAGTAGAGGCCAGTGGTGCTAAAACTGTGTAATGAAAAAGCGGCATATGGCAATGCATACTACACCACAAGCTCAACAGTGCACATGCTACAGCGTATTCATAACGGCACCTGTGCTATGGCGAGACACGATGGAGCACTCCTGCTACAGCATGCTCACTAAGCATGCGCCAACACTCCTGAGGCATGCGGCAGGTTTCAGACGCTCGAGAGGAGCTCGTCAGGAGGAGCTATTAATTGCGGCGAAAGTCCCACAGGCTTTGCGCTTCATTAACGTCCTGTGAAATGAGAGGCCCGCAGCACTGGCCCACTGGCCTGGTTTTCCGAGAGCGTACTGACACCTCACTCAGTGTTCCTTTAAGTCTGACTTACTTTGCTCTATATGGTGAACAGCCCCAGCTCTGGCCACAAACCCATCGTCGAATCCATATGCTTTTGCACGCTGGGTGTGGAGACTGGATGCGTTCATATTCCTTCACTGTTCTTAATAATTACCCCCGCCAAACGAAGTTGGCAGGAGGGTATGTGGTCGGTGCCGTTTGTTTGTCGGTCTGTCTGTTTGTGAACAAGATTACTCAAAAAGTAATGAACAGATAGCTCAAAAATGTGGGTGGGTCGCTTTTGCATTAGGGACGGACCCTATTGATTTTCACCCCAATCAGTCAAACAATATGGCCACCATGGCAGCCATCTTGAAATAGTATGACACGCGATAACTTAACTTTGCTCCCACTCACCAAGACTTGGACTGTGCTGCCTTGGCGGAGGTTTGCTCTCTAGGAGTGTCTCTAGTTTAACATTATTCTCTTCAGTTTTCTCATAGTTTGGACATGGGAAACGTGTTCGCAGGCCCAGTCCATAACTACTGCAGTAACCTGGAGACCCACAAACAAGTTCTCTCCTCCAACGCAGCTAGAAGCCACTCATCTCTGCAGTCCCCCCCCTCTCTCTCTCTCTCTCTGTCCCTCCCTCCATCTCTCCCTCTTTCTTTCTCTTCCTCTGTTGAACTCACTCTCCTCTCCTCTTTCACTTGCTCTCTTTCTGTGTCGCCATTGCTCTGCCTCCACATCCCCCTCTCTCTCTCTCAATCTGTCACTCTCTCTAAATCTATCCCCCTCTCTCTATCCCCCGCTATCTCTCTCTAACTCTCCCTCCGTCTCAGCCTCTCACTCGCTCTCTCTCTCTCTCACTCATTCAAGGTCTCTCATCCGCTCTATCCCTCTGTCGCTCATTCTCACTCACTCTCCAGCTCTCATTCTCTCCATCCCTCAGTGTCTCTCCCTCTCTCACCTGCTCCCACTCAATTCAATTATATTTGCTTTATCGGCATGAATGTCAATGGGCCAATATTGGCAAAGCATCTAAGAAAAATACAAGTATGATATTATGAAAATAGCAAAAGATTTAATATGTGCACACATGTACATATGTGTAGACATACAATTCATTTAATAAAAGTAAGAAAAAAGAACAGTGAACATGCTCTTCACTCTCTCTCACTCATCCCGTTTCTTTCCCTCCATCTCTCCCTCTCCCTGTCACTCTCTCGCCCTGCATTATTATGCTGAGTGACAGAGTGCATCATTATGAAGACTGCACTGTGCAATCCAGGCTTATGGTGATTAGGCTGGGCTGTTCGCCCATTGCACTCGAACCCTCGCTCTCCAGGTCACACTATCGCCGCGGGATTTTACAGCAATCAGCGGACGAGCCAATGAAGGGTCAGTGTCAGAGCTCGCTCGCTCCTCAACTGCGTTTAAAAAAATCTGTATTTTGTTTTTTTTGTTTTTTTTTAAAAACCGGGGTCTTATTTTCATCATACTTTCTTGTGATTCTGATATTATTCCATGCATCAGCTTTTTGGATACAGGCACTTACTGTCACTACATCTACCAGGCATCTATAGGGTAAAGCAAGAAACAGGTTCAGTTGAACTCAAACAGGTCCAGTTATCAACAATTAACAATAAATTTCTTTGCATTCAGTGTCAACTGGCAGGACAGACCTGCGCAACCAATGTATTTTCCAAGCATGCCAATGCATGAAGAGTATATTTCCAAAACGCAATATATTTTATATCTATATAACTAAAATATAAAATATAATATATTTTATATATATCTACTTTACTCATTTGGAGAAAATAAGCTTTTGCGTCTATTGGCTTTGTTGGCATCTATTGCACTTTATGGAAAAAACACAAACTTTGACCATGAAAAAATACACCTTATAGTATGAAAATCTAAAAACTGATTTTTGCACCATGTGTGAGAAGCACAAGGCTATTGCTCCATGGTATTATCTGATTTTCTTTCATTTTGACACTTATTGCATTTTGGAAACAAACTCTTCACATTTTCAGTGATTTCGTAGTGATAGTGGGACACAATCCTTAGTAGATGTTTTAACTTTGAAAATTTGAGGTGGAGATTGCATGAAAAGCAGCACTTTATTACTTATTAATTCCTTTTCTTTGTCAGTCTCATATAATTCATGAATTGCTGCTTCACAACAGATATGGAGGCTGTGTTTGGTAGCGGAGTCGTGGTACAGTAGAGATGGGTGATGCTGCCATTATGTAAGAGGAGCTGCAGTCTCCCTGTAGGTGGGCGTGAGGGTGATGGAG
The DNA here is from genome assembly GCA_029721435.1 of Gymnothorax reevesii. Taxonomy (NCBI): domain Eukaryota; kingdom Metazoa; phylum Chordata; class Actinopteri; order Anguilliformes; family Muraenidae; genus Gymnothorax; species Gymnothorax reevesii. The sequence goes on along the minus strand of CM056576.1, from coordinate 126,239,756 downwards.
GATGTCAATGCGCCAACAGCACAGAATACATTCAAAATTGGAAAAAAAAAAAAAAACATGGAAACACAGCCAGAAATTATATTTGTTTTTCAGTCTAATTGATGTCACGCCTTTGCGTACACTTCAAAGCGAGGAAAGCCAAAAAATGAGGAAATAAACAAGAAAATCTCTCGGTGCTGGATATGCTGTCCCGAAACCTCAATCAGCAGCAGTGCTGTTCAATGAAGCACCATTCAAACAGCAACAATCATTCAAAGGAGTGAGACCATTCCAGCCATCCTGGTGCATTACACATCTCTGCTCTATAATCAGGGTGGACACTCAAGTGGCCCCATGGGATGAAGCAAAAGATATATGACTAACCAAGTGTCACACTGTGCTAACACTTCCACACCCACAATGGTGCACTCACTCCCCCAGCACTGACACACTCACTCCCCCAGCACTGACGCACCCACTCCCCCAGCACTGACACACCCACTCCCCCAGCACTGACACACCCACTCCCCCAGTACTGACACACTCTCTCCCCCAGCACAGATGGACTCCCTCGCCCAGTACTGACACGCCTACTCCCCCAGCACTGACACACCCACTCCCCCAGCACTGAAACACCCACTCCCCCAGTACTGACACACTCTCTCCCCCAGCACTGACACACTCTCTCCCCCAGCACTGAAACACCCACTCCCCCAGTACTGACACACTCTCTCCCCCAGTACTGTCACACCTACTCCCCCAGCACTGACACACCCAATCCCCCAGCACTGAAACACCCACTCCCCCAGTACTGACACACTCTCTCCCCCAGCACAGATGGACTCCCTCGCCCAGCACTGACACACCTACTCCCCCAGCACTGATGCACCCACTCCCCCAGCACTGACACACTCAGTCCCAAAGCACTTACAAATCCACTCCCCCAGCACAAACACCCACTCCCCAAGCAATGGCACACACACTCTCTCAGTACTGACACACCCACACCCCCAGCATAAAAACACCCTCTCCTCAAGCACAGACACAGCCAGTCCCCCTAGCATAGACCCAAGCATACATACCCATTGCCCCAGCAATGGCACACCCAGTGCACCAGTACTGACACACCACCTCCCGCACCACAGACACACCATCCTCCCTAGCGCTGACACTTAAACTCCCCCAGTGCAGACAAATACACTCTTGGGTACTGACGCCCCCAATCCCCATCACTGGCACACTCATCCCCCAGCACTGACAAACCCACGACACAAAAACTGACATACCCAATCCCCTGCACTGACACACCCGCTCCACCAGCACTGTCATATTCACTTCACAAGTTCTGACACATTCACTATCCCAGCACAGACACACCCCAAGCACTGATACACCCACTTCCCCAGCACTGGCACGTCCACTCACCCAATACTGACACTCTCACTCCCCCAGCACTGACACACTCACATGCTTGGAACTGACATGCTTACTCCTTCAGCATTGATGCACCAACTCCCCAAACACTGACCCTCCCGCCTCTCCAGCACTGACACTCTCATTCCCCCACCACTGACACACTCACTCCCCCAGGGCTGACGCAGTCGCTCCCCCGGCAATGAGACACCAACTCTCCCAGAACTTACACAAATAGTCCCCAACTCTAAACAACCCATTCCCCCAGCACTGACACACTCACTCCCATGGATACTGACACAACCACTCCGCAAGCACTAACACACCCACTCCCCCAGAATTGACACAAAAGCTCCCAAACTCTAACCAACTCATACCCCCAGCACTGACACACACACTCCCCTGCATACTGAAACATCGACTCCCCAAGCACTAACACACTGACCTCCCCAGCACTGACACAAATTCAAGCTCAAAATTCTTTATTGGTATGTCAAATAGGTGGAACTGTGTTGCCAAACACACCAACTCTCCCACCACTTACGCAATCTAAAAAATCCAGCAGTAGCACACCTATTCTCAGAAGGCTCTACACACAAACCCACACAGCCTGGTCTGTCCAGTCCACTCTTCATGTTGAGTCACTGGTCATATACTGTTGCTGTGAAGCATTAAAATCAGCTGCAGTCCTGTCCTTGCTTCTTCCGTGAGCTCAAACTGCCCTTCGTTTTGGCTTCTGGGGCACCATCTAACACAGAAGGTCTTTCAAGTCCTTCCTGACAACACGAGAGGCTAACAGACCCAGATTGGAGTCTTCCCATGAACCACAGGTACAAGACCCCCTAATTTAGCCACATTAGCCCTGAACAGCAAACCACGATGCGTCACACACAGTCACGGAGGTAAACAAAACTCGGGCACAGATGGTAATGAAAAATAAACCACGATTGAATTGTAAAAAAAACAGGCACAAAAACAACAATCTGGAGAACAGCGTGGGGAGGAACAGAGGAGAACAGAGACTAATGCACAGAGAGGCAGGAAGGAATTCAATGACAAACCGGGAGCTAAGAACAGAGAGACAGGAACTAAAATACAAGTGTGTGGACAAACAGGCGAACAGGGAACAGGTGAGGGAGAAGGCAGGAGGAACGCACCAAGAGACGAGCAGATAAACGAGATGATTAACATGAATGAACATGACTGAAACAAAAAGGCGAGATAGCGGAGCGCAGGAGCGAAAAGTAAACAGAGGCATGAGGAAGTGTGGACATGAGAAGACGCACACATACAGAAAGCCAAAATGAAAACGCAAAACGCAACAGAGAAGCACAGGCAATGAAACTAATGAGCAATGAGAATAACGAGAGGGAAGGCGAAGTAACACAAGGGACTGAATTCAGAGACCATTGTCTAATTAACCAAAACATGGGCACTGATCAAGGAGAGGAGACGCAGAGAGACAATAAACACTTACGCACGCACGCACACACACACAAACACACCCGCGCCCAGTGGCCTGCCTCACACAGCATGAAAATCCTGTTTCACGTGAGCTTTCTGGAGGAGGCAGACGGTCAGGCCGCTGAGTGAAGATTCAATCCCCAACCAGAGTGAGAAGATACAGCAGTAATAATTCATTCACAAAAGAGAGCAACTGTGCGTGCGTGCGTGTGTGTGTGTATGTGAGAGAGAGAGAGAGAATAAGAGAGAGGCTGTCTGTATGTGTATGTGTGTGTCAGTATATGTGTGAGAGAAAGAGCAAGAGTGAAAGTTCAACTCAGAGTGTGCTACTGTGCGAGTGTGAGACAGTTGTTGAGTGTGTGAGTGTGTATGAGAGAGAGTGAAGGCAACTACAAGTGCCTCTATGCGTGTATGTACATGTGTGTGTGTGTGTGTGCACACGCGTGCATGTGTGTGGGCAACTGAGAGAAAGAGAGAGAGAGAGAGAGAAGCTCGGTGTGTGTGAGAGAGACAGCAAAATACCAACTGTGTGTTTGTCTGTATGCTTGTGTGAGACCGAGACAGAGAGAGAGAGAGGAAAGAGCTCTGAAGTAGCCAATAGCCAACATCAACACCGGGGGCGAACGTGTCATTACAGCACAAAAAAATCACACATTTCCACCGGCAAAATCCTCTCATTCCAAAGCGTATTCATTTTATATGGCATTTCAAGAAGTGTCATTTCATTTTTTTTTGTGTTTTTCTTCCTGGCAGAGGGGCAACAGAAACCATGGAAACAGTATCCCGGTGTCATGAAAAATAAGTTCCCCCTGTCATTATGACATCACAATTGAGCGGGACTCTGCTTTAGCGAGACAAGGAAGCGACAGTGGAAAACAAAACTTAAAATGCTCCTATTTAAAAACCATTTGCTGAATCAATTAATAGAATAGAATTTCTTTTTTTTCTTTTTTTTAACAACTCCTCCAAGAATAAAACTCTGTAATGAGTCATTTAAGAGCAGTAAACAAGCACCATCACAGCATCTCTGTAAAAAGACATAGTTACTTAAATAAGAAACAAAGTGCAGCTCGGAGCACAATTAAGTGAATCATTGAGTCCAACACCAATAAATTAGAGGTCTGCACATCTTACAGCAAAATTGAACTTTCTTGTAATTTCAGAAAAAAGTCTCGCAATGACACCCTCTTGTAAAGAAATAAACCAAAAATAAATGGGTCATAACATATGGGAAAAAAAAAAAAAAATCTATTTTTCCCTTTCTTGAGAACTAGTGTTCCTTGGAGTTGGGTCCTTTGGCAACTCAAGGATTCAATCGAAGAGCCTAGAGCTGAAAGCACTTAAGTCGCATTCTCACACATTGTGTGGTAGGGATGGAAAAACATCTTTTGTCGTCTCCTAAGTTGATTTTCTCAATTTTCTCAAAATAGACATTTGGTGACTTGAGCACTTTTAGCACTAGGCTCTTCAATTACAAGTGTGCCTGACGAGGGGGGAATGGTTTCAAAGGGAGAACTTTTTCTTAAGGGGAGAATTATTCCTGGGGGAACTTTTTTCTGTGATGCCGGCTCCTCACGGGGGAACTTACCCGCTGAGCACCACAATGAAGTCCATGACGTTCCAGCCGTTTCTGAGGTACGAGCCCTTGTGAAGCACGAAGCCCAGCGCCACCAGCTTAATACCGGCCTCGAAGCAGAAGATCCCGATAAAATAGGGCTCCGTCTTCTCCTGAGGGAGAGAGAATGCCGAGGAGAGCGGATCGGTCAGCCGGCCTGATCCACGGCTCCGCTCAAAGGTGCACTCTGATGCTCTGACACAAACCCAGTTAACCTCCCAGCCCAGAGGCACAGTCGCAGATCCACAGGATATGAACTGTTAACACCCTAGTAAAATACAGGTCTTTAATTTCGCCTTTTTAAAAATCCCCTGTCTGTCTTTGCCCTTGCAGAGCTTTAACATGGTCCAGGAGAGATAATAGCATAGAGGTGCTATACACAGCAAAACTCTTACAGAGTATATCTGAGTCCAGTCTTCCCAGAGTGGTAACAAATTGACTCTCTGAGAGTTAATCTATCTCTGAAAATGTTGCTGCTTCACTTCACTGGATTGCTAATGGCACATACTGAAAGGGAGAATTAATTTTTTCATCCAAACTTTGTTTTTTTTTTTTACAAACTACATACAATCGTAAAGGAACCTGTGAACTAAAGGCTGCAGCTAGCATGAGCAGACTTTGGCCCCATGTGTCAGTACAAAACTTCCACTGCTCTAGGATGGCACAGTATTACTCACTGCAGTTAGTGTAGTGGTTAGCATAATAACATCTACAGCACGAGCCCAGAGTTAAATACTTATTTCCATTCCTCTTAACCTCTGGTAAAACTTGTACAGTAACAAATCACTGTGTTTGATGTTACGGAATACAGCCCAGGGCATCGGGTGCACTTTTCTCTTATTTTGTCAGGTTTGTTCATTCAACTTAATCTCAGCCATTTTTCTTGTCTAACTAACTTCAAACACAGATTCAGAAGGTTGCATAGTATATGCATGACTTAACAAGAAAGCAAAATCGCACTTCCTACAGCAAATGACCCCGCCTCCACTTATTTCTGATATAACGTGGGATAAAACTAATAATAAATGTTTTTATCTCTCTCTCTCTCTCTGTATTTTTCCTCTCTTTCAAACCAATGCAGTTTAATGCTGCCCCTGCTAAACATTCTTGTAAATAAATTTCCAATGTGTGAAAAGTAATTGTTTTAAATACAGATCAGAGCGTCCTCTGCGCCCACTAATTCCTCCGATTACTCCCAGAGGCTCTGAATAGCCGTATTTCAATACAAACAGCGCAAATACTGTTTGGGCTGATGGAGTGCAGAGCATTGCTGTAATCATAAAAACAGCCAGTTAACATAAAGCAATATGATTGGCTGAGTCATGTTCAGAGCCGTTTAAAAATCAAAAACACACACAGACCTGGGACCCCATATCAATCAAATGCTACATTAATGCGGTAAAAACTGACAAAAAAGTTGCACATTTTTTGCCATTTTGTGGAGGTTAATATCCTATGAATGAACACTTTTATTGTCACTCTTGATATCAGCAGGGGTGGATATGCACAGATATATAGAGTATATCCGTCTTTTTTGTCTGACAATTTACAGCATACCCACCAATCAGCCAAAATGGCATTGAAATACATAAAAGAGTATACCCTCATTCCCCTTCGTGATGTACCCATCCACTTAATGGAGTATACCCACTTCTCCAGGGACCATCGTTGTTAGAGAGGTTTCAGAACTGCACTACATTCTGCCCAGTTATGCCCATAACCGCGTTGAAGTGAAGGAAACTCAAGGCCTCTCATGGCTGATTACATAAAGGGGCACTATCACGACATTCACAAGCGCAAATCTTAGCTTCAATCTTGAAATCTTTCGCCTTAGGTTTTGGAGAGATGCGACGATCTTCGAAGATCTGCGAGTTATGGTTATCGTTGCAATTCTTGAACTCCAGGAATATTTCTGCTGCTATGTCATTTATATTGATGATTGTTTCCCATTTTTGAGCTGTTATTTTCATTTCGGAGTCCTACTGCACTCAGGAGCTCTAATTCTTTGCTCATAATTTTGCATTCTGGTGAGTTCATTATAGGATGGAGAGGTATTTCAAACAAAACTCAGATAGAATTAGTTTTATTTTGGCATGATTTTGAAGTGGTACCGCAGCAACAGAGAGAACAAGACTTGAGATTTTTTCCTTAACAAGGGCATCCCCTATTGGTTTGTCCTGTTCTGTCACTCTTGTCACTATTTTCACTTAGTGTTTCTCATCTCAACTACTGGCACTTTAACTTGCCTCCTATGAGCTCAGCACTCTTGGACCGAACTTTTGCACTTTTGTACGTCGCTCTGGATAAGAGTGTCAGCTGTGCTGTAATGTAATCTTTGAAGGGCAAGATCTCTCACACTTGCCAGTGATATGAGTTCCCTACAGTAATAATATCTTTGATAGTATTACTTTTGCAAGGAAGTAAGTGAAGATTGCAATTTTTTCTGCAATGAAAAGAACGTCACCTGTGTTGTTTCATCTATAATCGTCTTGTCATTTTTTTTTTTTTTTTACCATAAACTCAAAGTAAATCTCTATGGTTTATAATTATTTTTATTATTATTATTGTTATTATTATTACTATTATTATAGTTTTTTTATTTTTTTTATTTGGCATCTCCAATCCCACACGAATCTCGAATGTCCAATTGGGGAACTGTGTACAAGGCTTTTCGCATCTGCGGCCCCCTATTACCAACTCAGGAGAGTGAGACAGCTCGCGACTCTCCTCCGAAGCCTGCGCCCGTCACCTCCGCTTCTTATACAGTCATTGGTTGAAACTTCGCAAGCTCAGAACGAGGGCAGAGGATTACTAGTGTTACAGTTAACGACAGCTGGACATCAAACACAAAGTTCAAAATATCTGCAAGATTCTCCCAGTAAATCTTTAGGTCTGTGTCCTTAACATATCTTTGCATATGATTGCAGTTAAAGCATGCAAGTGTCGTGACAGTGGCCCCTTTAATCACAGGGAGAGGGAGCTCGGGCGTTTTTGTGTCTCACCAGCCGTTTGGCCATCGGGGTCTTGTCCTCTCCAGGTAGGTGCTGTTCGAGGGCCAGGACCACACAGTTAGCGATGATGGTGGCCAGGATCATGTACTCAAACGGAGTAGAGGCGTCAGGGTCAAGGAGGCAATTTCAGACAGGTCAGAGGTCAAAGGCTCAAATTTTAACAGGCGTGACAGAGATCAGAACAAATGAAAGACAGACAACAGTGATCTCAGATCGCAAACCTTTTTGCCATGGCTGAACAATTACCCATATGAGAACACAATCAGTTTGTGATATTTTCCTGAAATCACTGAGACAGCGCCCCCCAAATGTTCTCGTTTTAAAATGGTTATGTATATGTGAGGATGTGACTCAAAATACTAAATCTTGCCATATTGAAAAATCCTTCAAAAAAATCCTGGATCCAGATCTGAATTTAGGTCATTCTGCAATAACTCATCAGTAAATCTGGCCAAGATCCATGTGTGGTAAAATTCTCAATCAAAATCCGTCCATTAGTTCTTGGATAATCCACCTAAATAACCAACCAACAAACAAACAAACCAAAAAACACAGCAGATCACATAACCTCCTTGGCAGAGGTAAAATAGTGAAAATGACTAACGACTTAAGTCCATATGCTGAGCTTCATCTGCCAATGAACACCTACTCAGGTATATGAGGTTAATATGCCCGAGTAAACAAGTAAACAAATCATGCCTCATTTACTCAACACAATGGAGCATTATAACACGAATCACATCACAATGAGTCAACACATTCAAGCATTACTGAGTCGAACACGCCTCATAGATTTAACGGACAAAAGTATTTTATTAAAGACGCCTAATTTACAGAACACACCACAGCATTACTGCATTAAATCATCTCACCACAGCATTTCTTTGCATGAGCTGGAATCCACAAACCCTAAATTTCCAGTCATAGGCACCATAAATTACCATGGCAGTTTGAAAGAGTCATCTTCAAGACATTGAAAAACCCTGGCTTTAAGCTCAATATACCATATACCTCAATAACCAATTAATCTCACGTCATAGTACAACCCCCTCCACCACCACCCAAACCCACACTACCCCACTTTCCAAACCCACACTACCTTTAAAACTCTATTTGTATCCACCAAAGCCCATCATTTTCCCACCTGCACACCCCCCTCCCCCAAAAGTAGATGAAGATGGGAGCTTGGGGGGGGGCAGCAGGAGTGGGCGTGAGAAAGAGCCGCTAGCCAAGCGCGAGGCTAGCGGGTTAGAATCCTGCCCACAGGCCAGGCTGAATACAGCAGATGCATTCTGCATCCTGCGTGGGAGAGACCACTTTCCTCTCTCTCCAATGTGTGGAGAGAGGCTCAAGTGAATAGACTATGTGTGTGTGTGTGTGTGTGTGTGTGTGTATGTGTGTGTGTGTGTGTGTGTGTGTGTGTGTGTGCGCGCGCGCCCGTGTGTGTGACAGCGCGAGAGAGGGAAAAAGAGGATGACAGAGACACACACAGCGGGTGTTTGTCTGATAAAGAGTGTCTGTGTGTATCAGAGAATAAGATTGTGTGTCTTAGTGTGAGAGAGATATTGTGTGTGTCTGCGTTTGTGTGTGTGTTTGCGTCTGTGTGTGTGTGAGAGAAAGACAGTAAGTGTGCCTGCGCGTTTCTGGGGAAGAGAGGAAAAGTGTATGTGCGTGTGTGAGAGCAAGACAGTGTATATCTGTGTGTGCACGCGTGTAAGCAAGAAGGGAGAGAGAGACGATGCGTTTCTGTATGCGTGTATTGTGTGACGCACAATATTTCTCTGTGTGTAAAACAAATTGCGTGTTCATGAGTGTGTTTTGGGGACATTTTCTGGTAGAAACACTGACGTTTTCAAGACCAGAAGTCCTCATGGGGACCAAAGCCTGGTCCTTATGAGGAGAAACATTATTTTTGAGGTCCTGGTTAAGGTTAGGGGTCAGGTGTGAATTGAGGTCAAGTTCACGTTAGGGTTAGACATGATTTGGCTATGGTTAGGGTAAGGTTTTGAGTATAATGAATCAAAGTCAATGCAATGTCCTCACTTGTGTGCGTATTTTGGCGTGTATGCATATGTATGAGCCTATCTGTGTGTGTGCACATGTGCGTGTGTCTGCGAGTGCGTTCTTGTACAACTCCAATTCCAAAATAGTTGGGACGAAGTGTAAATTGTGAATAAATCAAAATGCAATGGCTCGCAGATCACATGAGCCAATATGTTATCTACAATAGAACATAGATAACATTTCAAATGTTGAAACTGAGAGATTTAACTTTTTTTTTCACAAAAAGAGCTTATTTCAAATTTTCTGGCTGCAACAGCTGTCAAAAAAGTTGGGACAAAGGCAAAAAAGGGCTGAAAAAGCAATTAATATAAAAAAGTATAAGAAAGTCAGCTGATTAAACATTTAGCAAGTAATTAAGTTAACTGGCATCAGGTGTGTAACATGATTGGCTATAAAAGGGATGTCTTAGAGAGGCTGAGTCTCTCAGAAGTAAAAATGGCCAGAGGCTTTCCAACCTGCGAAGGCTTGCGTAAAAAAATTGTGGAATAATTTAAAAACAATGTTCCTCAACCGTTTTTGCAACGGCTTTGAGGGTCTCATCATCAACAGTACATAACATCATCAAAAGATTCAAAGAAACTAGAAAATTCTCTGTGCATAAGGGACAAGGCCGAAGACCTTTACTGGATGCCCGTGATCTTCAGGCCCTCAGACGCCACTGCATCACTCACCAGCATGATTCTGTCATTGACATTACTAAATGGGCCCAGGAATACTTCAAGACACCACTGTCTGTAAACACAGTCCACCGTGCCATCCACAGATGCCACCTAAAACTCTATAATGCAAAAAGGAAGCCATTGTTGGGCATGATCCAGAAGTGCTGCCGTGTTCTGTGGGCTAAGGCTCATTTAAAATGGACTGTAGCAAACTGGCAAAGTGTCCTGTGGTCAGACGAGTCTAAATTTGACATTCTTGTTGGAAATCGTGGGCGTCGTGTCCTCCAGGCTAAAGAGGAGAAAGACCACCACTCCTGTTCACAGCATTCAGCTCAAAAGCCAGCATCTCTGATGGGGATGCATTAGTGCATATGGTGTGGGACACTTGCATGTGTTAAAAAGCACCATGAATGTTGAAAATATAAAGTTTTAGAGCAACATATGCTCCCCTCCAGACAACATCTATTCCAGGGAAGGCCTTGTGTATTTCAGCAGGACAATGCAAAACCACATACTGCAGCGATTACAACAGCATGGCTTTGTAGTAGGAGTCCATGTGCTGAACTGGCCTGCCTGCAGTTCTGATCTTTGAGAGCTGATCTTGATCTTGAGAACATTTGGTGCATAATTAAACAAAAAGTCCATCAAAAAAGACCCAAAACTCTCCAGCAGCTGGAAGCCTGTATTAAACACGAGCGGGATTAAATTCCAATGGCTAAACTCAAGAAACTTGTCTCCTCAATGCCCAGACGCCTCCACTCTGTGTTAAAAAGAAGAGGGGAAGCAACACCAAAACAAGGCCACTGTCCCAACTTTTTTTAAACCTGTAGCAGCCATCAAATTAGAAATGAGCTAATTCGTGGATAAAATTGTTAAATTTCTCAGTTTCATTATTTGCTATGTTATCTCTGTTCTATTGCGAATAAAATACTGGCTGGTGTGATTTGAAAGTCATTGCGTTTTGATTTTATTCACAATTTACTTTGTCCCGACTATTTCGGCATTGGGGTTGTACTTGCTACACGGTGACGACTAGAAAACACAGTGGGGACATCATTGGGAAGTGAGAAAATTTTCCCATGTCCTCACAACTACAAAGGCAAATTGTGACTGTTAGGGTTAAGGGTAAGGGAGAATTAGGGAGGTGCGAAGGTTAGGGTAAAGGTTCGGGTTAGGCGTGTGTCATTTATTGTTGAGATTAGGGAAAGGCTGTAGAGACACACAAAGAATGAATGGAAGTCAATAAAATGCCCTGAGAGGGATAGAAGCACAAGGATGTATGTATATGTGCATGTGTGTGAATGTTTACCACCATCAGTGTGTGAATGTGTGAGTGAATGAATAATCATAATAATTTGAATGCATCAAAACAGATGCATTATTATTATTATTATTATTATTATTATCATGTGCGTGTGTGTGCTTGCATGCGCATAAGTGTGCATGTGTATATGTGTGTTTGCGTGGGCGCGTGCATGCATGTGCATGTGTGTGTGCATGCGTGTGCATGTGTGCATGTGTGTGTGCGTGCCTACGTGTGCGCGCGCGCGCGTGTGTGTGTGTGCGTCCGTGTGTGTGTGTATGTGTGTGTGCCTGTGTGTGTGTGTTGGGGGTGGTTGAGTAGGGCAGAAGTGAACGCCTGAAGGATCCGTAAAGATAAGACCCACGCACAGGCACACTGTCGCTCTGACAAACAAACACAGGAATACATAAATGCATAAACGCTGGCTGCATACTCCATGCATAATCTAATCAAATCAACACAACATCAGACATTTTAGAGGAGAGAAACTGCCTCATCTAAGGGAAGGATACAGGAAGAGGGGATTCAACCGACAAATAAACAGAGTCAGATGCATCTGATGTTCGCACCCAAAAGACTGAAGGTCAACATTAGGAGCTTCTGACCCTCACAGACTATGACACACTCTCACTGAAAACTAGTCTTCAATTACTTTCTGTATTAATGTCAGAGTTATCCGGGTTTCAAAAGCATGCACATTTACACAAGCATCATGCATGTTTTTAACCTATATTTAAACAGGGCAGTACCACTCAGAAGACACTTTTCATCGATTGCCTGGGAGAAAAATCAGACTGGGTCGATGCAAGCAGCTGAGACAGACACAGGGGTAAAGTAACTGGAGCTGTTTCAAGGTAAAGGGCCTTGCTGAAGGACCCAAAGGTTGCGCTTTTTTCCAAATTTAATCTCTCTCTGGCGGCTCTGACCACACTATAAAAGAATAAAAAATAAGTCCACCTTATCATAATTTTTCATCTTCTATTTACACTCGAAACACTTATTTGTATCAACTTTTTAAAAAAAAAATAGACAAAAATACTGCCAGTGAGTGAGATGATTTTGACTCATCCCTAGATTTGCCAATGGGATAAGAAAGAACATTTCACTAGACAAGCAAATGGTGACAAAATAAGCCAACATTTTCTATTTGAGAGAGAAAAATAATAAGTCTGATTTTAAGACTTTTTAAGACAGAAACTTCAGAGCTAATCATGAACGCAACCACGAGGCTACTGTGCTACTAGCATGTTTCATACATATAGAATGTAACTGGAATAGAGCATGCAGCGCTAGTTATTGAGGAGAAGGCTGGTGTGTATTCACATAAATCACATTTAGAAAAGTGGCTGTTATGACAGCTGGGTTAAGTTTGACATGAATAATAAGAAATATTGGAATTATATAAATAAGGAACTGGTATAAGTATTCTAGAAGCTGGATATCACAGCATTTCCCCACAAAAAACATGAACACGCACGCGCACACACACACGCACGCACCGGACACACAGCCAGAGGGATAGATAATCCACGCAATTCCTTGTCTGAGAACCATATCCATGGTAACAGATCCTATTTATTTCATTAAGGGTGAGAGAGAATGTTGTTTTTCACCCCAAGCATCAGCGCCCCCAATAGGAAGTTGGCAGAACTACCATATTACAGTCCTTTTCAAGGGAAATATCATTATTACCTTCCTAGTAGGAGAGGAGTTGGAGTTTCAGGTCTGCACTTTCAGGACCATGGTTCCATCAATCCATCCATCCATTTTCCGCCGCTTACCCGGAGCCGGGTCGAAGGAGTAACAGACCAAGCTGAAAGGCCCAGGCGTCCCCTTACTCAGATAATTCCTTCAAATCTCCTCAGGGGACCCCAAGCCACTCCCTGGCCAGCTGGGAGATATAATCGCTCCAGCGTGTCCTGTGCTTGCCTCGGGACCTCCTCCCAGTTGGACATGCCTGGACAACCTCTAATGGGAGGTGACCAGGAGGCATCCGAACCAGATGCCCAAGCCTCTCCCGGATGTCTGAGCTTCTCATCCCGTCCCATAGGGTCAGCCCAGCCACCCAGCAGAGGAAGCTCATTTTGGCCGCTTGTATTTGTCATCGTATCATGTTAGTCACTACCTAAAGCTTGTGACCAGAGTTGACCGTTGGAACATAAATTGACCAGTAAATAACCGAGAGCTTCGCCTTTAAGTGCAGCTCCCACTTCACCACAACAATCCAATACAACACCCACATCACTGAGGATGCTGCACTGATCCACCTGTCAATCTCATGCTCAATCCTACCCTCGCTCGTAAACAAGACTCCAAGATATTTGAACTCCTCCACTTGAGAGAACAACTCATCCCCCATTCGGTGCGGACGATCCACCTTTTTCCAGCAGAGGACTATGATCTCAGATTTGAGGTGCTGATCCTCACACTGACCGCTTTGCACTCTGCTCCAAAACGCTCTAGTGTGAGTTGGAGGTTATCGCACGATTAAACTAGCAAGACCACATCATCTGCAAACAGCAGGGATGCAATCCTGAGGCCACCGATCTGGACACCATCCAAGCCTCTGCTGCGCCTTGATATTCTGTCCATGAAAATCATGAACGGAATAGGAGACAAGGCACACCCTCGGTAGAGTCCAACACCGAGTGGTACTGAGTTCGACTTAAAGCCGAAAATGTGGACATAACTTCGGCTTTGGTTGTACAGGGATCAAATGGCTCAAACTAACGGCCCTGGAGCCCCATACTTCCGCAGCACCCCCCTCCCCAGGATACCTCAAAGTACACTGTACTAACCCTTCTCCAACTCCACAAAACAGATGTCGATTGGATGAGCAAACTCTCATGATCGAGTATCTGTGCTCCGATAAAAAGTTAGTCCACTGCTCTACAGCCAGAAGAGAATTCACTTTGCTCCTCCTGAATCCAAGGTTCGACAATAAGGCGAAGTCTCCTTTCCAGCACCCTGGCATATGCATGCCCTGCGAGGCTGGGGAGGGTGATCCCCCTGTACCCTCCCCCTTCCGAAAAATAGAAACAACCACCTCAGTGTGCCAGTTAAAGGGCACTGCACCCAACATTCACACAATGTTGAACAGGCGTGTCAACCATGACAGCCCAACAACATCCAGAGCCGTCGGCATCTCGGAACAAATCTCGTCCAATCCCGGTCACTTGCCACCGTGGAGCTTTTAGACCACCTCAGCGATTTGCATCAGGGATATGGCCAAGACTCATCGAGACTTCTGTCTCTGCCTCCTAAATAGAGAGTGAGTCAGCTGGATTCAGGAGGTCATCAAAGTGCTCCTTCCATCATAATACAACATCCCCAGTTGATCAGCAGTTTCTCACCCCTGCTGAAAAGAGCCTGGGCACCCAGAACTACAGTTATAGGACCCATTCTCATCCCAGTTAGTCAAATAATGATGCTACCTGATAAAGCATCAATATACAACAAAAATAGAGGCTGTTGGCAACCTTATTTCACGGTTAGGGTTATGGTTCAGGTTGAGGGCTAGAGTTCTTTCTAACACTGGCATCAAATAAGAACACCGAAAGCCTCTATTTTCATCATATATCAACACTTAGTCAGGTAGCGTCACTACAGGATGAGTCGGTAGGTGGCACTGAGGCAAAAAGCTAGGGTCTAAGAGATGTGACCTTTCAACTGTGGTCCTGAAACTATAGCCTTGTTGATTGCAGTAATACGTTATGCAGAAATACACAAAACTGCAGCATGCTGACCACAACAGGAGATACATGGACCTATAATATGGCAAAGACAGTAATACTATCCTATTGTGGTTTAAAACAGTTCAGCAAGTGAGGATTGGCACAAGACATTCACTGCAGCCAAAGACAGCTTTTCCTTAAATGGACACATACATTAGCATCTGCACAGAAAGTAAGTGTGCTCCTCCATAGCAGAAGGTTTGAGAGTATACAAAGGGAGCAATGTGAGGGCCTGTTAGTTGTGCATTAAGGAGTATGCGCATACTTGTCGATGTGTACTCATGAGGTGCATAAGGATGGGTGCTTGTACGTGCTTGCAAGAGGCACATTGATTAGTTGACTGATTTGCTGATTGAACAAAAATTAGTCACCATCACCTTTGATAATCGATATCATTTGTATCATTCTTCAAGCAAAAATGCTGAAAATTTGTAGATTCCAGCTTCTTAAATGAAAAGACTTTCCGCTTTTCTTTGTCATTAATGACAGTAAAGGAAGAGTCTTTGGGTTTTGGACTGTTGGACAAAAAAGCTATTTTAATATGTCACTTTGGGCACAAAGAAATTGAGCTGTGTATTTTCCACCAAATGTTATAGATCAAAATATAAATCCAGCAAACGTAAAAATAACGGTCAGATTGAAAATGAAAACAATCGCAGGCAGCAGCCCTCGTGCTGGCGCATGTGTGTGCATTTAAAGTCCTGACATGAGCATGTATATGGGTGCCTGTATGCCACTGCAGTTGTGAGTGAGAGAGTGTGTGGCACGTGTGTGTTGTAAACACGTTTCTTATCCTGCCTGCGGACTGAGCCCCTGGGATAGGAGACGCCAGCTGACAGGCACGGCTCCGACTGCCAGACCCAAATGTGTTAAAAATAGCGAAAAAACAAGAAGTGTATGCTAAAACCAGTCCTCTCAATATAGCACGGTAGCATCCATGCCTAGCCCTGGTAATAAAACTGGTAAAGAACAAATTCACAGATCTACTCCAGCTCCTGACATGGCAATGCAACCAAAACAAGCACTTTGTTTTATTGAACTGCTCAAAGAAAAAGAATAATTTCCTGGTGTTTGTTTTCAACTGTTTGTTCTCAACTTCAATTTGAATGTGTCAGTGCAATGCTGCATAATATGTGAGGGGTAGCGGTGATCAACATTTTGGATAATTAGTGAGCAGTGATAGGTAATGGGCATTCAGAATAACAGGTGAGGCGTGATGGGTGATGGTTATGATGAAAAATAAGTGAGGTGTGGTGGGTGATGGGTATGCTGGATAGAGTGGTGGGTTAGGGGTATGCAAGATAATAAGTGAGGGGTGATGGGTGGACTGGATAACAGGCGATGGGTGATGGGAATGCTGGAAAATAGGATAAGGGTCATGGGTAGATTGGATAATAGGTGAGGGGTGATGGGTATGCTGGATAATAGTTGAGGGGTGATGGGTATGCTGGATAATAGTTGAGGGGTGATGGGTATGCTGGATAATAGGTGAGGGGTGATGGGTATACTGGATAATAGGTGAGGGGTGATGGGTATGCTGGATAATAGGTGAGGGGTGATGGGTGTGCTGGATAATAGTTGAGGGGTGATGGGTATACTGGATAATAGGTGAGGGGTGATGGGTGTGCTGGATAATAGTTGAGGGGTGATGGGTATGCTGGATAATAGGTGAGGGGTGATGGGTATACTGGATAATAGGTGAGGGGTGATGGGTGTGCTGGATAATAGTTGAGGGGTGATGGGTATGCTGGATAATAGGTGAGGGGTGATGGGTGAGCTGGAAAACAGGAGAGGGGTGATGGGTATGCTGGATAAAAGGTAAGGGATGATGGGTATGCTGGAAAATAGGCGAGGGGAAACGGGTGTGCTGGATAATAGGTGAGGGGCGATGGGAAGGCTGGAAAATAGGCGAGGCGTGATGGGTATGCTGGAAAATAGGTAATTGGTAATGGGTAAGTTGGATAATAGGTGAGGGGTGATGAGTAAGCTGGATAAGAGGTGAGGGGTGATGGGTAAGTTGGAAAATAGGAAATCGGTGATGGGTAAGCTGGATAATAGGTGAGGGGCGATTAGTATGCAGGATAATAGGTGAGGGGTGATGGGTAAGCTGGATAATAGGTGAGGGGTGATGGGTGTGCTGGATAATAGGTGATGGGTGATGGGTGTGCTGGATAATAGGTGATGGGTATGCTGGATAATAGGTGAGATGTGATGGGTAAACTGGATAATAGGTAAGGGGTGATGGGTATGCTGGATAATAGGTGAGGGATGATGGTTAAACTAGAAAATAGGCGAGGGGTGATGGGCATGCTGGATAATAGGTGAAGGGTGATGGGTATGCTGGATAATAGGTAAGGGGTGATGGGTATGCTGGATAAGAGGTAAGGGGTGATGGGTAAACTGGATAATAGGTGATGGGTGATGGGTATGCTGGATAATAGGTGAGATGTGATGGGTAAACTGGATAATAGGTAAGCGATGATGGGTATGCTGGATAATAGGTGAGCGATGATGGTTAAGCTAGAAAATAGGCGAGGGGTGATGGGTATGCTGGATAATAGGTGAGGGGTGATGGGTATTCTGGATCATAGGTGAGGGGTGATGGGTAAGCTGGATAATAGGTAAGGGGTAATGGCTGTGCTGGATAATGGGCGAGGGGTGATGGGTCAGCTGGATAATAGGCGAGGGGTAATGGGTGTGCTGGATAATAGGCGAGGGGTAATGGGTGTGCTGGATAATAGGCGAGGGGTAATGGGTGTGCTGGATAATAGGCGAGGGGTAATGGGTGTGCTGGATAATAGGCGAGGGGTAATGGGTGTGCTGGATAATAAGCGAGGGGTAATGGGTGTGCTGGATAATAGGCGAGGGGTGATGGGTGTGCTGGATAATAGGCGAGGGGTGATGGGTATGCTGGATGATAGGTGAGGCGTGATGGGTATGCTGGATAATAGGCGAGGGGTAATGGGTATGCTGGATAATAGGTAAGGGGTAATGGCTGTGCTGGATAATAGGCGAGGGGTAATGGGTATGCTGGATAATAGGTGAGGGGTGATGGGTGTGCTGGATAATAGGCGAAGGGTAATGGGTATGCTGGATATAGGTGAGGGGTGATGGGTGATGGGTATGCTGGATAATAGGTGAGGGATGATGGATAAGCTGGATAATAGGTGAGGGCTGATGGGTATGCTGGATCATTGGTGAGGGGTGATGGGTGTGCTGGATAATAGGTGATGGGTATGCTGGATAATAAGTGATGGGTGATGGGTATGCTGGATAATAGGTGAGGGATGATGGATAAGCTGAATAATAGGTGAGGGGTGATGGGTGTGCTGGATAATAGGTGATGGGTATGCTGGATAATAAGTGATGGGTGATGGGTATGCTGGATAATAGGTGAGGGATGATGGATAAGCTGAATAATAAGTGAGGGGTGATGGGTATGCTGGATAATAGGTGATGGGTGATGGGTATGCTGGATAATAGGTGAGGGATGATGGATAAGCTGAATAATAGGTGAGGGATGATGGGTATGCTGGATATAGGTGAGTTGTGATGGGTGTGCTGGATAATAGGTGAGAGGTGATGGGTATAATGGATAATAGGTGAGGGATGATGAGTGATGGGTATGCTGGATAATAGGTGAGGGGTGATTGGTATAATGGATAATAGGTGAGGGATGATGGGTGATGGGTATGCTGGATAATAGGAGAGGTGTGAGGGGTGATGGGCATCCTGGATAATTGGTGAGGGGAGGGTGATGGGTGATGGGAATGCGGGATAATATGCGAGTAGTGATGGGTAATGGGTATGCTGGATAATGGGTGAGGAGTGACGGGTCATTTTTTCAGAAAGTGTGAGAAAGAGAAGTAGGTAACAGTAGACAACCGCTTCACAGTAAGTAGCCATATTGTATCCAGTATAGATCTCCAGCTCTCTGTTCTACCTACAAGACAATGGCAACTTGATGCAGAATATGATCTTAAAAAGCTGATAGTTTTCTTTACAACCAAATGCATGCTCAATATTTTTCCCACTTCATTTAATTGTCTCCTCGTATGCGAATCTGTTAGGCCATTGTTGAAGTAGGTAAATAGAGATTTTTGGATTAATCACGCAAAGGTTACTTCACCACTTATTCATGTTTATTCGAGGACTCGAAATTTACGGCTGCATAGCACAGACACCGACCCAAAGTTTTTAAACATCACAGCTCCAAAGACCTGAAGTTCCGCAAGCTTCCGTGAGCTTTTCCCCAAACCCAAGGAAAGGTAACATTGACATCACAGAAAGCTTGTTCCATAGATTTCATGCAGTTTCTGATCTACACTGCCTTAATAACTAGTATTCATTTCAATGAAAGAACACCTATTCCAAGTACAATGTGTGCATATCAAAGAAAAACTGAGGTTATCATCTCTCTTGTTCTCTCTCTCTCTCACTCTATCTCTATTGTCCCTGCCCTTCACTGCCTTTCTTTCTCTCTCTCTCTCTCTCTGTGCCCCTTGAGAAAACCAAGTGATACACTTCCAGTCTAACCCAGTTTCCACTAATATGGGTAAGGTATTAATGAGCTAACAAGAAGATCACTGTGACAAATGTAATATATCATTTTTTGGCGTTGCTCATGGTCATGTGGCAGATGCAACTACTTTTTGAAAAAGAAAGCGTAAATCGCAAGATCCTTTGTATTAGCCAGTCTTCTATTAGCTGAGATTGATTCATACAACTTGTTTTGCGTCGTGCCATTGCATCTTGGGAACTGTGTCTCCCTGCCTATAGGTAGGGCTTGGTGGTGACTATCTGTAGGTAAGGCAAGGTAGGGTGTTAGCATTGTTATGCAGTATTTTAGGTAAGGCTGGGTGGTGTCTTAGCCATATTACACAGCATCTCTCAGTAAGGATGAGAGGGATGTCTGCACTTTCATACAGTATGGGTAGGTAAGGCTAGGTGGGATGTTAGCACTGTTACACGGCATTAGTAGGTTAGGCTTGGTGGGGTATTAGCGGTGGGCTAACTGTAAGTAAGGTTTAGAGGAATATTAGCACTGTCATATCTGTAGGCAAGGCTAGGTCAGATGTTAGCACTATACAGTATCTGTGGGTAAGGCTTTATGTGTTACTATCTCATGCAGAACCTGTTCAGAATGCTTAGGAGCGGGTTTTGAATGTGGAGGGACATTTCAGTGATGGGAGGGCCGATCCGGAATTTCCTGGATATTTCACAAATATTTAGCTTCGATAAAGTGCATGGAAAAACACATTTTGAAAGTAGGGGGGTCATGTTCCCCCGATTCCATTGTCTATTATGTCCTTGTTTGCATGTAAACTCGATGGAGTTCGAGCACTGCCCCATAGAATCCGTCAGTAACACCAGCTAGTATGTTTGCAATGTTCCGCGGAATCTGTTGGTTAGGATGGTTGGTATGTTAGCCCAGTTATACAGTATCTATAAAATATTACTGCAACAGTACCTCCAACTACTGTTGTTTTAAATGTGCTTTATAAATAAACTCGACTTGACTTGGCAAAATGAAGAGGTAACACCATTGCAAAGAATACCATCTGTGCCTACCTCCCCCTAACACCTCCTCAACACCTACCCCTCCAAAAACATACAAACAATAAACAGAAAAATGGGTTTTACACCAAATACAAGGCCTTTAGTGGCTTCCATAATCTGGTCACCCAATGTGGAAATTGCAAGAATAAAAAAGGCAGATTAAAAAACTCAATTAGAATTGCCCCTGGCTGATTGAGCTGATCTAATTTTTTTTTTTTTTGAAGGAAGAGCTTTTGGGAAATCAAATTGTGACTGATTTCTGGGACCAAAGTAATAAAAAAAGGGAGCACAGGGCTGAGAATAGTGTGGTGGGCTTACAGTCACTCACCATATTTCAGCCAAGCTAAGGGCTCATGTGCCTCCTGAAGGGGCGGGGCTAAGGGTTTACGCAGTTTCCACATGGATAACTGCAGATGATTCACAGCAAAGCAGAAAATTAAAGAAAACAATAAAACAAGAACTGCAAATAAACAATACGTCACCGTGGTGACGCTACTCTGCCATTGCCCAATGAAACCATTGCCTGTATATAAAGACGGACGACCTAGTAGCTCCCCATAAGTGAAGTCAAAACATCTTGATTGAACTCTAGTGGCTGGCTGCTACAGATGGTAGACCCGCCCCCTCCATGTTATTGAAAGGGACATGGGCCTCACGAAAATATTGAAGTGTGCATCAAATGAATTGTGTCGAAAGATAGTTTCTGTCATTAGTGGTAGTGCTTCCCATGCTGACATGTGTTCAAGTATTCATTTTTTTCTAATAAGTTCAGTTTTATTTAGTTATTTGATTCTATAAAAGGGGATGTAGGGTTATGATTGACAGCTATGATCGATACTAGCTACTCAAAGAGAAGTAGTCAATCGCCTGCAGACTGACTTTTGGTAATTTTATGGAGCCAGAATGTGAGCGTCGAGGAGAGATATGTTAACATTGCACATGCATGAGTTGCCAGGTCCAGGTTAAACTGAATATAACCCATATTGACTTTGAAAGTCCAACAAAAATTGACAGTAAAAAGATCTTTGCTCTGAACATAATGTCATGTACTGTAAGCAGCGACGCTACAGTAGAAAAATAAAGCAAGCTAGCCAGCTAGTTTAGCAAGATTCTAAAATAGGTCAATATTGGAAGCAATGGAAATTAATGATAAGAAAATAAACTATTTCACATAAAGCGTAATATAATTTTAGTAGCAATGCCATGTTCAGAGCTAAGGGATTTTAACCATTGATTTTTGTTGTTGCTTAAATGACCTATTACCGAACCTTGCTAGCTTGCCAAAACTGATAGGTAGCTACCTAACTAGCTAGTAAATTAAGATTCAGTAGGGTCACCCTCGTTGGTTAGCTAGCTAGACAGGTAATTAAAACTAACATTAAAATGCATGATAGTGGCAACTCAACAGTTCGGATGACAATGTGGGTTCATTCTTATTGATTACTTGTTGGGATCCTGTAAATCGAATTTGGAAAAATAGCTTCTCATTCTTACAAAGTCATTAGACATTCAGAGTTATATACTCTAATTTTTTATTGAATTATTCATGACCTTTTTACAGAAGCATTCTATTTAGCTAGTTGCATTCTGTGAATTAAAACAAAAGCTACAAGATTTGACATTCTGAATGTAAAGTGACAACTGATGCAACACACAATGCAGAAATTGTCTGTCTTGCTGCCGGATAGCTCACTCGGTTAAGGCACTGCGCTGCAGTGCAGAGGTGACTATCGCGTTGCGGGTTCGAGCCCTGGCGTACCCACCGGCAGGGGTCGGCAGCTTTTTCAGAGTAGCGCACAATTGGCCATCGCGCTGCAGGGTTTCAAATTGGGAAAGCACTGCCGGATTCAGGATACATAATCAGCTTTGTTCGTTGCTCCAGCGCCTCCTGTTGGCCAGACGGGCGCTCGTCAGGAAGACTCTGGGTTTGTTCATGTCCGGGTATCCTCCACCCTCGTTCTGAACTTACGAGGATTCGACCAATGAGTGTATAAGAAGCAGTGGCTGACGGGCAGGTGCTTCGGAGGAGAGCCGTGAACTTTCCTCACTATCCTAAGTTGGCAGCAAGGGGTCGCATACGAGCAAGCTTTGTACATAGTTCACCAATTGGGCATTCCATATTCGGGTGGGATTGGAGATGCCAAATTTAAAAAAAAAAATAAATAAATAAATTGTCTGTCTTGATGACCGCTGGCTGAACGCCAGCCTAGATCCCAGTGTCATGTCTCGTGCAAATGTCTGTACAGCCGGCCGATGCAGTGAATCTGCTTTATGTCTATATTGAGCTACTGTCGCTTGATGCGCCATTTCCCGTGTACAAAAAGAACTCCACTGAAGATAAAGGCAAAAACGTCAAATACTTTTTGTTCCATCTGCTGATAACATCCAAAAAAATACTTGCCGCCCAACCCGATTTCGCCACAGTCCTCTTGTCCACTATTATGGCTTCCAGTTTGTCTGATGCATAACACAGGGTTTCCCAACCCTCTCCCTGGAACAAATCATCAATACCCAGGGCATTTGTCATGCTCCAACTTATGTACTCCTGATTCAACATACCAAGCCCATGGTCACCTCTATCATGTGAGGCTAACATGGAACAAAAAAAAAAAAATAAATCAGCATCTGGCTTGTGAGCCAGGAGAAGACAGCTGAAAGACAATGGTCTAACGTGATCATATGACTCATATAAAGAGGGGGCGGAGCCAAAACTTTGCGTGGGACAGGGCCTGTAGGCGGTGTTTTGTGTGGGAGGTGGCCAGAGCAGATGAGTATTGCTTCGTGAGTGAGTGGGGCACATGAGGCACACATTCCAATCATGTACTTTAATCTTCTTCATCCTATCCTTGTGCCTATCCAAGAAAAATACCATTGAGGACCTTCACCAATAAGGAGATTCCAATCCATCAGTATGGCTTTTTGACCAGCAAAGAACCAGCAAGGTCCCTGTTCCTGTTGCCAGTTCTTTTTGGGAACTACTAAGTCAACAAACCAGAGAACTGATGCAATTTTGACTGCAGAACTAGTTCCAATCAACAGACTTTTCCATTTTGCTTGTTTTCTTGATGAATTGAGTAGACATCCACACACGATACATTTGTCGTTTTGATTCCCATTCTGATGCGAGTGGCATCTGATTCTGGCTGTAAATAAACATTTTAGATTCCACACCAACTTATTTTTGGTCAAAATGCACTGAACTCACTGTCCAGGAAAGCGAACCACACCCATTCTCTGCTGGTCGAAAAGCCCCTACGGAATTAAACCAGAGCCATCAGGAGATGGCATAATCCCTGGCCCTACGTCATCAACTTCGGATTAACAAAAGGCGCATTGGCGTCAGGTCATGAATAATGTGCACAACAAGTTTTGTGAGAAAATATTGCGTGGTTCAGAAGTTATGCTCCGAAAACGAAATGTTGACAGACGGACAGACAACCGCAACCATGACTATATCCCCCGCATTATATGCCGGGAGAGTAATAATATTAAAAAAAGGAGCTAGGAGTTTCCCTGAGATATTTTAAGCAAGGAAACCAGAGTACTTTTTTCCATAATACATGACAAATAAATAATTGACCAGTCGATCCACCAGTATGCCTTGCAGATGTCACACCTTTGACTGATGTTGAATTGAATAGATGTGTGAAGAAGAACAGATGCTTCAATGTTTGATTTCCCCATCTCCACCTCCATCATTCTTAGTGCCTCCATGCACTCCCCACAGGGTGGAGCTAGGGGCAAGGAAAGGAGGTAAGAAAAGGAAGGAAGGAGGTGACAGAGAAGTCACTGGAATATTCTCCAGAGGCTTCGATTCACATTTTTCTCCTAAATGCCCTGCGCTGAGCTGCCCAGCACTCCGGCCTATTCCCCCGGCCCTGCTGCCCTGCAGTGAACAACAGCACATTTCCCACAATGCTCTAAGGCTGTTACACGAGGCAAAACAAAGAAAATGGCGTCCATTCAGCTGTCATTCATCGCGTAGAAACGAGAAAAAGTACAATGGCACATTTTTGTCAAACAAAACAGCCACCCAATACAAAAACAAGCACAAAACTTCAAAGACTAAAGAGGACCAACCCTCCTCTCCACCACAAACACATAAAAAAAGATACCAACACCTTCTCCATTGCGACAACCGACACAACCGCCATTTTCACCGAACCAAAAGCACTTCTACACGCACTGCAATAATTCAATAACATATCTGAGATTTTGAGGGGTACAGTAGACAATCCATGGCTTATGAATACACTCTACTGCTGTATGATAACAATGACATCACAGAATGGTAATGAAGATACCACTGCTCCCCTCCACAGCCCCCAGTTAAAAAGCACTCATTTAATCCTGACCCTCAGTATTAAATTTATACAGTTGCCACTGGAGAGTCCGTAGTGCAGAGACTCACCAACAGTCATAACAAATATGGCTAAATTGAGGTGAGAGAGCAGAAAAAAGTTACCAACATTTTCAAATGACCTGCATGTTTGTCATTACAGTGAAGCGATATTGCTGTGGCAACAGTGCCACAATAAACTTTTGTTTAAAAGCAGCATGAACTCAGTCGTGGTATTGGGAATATATTACATTTATAACAACACCTAGAATAGGCAGCGTTGGCATGGTGTTGATTGAAAGCAATCACAAATTTGCGTAGTGACCTTTTTTTACCTGACTGATAAGTCGGAACAACGTTCTGCCCTGATCCACAAAAACTACAATATTAAGGTATGAGACGCTGATCTTGATGGAGCGGCGAGCATTTGTCACAAACTTTAAAACGACAGCCTCTTTCCCTGTGTTCGCGAGAATGTGTTGAAAACTTGATTCGTGGCAATTCGGAGCCGTGGAAACACGTGAAGACTTGGACGAGTTTGCAGCCTCAGTAATACAATCCTTCAGAGCATTATTTAAAATTAACTGCGACACTTACAAGCAGAGAAGTCACGGCCAGTGAACCCCTCGCGCATAGTGGAAATAATCATATTTCAACTCTGAAGGATGCTGTCGAGCGCTGTCTATAGCAGCTGAAACTCTCGCGTCGTCATTAATTTCTTGACCAATATGTTCCTTTAATTAAAATAAAAAGGATAACAACACTTTTACCATTAGCATTTTTCGTCGCCAAAACAGCATATTTGTGCTTTCCTAACTGTTGACTGGAAAAGATTATGCAATTCTGATTCAGAGATTAAACTGAGAACCACGCGCAAGTTCAACTGAAATATCAATGTAAAGTCATTGAAGTAGCCTACTACAGTTGCATAACTGCTCCCAACTAAATATGAACACAGCAGGGTCAGGTTTACCCGAGTACAACACCCATTCCCGCGAGGTGCGAATAAAAGGCTCAGAAAATAGCAGCTGTTCACACAGAAGAGGTACACTCATACAGTATATGCGTGTCTGTGCTTCCCCGTGTGTGTGTGTGTGTGTGTGTGTGGGTTGACACTGGGACACTTAACAAGTCAATACATTTGCCTTTTTACCATAGCGAAGGATATGGCCATTCAATAATCTTCCTGGCGTATTTCCTTATAATGTTGTCTTCGGCGAAAATAAATAGGGACCTGTTGACAGTGAGGCAGTTGTGCTTGGCGGGGATGGGATTATACAGCGCCATGGTGCGAGCTCTCTGTGCCTTGGTCTGTTTTAGGGACGCTGAACCACCACCGGCGGAGCCCGCCTGTCCTTCACCGTCCCCGACACGCTCCGAGCCTCCATCCCCTGATCCCACGGTGCTGGGAACGTCATCTCCGAACTGCGCCATTCTGCCAGAGTTGAGAGATACAAGGGAGGGGATAGGCAGGGGAAAGAGGGGTTAGCCCTTAGAAAAGAGGGCGCGAGGGAAAGGAAACGAATCTTAAGTGGAAAAATGTCCTCAATTTTCACTCATGTTTTCATCTTCTCTTCAGATTATTCGACGTTTTCGCACACATGTCCAGGAAAATAAAACCAAACAAACGTAAATCCTCACGGAAGTGTGGAACATAACATTAAACAAAATTCCCAAGAGTTATTTTGGCTTCAGCTCCGGCGCGGGGATCGGCGCTTATGGAAGGCAGCTATCGCTCCATCTGCGCGAGCATCGAGAAAAACGCATTTTGACACCAGACCAACTCCTCCCCAGTTCACTGGCACCAAACCATAAACGAAATGTTTAGATACTGGTGGCAGCGCCCTTGATGTACTTTAAATATATTTTGATAAAATTAATATTCCAAGTTCGAAAGAGAGTTTGGACTAAATTTCCACTGTTGCAACCACAATGACCATCCTCAATTAACGCGTCGAGGGAAAGCAGAAGACACAAGCATATCAATGCCGCGGATGAACCCTCTGATTCGACTTCAGAAAAACTTCACATAAATGATATGTTTTTGCATAAAAACGACGCGATTGTACCGAGTGAACTTTCCGTGGAGACTACCTTTCATCCTCCAAACAATGAACGGAATCCGTCGTTACGTGAGAGGCGCATTTCTCCTTCCAGTCATACATTGAAACGAATTTAACGCCTAAGAGTTCATGGTAGAAGTAAAATGATTTATTCGTTCATTCACCGAAGAAACGATTCGGCGTGTTTAATTCTTAATGATGAAAGTGTTCCAAACAAAGCGAATTCAGAAGCGTTCACTTCCCTCAGAGCGCCAAAATCCATAATCGCTCGCGCATCGCCGCCCCTCCTCCTCTCTCTGCTCCCACGTAACTGGTGTGGGAATTCGTTTGAGGTGTTTCTCTAAAGTGGACCTTAAGAGAGAAAACAACGATGAATGTGTAACCATGGCGATGTCACTCTTGGACAGGTCAGGGTTTTTTTTTTTTTTTTTTGCTGGGATAAAACCAGGTTTGCAGTTACAAGTTTCACAAATGTTTAGAACGATACAAAAGACTTGCAGCTTGTAATCGTCAAGCGCTTTAAGGTGCGTTATTGACAGCGGAAGAAAACATTGCAAGAGAGCACAGCTTAAAAAGTTTTAGTTCATTTTCATTTCTGTGTTTATCCGTCCAGTCTTCCAAATATGAACAACGAACCAAAAAATATAAATCAGATCGTGCTTTGTATTTGCTTATTCATTGCAATAGTGTGCCCTGTGCACACAATATTGTCACGGTTGCAGAGTGGAGGGGTTGTTGGCTTACGACACGCGGGTCAGCTAGAATGAAGTGCAAGCCAAGTGGAGCGCGAGTGAAAAATAAAGTGGCAAGCAGTGAGGGGGGATTAATTGTGGAGAGAAGCATTATAATTATAAGCATTATAATACTGCGAGCAAAGTATTAACTAACTCATAGCTACTGATGGAAAAAGGGCCCGCGCCGAATGTTTTCCCGGGGTGACAGCCTACATCCCAAAAAAAATCACCCGTGAAACAGAGAAGGTGAAAGGGCGCGACTGATGAGCAACGAGCTTTTTTCATGCCTCTGAAATGGAACCTTATCAGTTCATAATGAAGCCCCAAGAGATAGGAGCGTGCCAAGTGCGAAAGTTCTCAGATTGAACCACGTTGACTGACAAAGAACCTCTGACCTGAACATCATACTTTTTTCAAGGTTCCTTCGAAAGCTTTACTCTGAGAGCACAGCCAATATCCTCCTCAGCTGGTCGAAGGACAACATGGCACACGCTTTGCAAAAAAATAAAATAAATAAAGTAAAGAAAAAATGTAATGCATCAGTTGTACTTTCTTAAATGTACTTGGTGATCAGGCTGCAACAAAGAAAATTACCCACCAAGCCATTATGATAATGGCGTGCCTTTCCACATTTTATCTGAGCGTTTTGCGCAGCCCTTCAGAATAATTGAATTCTAAAGCGCTAACGTACTCGATGATTTTGAAGTAGAGCTAGTGGAAGTTGGCTTCATCATAAAGACTAAAAGAAATATTTTCAAATTCTGTTGGAAACATCTGATCTCCAAATTCAAAACAGCAAAAAATGGCAAAATTGATTTTAAAAAATGAAATTATGCAAAACATGAACATATGCAAGTCCACAGCAGGAAAAACTGACTTAGGTTGCAGAAAATCTGAATGAGGGGATCAGCTTATTTTTTGCACAATGAAAAGAGCAGACCAATGTTCCGTATTAACATTGAAATAAGGAAACTCCAGAGAAGATCGAATGATAGATCATCCGAAATCCAGGTCACTCCGCTAATTTTAGCGCATGTCAGACTCAAAAATAGGACATGAAATAGATCTTAAGACTATTCTCTTTGGGGGCAAACAGGAGAAAATCGGCAGCTGCTCTGCTTTCTGTCGCTCGCAGTTTTCTCGCTGTGGTGCTCCATGGACCCGGCAGGCGAGGCAGCAAACGGAAGGACGAGATTGCCGCATATCACTCGCCAGAGTACGTGCAGTCGGCGTGTTCATAGCCCCGATCTCTGGCGCGAGTGAACGAGTTAGAGGCACTAGCTGTTCGCACACAGGGGGTTTTCGTTACTCGTATTCCAGGAAAAATAGTGTACGTGGTATTAACTTAATAACTATTCCTATTGTCTCTCTTACCCCTCATCCGATTTAACAATTCCTTTTCTAGCTGGGAACAAATTCTCTAACAGCTGAATAACAATGACCCGTTTGCTGTCAATTTTCTCCACTCTCAATAGACATACAGACTGTGGGTGTATGTGACCCAGAAAGGGAATAAGGCGCACATTACACGCATTAATACTCAGCAACAAAAGAGCGATTGATGTCAATGGAATATATAGGCCTATACATGATCCAACAGGTTCTCCGACAGACCCCACCTCTTATGGAACAAAAATGTCATTCTTCTGGTCCAAACCAAATACAACCGTGCTTCCAAAAAAATCAGCCTTCAGGCCTGAAATTCCATGCCTCAAAGTCTCAGCAAATACAACATATTGTAAAACAAGTAGATCAGAGGGATCGAATAGCTGCGACCTGGCCTAGCATCCGTCACGAGGCCTAGTGTCCATGACTCGTGGTTTCTTGTACAAGTGTGACCTCGAAATTGGCAAATGACCTTGAAAATCAATAGGGAACCCTTCCTCTGCACCAAGAAGCTTGTTGTGAGATTTAATAGCCATCCATCAAGTTAAACTGGAGTTACGGTGCGAAAACTGTGAAATCGGGGCAAAATCGACACTTTTTTGACCGGTGTGACCTTGGAATTCGACAGATGACCTTGAAAATCATTAGAGAACCCCTCCTCTATACAAAGAAGCTTGTTCTAAGACTTCATAGCCATTCATTGAATTAAAGTTGAGTTACGGTGCAAAAACCGTCAAATCGGGCAAAATTGACACTTTTTTTACCTATGTGACCTTGGGATTTGACGAATGACCTTGAAAAACAATAGGGAACACCTCCTCTATGCCTAGAAGCTATTTCCAAAATTTCATAGCGATCCATGAATTCTAACTGGAGTTACAGCGCGAAAACCCGCAAACAAGGTCGTGACCTCTGTGAACTTGACCTTTGACCTCGACCTTGTGCATGGACATCACTTTGGTGAAGGTCAATATCTCCTGAAAATTTCATGATGATACAACGACAGGAACATGGTGAAAAAGGTGTCACAGACGGGCGGACAGACAGACGGACAGACAGAAGCGTTTATAGAGCTGCTTGGTCGCAGCAACCATATGAATTTTATTATGACAAACATTATTTGTCAGGGACCGGCCCGCCATGTTGCTAAAGTAACCAGTGTGTGGGAACAATTGCTTGATTCGATATACAGACAGAGTTTGGAGAATTGAAGGGAACAAATGGAACAAAGACTGAATTCTTCAACACATAAATGTCTGCCGAGAGTGAAGTGAACAGTAAGCAAGCAGTCATTACATACTGGGAAAAGATACTCTACACCGTTAAAAAATGCTTCAACAAGGTCAGCTGTTTTTTTTTTTCTTCCTGATGACTGTCATTGGCTACTTTACAGTGGGTAATGGGCTCCATTAGATGATTGTGAGTGCAAATTTTAAGAGGGTGAAGGGGGTCTTATCATGTCTGCAATTGGGTATTGCATATTGGGCCATTGGGCCCCATTGTATAATCACGATTAGCTACCATACAGTGGGCTGAGGAGATCTGCCAGGTGATTGGCTCACAGCTGTGCTTAACCCCCCGCCACAATCCCTCCTTCCATCAAAACAAACTTTATATAAACCTGCTTACATAAACTCCAAGAGAAAGGTCCAGGAGTGTCAGGTGAAAATGCTTTTTCTCTCCTCTCCCCGCCGTTTTCTTTTACATCCTTTTTTGTGCTCATAATGGCAGTTCCCATGGCAACAATGCACACTACACTGTCTGCCTCTTTGTGTGGTTTTAGCACAAGAATGCAGAGAGTTCGCAGAGCTAAGGGTGGAAGGGAAGAGACAGCCGTGGCAGAGTTTGCGGCAACGGGGTAACAAAAGGCAGAGATGGCATTGGCAGAGAAAAGCTGGGCAGAGACTTCAGTGACACAGTTAGAGCTGGAAGGGTTAGCACTGGCAGAGACAGCTATGAGGCAGCTGGGCTAGAAATCGCCGAAAGTGCCAGAGTTAGCAGTGGTAGGATTAACGAAGACAGGGTCAACAGAAGTAGAAATTGCAGAGGCAAGATTAGCAATGGCAGAAACAGCTGTGGCACAGTTAGCATTGCCAGAGTTAGTGGTGGCTGGGTTAACCGTGGCAGAAATAGTTGCGGCAGAGTTAGCATTACGAGAGCCTGTGTTGGCAGGATTGGTAATGTCTTGGTCAGATGTAGCCAAATTAGCAGCAGCAGGTTACTGGTGGAAGAGTTAGCAGAGGCAGGGCGAAGGGTGGAGGCAGTACAGAAAGCTGGAGTTGAATGTAATACCCGACCATAGCACAGAGTGCCTGTGCTGGAGCATTTTCACAAGAACAATCAGGTAGGATAACTGCCTTCAGAAGTAGGTGCATAAGGCTGGAATTACATCCCAACGTTTAAAAAAAGTTAAAAAACTAGACTGATATGGAAAAATCGCATGTAAAAAACTGCTTTAAAATCATCCTTAACCTGGATTTAAGTTGAAGAGAGTGCAAAGATGCGATAATTAATTTTTCTCTTCTACTTTATTGTTTTGTGTGTGTGTGTGTGTGTGTGTGTGTGTGGGTGTGTGTGTGTGTGTAGCAATAACTCATTCTGAATTCAATGCCAGCAAAATGTTCCAGTAAAGATGGGACAGAGATGTGTTTACCACTGAGTTGCATCACCTTTCCACGTGAAAGCCCTCTAAGTAATTGGGGAATTGAACACACCAGTTGTTCCAGTTTTGAAGGAATTTTCCTCCCAACTTATCTGTGATATACATGTTCAGCTGCACAGACATCCAAAGTTTTCTTTATCGAATTTTGCACCTCCTAAAAGCACTCTATACATTGAAAGTGAGGCAGGCAAGCCTGGCAGCCATGCACTCTAATTAAGAAGCCAGACTGTTATAAAATGAGCTAAAATGCGGCCAGTTATTTTTGTGATAAAATATGCTTTAGCTTCCATGAAAAGACTTAATCAAAAAGACAGCTGTTGTGGCTGCAAAATGCATATATATGCTCCGTACCAATGATACTTACACAGATGTTCAAGATGCTTATGCCACAAGCACAAACAAACCCCCATATCATGACAGATGCTTTTGAACCTTACATTAGCATCAACTAGGCTAATACCTTTCTTTTTTGGCATGGAGAACACAACGTCCATTATTAGCACAAACAATTTGAAAGGTTGACTGGTCTGACTCTGACATCAGTACATTTCAACTGTATATCAGTCCCTTGCAGATGAGCCCAAGCCCACACAATTTTGATATATGACTTCTTTGGTGCATAGTACAGCCTTCTCTTGCATTTTTGGATACAATGATGAATTGTTTTAATCAGCAAACGCAGTCCTAGATGATGTGGTTAAATCAATCACCAAAGCATGCACGTATGTTTTCAGTACAAAGTCATCTAAAGGGTGGAAGATTAGGAGCAATATCATGCACTGTAGCGGATGTTGTTTTGTTGTTTTCATATTGTTTTTAAACTGTTCCATTATTCAATCATGCAGCTTTTGACAAAGAGGGAGCCTTCACCACTTGTTGCTTGTAAACTGCTGGGCCTTTTGTGAATTTTCCTATTATATTAACATAACATAACATAACATGAATGGCGAGAACAGGCCATTAAGCCCAAGTACGCTCGCCAGTTTCTTTTAATGACTCACTGGTATCTAGCTTTAAGTCAAGCCTGCTCTTGAAAACACCCAAGGTCTCTGCCTAAACAGTATGGTCAAGCAAGCTATTCCACATTGAAATTACTCTTTGGGTGAAGAAATATTTCCGAATATTGGTGCTAAATTTACCTTTGGTCAACTTCCATTTGTGACCCCGAGTTCTATTCACAACACTTAGTCGAAGGAATCCTACATAATTCACTTTGTAAATCCCTTTAACATATTTAAAGACCTCAGTCAAATCACCCCTTAGTCTCCTTTACCTAGGACTAAAGAGATTAAGGAACTTCAGCCTCTTCTCGTAGCTTTCATCTTTTATACCTGGAATAAGCTTAGTGGCTCTTCTCTGAACTTTCTCTAGAGCCTCTATATCTTTCTTTAAGTATGGTCCCCAGAACTGTACACAAAAATCTGGATGTGGTCTGACGAATGTATTGTACAAAAGAGGCATCACCTTTTTAGATTTGTACTCAATACTTTTGGCAATGTATCTCAGCATCCAGTTGGCTTTTTTAACTGCTACGGCACAATGGCTAGAACCTGTGAGGGTTTGATCAAAAATCACTCCCAGATTTCTTGTGTGGAGCACATTCCAGTTTTAAACCTCCCATGAAGTAATCCTGTCTAATGTTTTTATTACCTACATGTACAACTTCACATTTTGCTACATTAAATTTCATTTGCCACATTTTTGCCCAATTCTGGATTCCATCCAAATCATCCTGAATCACTTTAGTGGATTCTAAACTATTTGCGAAACCCCCCAATTTAGTATCATCTGCAAATTTAACTAATCTGCTCTCAATATTTCTATCAAGGTCATTAATGTAGATGAGGAACAGCAGGGGTCCCAACACCAATCCCTGGGGGATGCCATTCCCCACCATACCTAGCTCAGATGAGATACCACTGACCACCACTCTTTGTGTTCTGTCCTGTAACCAGTTTTGTGTCCACTCCATGTTACCTCCTGTAACTCCTATGGAGCTCATTTTAAAAATTAGTCTCTTATGTGGTACAGTATCAAACGCTTTCTGAAAATCCAAGTATATGATGTCATAAGCCCTGCTCTGGTCATAAGTCTTGGTGGCCTTTTCAAAAAATTCCAGAAGGTTTGTCAGGCATGACCTTCCCTTACGGAAACCATGTTGGCTATCCCTCAAGATACTGTTACGTTCAAGAAGTAAGTCCAGCTCATCTTTTATGATAGATTCCAATATTTTGCATGCAATGCAAGTTAAACTGACTGGCCTATAATTTCCTGGCTCTGTACGGTCCCCTTTCTTATGTATTGGTATTATATTGCCCTGTTTCCAATCATTTGGTATTTCTCCAGTTTCTAAAGACCGCCTGAAGATGGCGAAGAGTGGCTTAAAGATGATCTCACCAACTTCCCTGAGAACTCTAGGATATAAGCCATCAGGACCGGTCGCCTTATCTGCCTTTAATTTATGCAACTTGTCTAATACTTCGTTACCCCTAACCTCAATTTCCGCTAAATAACTCTGAGCATTTAACATGCCCTCTGGCTGAATAAAGACCCCCTCTGAGGTAAAATTCTCAACAAAGTAACTGTTTAAGGCATCCGCAATATCCTTGTTATCATATAGTAGCGATCCATTTTTATTCTTCATGCACTTAACCTGCTCTTTGACTTTCCTTTTTCTGCTATAGTATTGGAAGAAGCACTTAGGGTTAGTTTTTGCCCCCTCTGCAATTTGTCTTTCATACAGTCTTCTAGCATTGCTCAGCTATTTTTTGACCACAGCCTGCATTTTACAGTATTCAGCCTTAGTGTTCTCATTGTTATCCTTCAAGTACATCTTATAAAGATTCCTCTTTTCCCTCAAAATCCTAATAATACTTTTGGTCATCCACTGAGCTTTTTCAGCTTACTTTTGGACACCTTTGGAATGAATTTGCATTGTGATTCAAGTAAAATCCCATTAAATCTTTCCCACATCTCATTTACGGACTCACAGTCCAGGAGTCTCTCCCATTTTATTTCACTTAGATATGAGCGCATCCTGTTAAAGTTTCTTAACACCTCTATAAGCTTGTGTTATCCTCTTAATAAGCATTTCATTGACTGTATTGTCCAAAGCTGGTGGTAGATAGCATACTCCTATGTTTAAACCTGTCTCATGTTTGCCAATGAGCCTGACCCAGATATCTTCATAGGGCAAGGAATGTTCAATTCCGGGAATTTCCTGTACATTTATGTTTTCGTTCACATAGATTGCTACGCCCCCTCCTCGCCTATCACATCTATCATTCCTAAAGAGCTTATAACCTTCTATATTATATTCATCTCTATCCTCTTCACTACGCCATGTCTCTGTAATCCCAACTATGTCATAGCCCTCACTAATCATAGCGGCCTCAAGCTCTGGAAATGTATTTTTTATGCTTCTTGCATTTAAATAAAAACATTTCAGGTTATTACTAATGCTCTTCCCCTTGATTTCCCATGCGACCGCTGCTTCAAGAACCCCCACTTCGCTTTGTTGCTTTAAAAGTATTTCATCAATAGTGCATGCAACGCCTTCAGCTTCCATCGGGGCAGTCTGAATTTCCCTATGTGTAACACTCACTAACCTCCCTGCTTCCCATGTCTCTAGTTTAAACTAGGCTTATGCCGTCGGAGGCGATGGCTGGGGGCATATCCCCAAATGTCCCCAATCCTCCAATTCCCCAATCCTTGAATAGACCTTGAATAGACTTTCATTTGAACTTAATTTCAGGTCAATCGGTCAAATGGTTCTGAAGATATGGCCAAAATGGTCATTTTCCATCACAAAGCGCCACCTGGTGACAAAATATTGAACCATACAGGTATGATGTCATCACGTGACACGTTGTGAGGTCATGACCTTGCAGTTGCACATAGTTTCATATCAATTGGAGAAATAGTTCCAAAGATATAGAAAAAATGGTGAATTTTATGTGACAAAGCTCCACCTTGTGTCAAAGTTTTGAAACAAACAGGTATAATGTCATCGTGGGACACATCCTCAGGTCATGTCCTTTCATTTGCATTTGATTTGAGGTCAATCGGATAAATATTTCCAGATATATGATAAAAGGAATGATTTTTTCGGTTTTTGGCCCCTGGTGGCCAATCTAGAAATAGTAAATTGTCCAAAATCAAATCAGTTCTTCCTCTTTGTGATACTTACTTATTTGCAAAAGTTGGAATTTCTAATTGAAATATTACTGCAGTTATCGCGTTAACACTGAAATCAGTTTTTGGCCCCTGGTGGCCAATCTAGACATCGTAAATTCTCCAAAATCGAACCAGTTCCTCCTCTTTATGATACTTACTTATGTGCAAAATTTGGAATTTGTAATTGAAATATTACTGAAGTTATTGCGGCGGCGGTGGCGGCTGGACCAAAAATATAATATCCCCCGGAACGCCATTCGGCGTTCGGGGATATAATAATCTTGTGCTACCCTCAACATATGCTGGCCCAGTGCAAAGGTACCCCTCCGGTTCAGGTGCAGCCCGTCAGGCTTGAACAGGTCACCCCTGTCCCAGAAAAAGTTCCAGTGCCCCATAAACCTGTAACCCTCTTTTAAACACCAGGTTTGTAACCACGTGTTAAACCTCCAGATAAAATTCTGCTTTCCTCTGCTTGCACGTGGTACTTGTAGAATCCCGGAGAACACTACCGTCAAGGATCTGCTCCTAAGCTTCTCAGCTAATTCCACAAATTTGCCTTGCAGAACCTCAAACCTACCCTTACCTACGTCATTTGTCCCAACACGAACCATAACAACTGGGTCCCTCCTCGCTCTGGCCAGGAGCTTGTCCGCACGCTCCAGGAGGTCTCCTACCTGGGCACCAGGCAGGCAACACACCGTACGAAACACCTTGTCACGCGAACAGACTAAGCTATCTATTCCTCTAAGTATTGAGTCCCCCACTATCAATAACTCTCTTTTCAGAGGGGAAGAGGCCAACAGGGTGCTCTGCTGCTCATCAGCCCCTTCACTGTCAGGGTCAGGGGCCAATTCGAGTTCCTACAAGGGCCGGAATCGGTTGGACACCTCAACCGCTGGAGGAGCTGTCGCTGTACGTCGTGCAAGCCCTTTCCTGCGCTGTCGACCTACAGTCACCCAACTTTCTCTCCCTGCCTGCTCTGGGATCCCTGTACCACCCTGCTTTGGCGTACACACCATTTCTCTAAACGACATACTACTTAGTTCCTCTAGGACCTCTAGTGATTGCGAACTATGTAGCGCCACCAACTGGCCCTGAAGATCATGGATCTTGCTCTCCAGATGCTCTATTAGCTGGCACCAGTGGCAGACAAACCCACCCTGGAAAACTCTTTCCAAAAGTGCGATCATCCTGCAACCGTCACATAGTTTTGGCCACATTTTGAACCCCCTACCTAGTGACCTCACTCACCCCAGGTAAGAGAAAATGAATAATGCCGATAGGGAAGCTCAGGAACCACAATTTAATCAATTTAATAATTTATTAACCTAAGAAGCCCTAAGCAGCAGTCACAGTAGAAACCGTGGGGAAACTATGTAAATGGATTATAAGCCTCTTTTAACAGGGGCTTAGTTTCAGTTAACAGAAATGAAATACCAAATTGAGCCAAACTCTATATGTAATAAGCACTCCAAATAAACCAACTTGAGTTTATCTAGTCCCAGTACTATTAATATACTAACCTAAAAATATCACAGGGCTTAGCTGAGAACCCAGATAAAACAGACTGGATACAACGCCCAGGAGAAACTATCATTCAACCATGATAGTGTCAACTGTTCACTTGTACACTTTTGTCTTGCATTCTGACAAGATTGCCCTATCCCCACTTTTTAGAACAAGTTGCAGTCATGAAATTCAGAAATGGCATGCCTTTTCAAAAAAGCAATAAAGTTGACGAGGTAAAACATGAAATATTTAGTCTCGTACTGTTTTCAATGTAATACAAGTCAAAGACTATTTACAGATCACTGATTTATTTTTTCAGTTTAATGCAAACTCTTCCAGGTACGGGGTTGTACAATAACATGAATTAAAAGGCTACAAATTAGAGAATTGCGAACTATATGGAGAAAAACCTGTCACGTGCAAGCAAAGCCCAGTTCTTCCACATGTTTGGAACCAGCTTCATACACAAGCAGCATACAAACGGGAGCATTCCTCAGACCAAACGGCAATGCAAGGGCTAACCTTTCCATAATTCATATTCCCCAAGTTTCGTTTTTAAGGCATTATGTTGCTATTTATTCTTGCACAAAGCCCCACAAAGAAAATTAATTAACTATTACTCTCCTCCACTCCTTGTAACATATCCTCAGATCCATTTGCAAAGGCAGCGCAACACAAAGAGCCAGGTAAAGCTGTCCTTAGTCTGTCACATGCTATGATACCCTCTCCAACCCCCCTTTTGACAGCCCCATCTCCTCCAGCCTGTAATTAATATGTCCTCTCTTTCCTAAGCACCACATTAACGCAGCTCATAATTTCCTCGCACTGAAGAGATGCGGTGTCTGGATGGGGGCCCAGCTATTGCACAATGCAGTCCTCCATCGCGGCGCCATCCCCACAATCTGACTGAACAGAGGAGGGAAAAGGAGGGGGTAAAAGAACGTCAGAATCCAAGATCGCCACAGGCGGCTGATACCGCGAGCCACCCACCATCACTGAGTCGGAACCTTCCATGCTCTTATTTTACATTGCTGCCATTTTAAAGAGCAAATTATGTAACATTAGCTTCCATCCCCCTGTTCCCATAGAGTCCATTTATACAGCAAGGCATTCCAATACATTAGCTCTGTGATGAGCAGCATATCAGGGTGCATTCCTGCCTCACACCTAATGCATGCTGAGATAGGCTTCAAAAACACTGGTGACCCGAATCAGAAATAAACACCCGAGATAATGGATGCATGGGTGGATGGATGGATGAACAAATAGTTTATTGAAGAAATCCAGGTTAAAGAACTTCGCTCAAGGGTAAAACAGCATTCAACTGGGAATCAATCTGATGACCTTAGCGATGCAAGCCCAGTTCCCAAATGTTAACCAAACAAAACCGCATGTCCACAGCTCCTGCGCTTAAATTTATTCCACCAAAAGGCTAAATAAAAGTTTTTTCAGTCAGGAGTACACAGTGTACCCTAGCCAATTTCCAGCACGCATACGAGGCCGTAGGTGTGCGGTAGCCCCATACAGCTTTTGGAGGTCAACTCCAAGCACCTTCCTGCTGTAGTATCACTCGAGCGCTGGGTATTTTTACGCTTAAAAGGCTCCATTAGGCGGTGAAGTGGCAGCTGATGGAGCAGTTTGCTGGGGTTAAGCCCTTGGGCAGGACAGCTGAAGGAGACTGCGCTGTTTAAAGCATTAGTGCTGTTGCAAGTGGGGAGGGGGGGAGCGGGGGGAGAATGTACCATTCAGGGGCCCATTTAATGTACCTGCTGCAAAGGGGGCATTACTGCAGAACGCCAGACCTGCCACTAAACTAATCTGCCACTAAACTCAACCTAAGAAACAGGGATGTAAAATGTGAGAGCAGTTTATATTTGGGTGAGTGTGAGCTGTGATGTGGACATCTCATGATGTGTGTATCTTTGAAGAGTGTGTATCTTAGTATATGCTTACATTAGGATGTGGGTACATATGAGTACAAGGTATTTTAGGATGCAGGTAAATAAAGATGCATGGTATATTAGGCTGTGGTAACATCAGAGTTTGGGCATATTAAGATGCAAGTCTCTTGGAGTGTGTGTATACAAGGAAGTGGGGATATTTCAGTATGGATGTAATTAGGTTGATTATGGCAAATTAGTGTCACCGTGAGAGAATATTACATTGTGACTATACTAGACAGTAGGTATATTTGAGAGTGTAATATGGGTTCAGTATATACAAAGGTTATCTGTGTTTTAATGTTTACAAATTAGGTCTATTAGAGATTAAGATATGGATATATTAGACCGTGGATATATTTTAAAATGGGTAAAGTAGGATATGGATATGTTAGGATTTGAGTATATAAAGACATGGATATACTCCTTAGATTTGCAGCACAAATCAACATTTGGACAGATCCACAATTTTCAAGCCATCAGAGATGAGAAAAATGAAATAAACTTGATCTAAATCTTACAACTCATCAAATACCCACCATTTCCAAAGATAATCGCTGACAGTAGTCCCATATTTCTTTCCCCACATGGTCAGTCAAATGGTTTTGAGAGTATATACTGGGACAGCTCTAGAAGTACAGATGTGCTGCAATTTGGTGGTTTGCATTTCTGTGACTTTTGTATTCAATAATTCCCATACGAGCTTGATTTGAATACACAGATTGGAAAATCAAAAAAGAAAATTTTTGTGACTTTTTGAACCTTTTCTTTGCTGTTTGAGGTTATTTACAGAAGACAGCCACTTAAATTTCACTTTTTGTAGAATAGCGTGTATTCAAATGTCTGACTGGAGCTGTACGCTAAGATACGGGTATATAAGGGCAGCAGCTCCCAGCAGGCATACGGTCAAGCGAGGTCAGATGTACCCAGTGAAAAGATCAAGGTTCCAATACATTTTAAAAATGTGAAATGAATGGCAGCATTCCACAAAAACCAAATGAAATGTTGTCAAAAAAGCCTGTAAGAAAATTCTGAAAGAATAATTGGGCCTACTATTTACGTCACACCAACCTAAGCGTGTTGCTCAGTTTTGAGAGTGTGACAAATCCTCAGCTCCTTGTCCATAAATGCAGTTTGAATATTTCCTTCTAAACATATTCATCTTTCTCAGCCTGACTAATCTGGTTTGGAGCTCAGTTTCCATACACGGTGATCAGCCTCGGATAATACCCAAGGAAACATCCGTACAAGCTCGCTTCCAGTTAAAACACTGCAACAGTGTGCTTATCATAGCAAAAGGGGGTGTCGGGGGGGTACTTTGTTAGAACCAAACACATTTATATAATTTTTACAGCTCTGATTGGAGTGGTTTTCAGCATTTTTCCTTCACTTGGTTACCTAGCAACAGAATCCCCTCTTTTTCTGAGAGTGGCTGGTTTGTCCCTCGCCATCGCTGAAGCTTATGTAATCGCAGATATTAATCACAGACATGCGAGAAACGGCGCACCTCTTTCCCCTATACAAATCTAAATCTGAGATGCCTCTGGCAGACCGCATGCTAACCGGCTCAAGGCAAAACCGCAGGCAAAACCGCAGGCTCCAATGATTCACCCCTCATTCTGTCTGCTGGCTGCTCCCTCCGTCGTTCATTCATGCTCTCATTCATTCATTCATTATTTCATTCACTGGTTCAAGAGCTTCCACCACCTACACCAACATCCATTATCTTATCTTCTGGTTCCGAGTCTGTGTTGGGGTCATCCCAAGGTGCACTGGGGCGAGAGGCAGTTATATATATGAAACAGGCCACCAATCAATCGCAGAACGCGCACATTCTCACATAATTTGAACACGCACATATCAACGCGCGATTGAATGTTTCCAACGAGCTAGACATTCATATTTTTGGACTGAGGGAGGAAAACAGG
Organism: Gymnothorax reevesii; assembly: GCA_029721435.1. Classification (NCBI taxonomy): domain Eukaryota; kingdom Metazoa; phylum Chordata; class Actinopteri; order Anguilliformes; family Muraenidae; genus Gymnothorax; species Gymnothorax reevesii. Next base: position 126,198,218 of record CM056576.1, on the reverse strand, counting down.
GCATAGGAGGGAACCCAAGCATTTTGGGGAAAAAATGCAAACACCATACAGCATGGAGGGGAATTTTTTCATATCCTGGACTTCGGTGAAAAGCACTTCGTTGAACCTCGAAGAGGAATTTTTTCTCTGCATTTGACCCACCCTGGTTACTTAGGAGCAGTGGGCAGCCACAGTGCAGTGGCTGAGGACCAACTCCAGTTCTAAAGCCAGAACCTTAGGTCAGGGGCACTGGTGGGAGTGTTCATATTGAACGTGTTTTTCAGGGTGGGGAGAAACAGAGTACTAAAAGAAGCCCATGCGTACACAGAGAGAACATGCAAACTCCACACAGAGAGGTCCTGGCCAGCCAGGGCTCAAACTCGGAACCTCCTATTTGTTTGGCACCAGTGCTAACCGCTGAGCCACTGTAATTCAAAAACATTTGGGTCACGAAACATTCAGCCGATGGTTCTGTGTCTCAAGGACTAGGTCTTCGAGGTGAGAGAAACCGCAGAATTTGTTTCACTCAAACATCAACCACTGGGCTTTACAGCGGGGACCACTCCTGAACAGTATGGTATAGGGCGAAACCTGAAAGCTGTGAGGCTCCCGCGGCACTGTTACAAAACTAGAGCATTCGGTGAGCACTCAGCAGGGGGAACAAGAGCTAGTGATAATTACTTCAATTAGCACAGATTATCATAACATCACTGGCAGCAAACTGAACAGCACAAATCTGTGGTAAAGACTAATGCATATCCTGTGGGTGTAGGGCAAAGACCTGCTTTAGGAAAAGCTTCGGAGTATTGGACGATACAACGGGCTAGCAGTGGCCAATAGCCCAGTGGCTTTGGTGGTCAGACGGTTGGAGGTACAAGCTCAGTTTAACTACAAATCAGAGCAGCTACCGAGCTCTTAAACCACACATTACTCCAGCAGGGTTTGTCTAATCTAATCAAGTCTATTAAAATGTAAGTTTCCCGCCAAGTTTCCCACCAATTCCTAATGGGTTGCGCACATTCCAACGGATTCTATGGCTGATATCTTTTACTGATATTTACAGTGAGCACCATTACTCATGGGACTGTGACTTTTTTTTTGTTTGTTACTTTGGTTCTGTTGTGATATTTTGGTCACTGTAAGAGGCAGGAACTGAAGATGGCTGCAGTAAAGGCCAGGCAAACATCACCAGGGAAGATATTCGTATCCGGTAGTGTCATGTCTTTGCGTCACAGACTTCAAGCAGTCATCACATGCAAAGAAAATGCAAATATTAAAAATGAAGACCACAAAGAAAAAATGATCCTAGTCCAAATGTAGCATTTTTGTATTTTATATATTATGATTATATGTATAATAATTTATAATAATACTATATATTATTGTGAAATTTTATAATAATATATATTATTATAATATTTTTTTTTTTTGCATAAGATCATTTTGAATTTTTAATTCATTATTTCTCCACAATGTGAAAAAGTGACTCTGATCATTTTTCCTTTATGGTCTTCAAATGGTACCATTATGCAACATTATATTGAACTGTACAATCATTTTTATGCCCCTGAAAATGGGTTGTAGGGGGGACTATGTACAAAAGGTGCTGTCCTGTCTAAATGGGTCACTCGACATGGATGAAAACACCTTGAAATTGAAGCCAACAGTCTGCCGTGCCGAGCTCATTGCCATCGAACCTTTTCAAAACTCAAAGAGCTAGAGTACAGAACAAAAATAAAAGATGTGAACAAGTAGCTGAGTTGGGAGCAAGAAGCTGAGCCCAAAAATGAAATTATGAAGGAGAAATGTGATTAATTATATTACATCTCAGCTTGTTTATTAAGTAGACAGCACAAGAGAGGCGGAAAAATGACTCATGAAAAATAAATAAATAATTGTCTCCAACAAATATGATTAAGCCAGTTTTTGAGCATTAAATTGTCCAATGCCTCACATCATGAGGGATGAGTGAAATTCTCTGCATGTCTACTACATAAGTATATCGGCCCATCACATCAAATATCTGCAGTGCAATACCTGTAAATTAATTTAATCGGCAGATAGTGGCAAGACCCCAACATTACTGCACAACCCCAGTATATCCCTAATTGAATCTGGATTGGTGCCACATGACTTTTCTGTAGCATCATAAGACAGTGGTTCTGTTCAACATGTCTGAGAGAGGCTATTTGGCAGGAGAAACCATCCATCCTGAAAATAGCAAACACAATGAACACACAGGCGCAAGCCAACCTAGCCTATGCAAATGTTTCCTAATTTAGCCACAAGCTAATTTCTCCATAACCTGATTTTACCTGCACAGCTCCATCCATCCTCAGACTACTGCACATCATCTACGAAACATTCTCGCTGCAGTTTTATTTGTTATTCTTTTTTTTCACCTAAACTGTTTGTGTCTCTCACTGTTTACTGAGCACATTATTTCACAAAAAAGACATGAAATAAAACCTAACAGCCAATTTATTAAAGGCTTTGAATTCGACCTCACTAAAGATCATAATGACCTTAGTTTCAGTTCATTTGCAAGTGGCACATTGACACAGTAGAATTACTAGCCTTCAATTACAGTTTAAACTGTGCTGTGGCGCCCTCTACTGATATTCAGGGCACAAGTGCAGACAGTCACTGGTCTCTAATGCCCTTTCTGAAAAGATTTTCAATTTCATCTCAGCAGATGAAAAGAAGGCAGCCAAGGCACTAACTCACTGGGTGAAACTGGAGCCAGTTACACAAAGGAAGTGGACAAATGCATTCAGCACTGTCCCTGAGGTAACTTCTCAATCTTGCCAGTGTGTGTGCATTTTATCAAGCAGTTTTTGGCTAATGTTGCATAAACAGATGGCCATGGGCACACATTATGATGGATGGCTGGGTTTGCTGCCAGCACAAGTTTCTGGACCCTTCTGGTCATGGAGTCAAACAGAATATATTGAAATAAAATATAAAATACATAGTTGGGGGTGAATGCTGGAGCGATAACTGGGCATCGGTATAAATAAACTTGTGCACTCGGTTTATCCTTTATAAATAATGGTCGATAAATTTAAAACTTACAGTCCCTTCAGCTTTTATCAGCACACAATGCGTAAATTAATACATATCACAGATACTGCAATGAAAAATATGCAGCTGTAAAATCTGTTATTCATGAAATGTCCCATAAAATCCACATATTTTCAGCAAACAGCACCATCTCTATTGGGAGGTAAAACACTTTGCCATGTTGCTACCCAATCGCAGTTTGAATCTGCAGCCCTCGGACAAATTTGGTTTTGATCCAAGGGAGAAAATGAGGGCTTAAGAGGTGACATTCATGCCGCCCAGCTGCGTGGCGGGTTAGCGGGTGAAAGGCATGGCATTACCCCGCCAGCAGCCATTGGCCTTGAGCCATGCTGGTGGAACAGAGAAACAACAGGGAAACGCCATGGCTCCGTACTATTGAAGGAAAACAGTGGGAGAGCTACTTTCAATAGAGTGTTCAGAACTGTGCTTCATTTACTTTTTCTGTGGATATGCAACCTCTCGCTCATCATATAATACGTTTTACCCCTTAAAAGCAATATTAAGTAAAAATCTTACTGTTAAATACCAGCTTCTAAATAATTTTCATGGTTCACTGGCTTTTAATAAGGAAAATGGTGCATCTTTTGATTCCCACTCCATGCCCCGAATGCCTGTTCTAGCGCTATGAAACTTTGGCTGATCCAGTCAGATTTCCTGTGAAAAGTACGCAGCACTTTACGGCGTGAGCAATGTAATTCTGTTAACTGAGGCTTTTTAGCTGACTATAAGATGAAGCTAACGGGATATTTTCAGTCTTTAGCAGTGGGGCTCATCCCTGGTCCTGGAGATCCGCAGTATCTGCTGATTTTTGATGTTACTCAGCAGTTAATTGATGAATTAAAGCAGTTGATTACATGCTTAACTCATCTCACCTTGTGTCTTTGGTTTAAATAGGGTGGAGAAAACCAAACTCAGCGCACCCTGTGGCTCTCCAGGACCAGGGTTAGCTACACTCCAGCACTAAGGGAATAATAAGCCAATCAATCAATTACCAGGAATCACCTACAAGATTAAGCAGACATGCAGGTTTTGACAGCAGTCTACGTGGAAACCAAGATTTGTCAATGTGGTTGGACATTTAGCATAGTTGCAATGCGGACCAAGTAGAAGTAAAAAGTAAAGGTAAAAGTGTATAGGGCAGGGGTAGCAAGCCTTGGTCCTGGAGAGCCACAAGGTGTGTCGAGTTTGGTTTTCTGCATCCTATTTAAACCCAAGACACCAGGTGAGATGAGTTAAGCCTCTAATCAACTGTTTTAATTCATCAATTAAGTGCTGAGTAACATCAAAAACCAGCAGACACTACAGGTCTCCAGGATCAGGATTGAACACCACTGGTCTATAGTTAATGGACATTGTGGCTGAGGCAACGAGACCGAAGAGTACTTTTACAGTGGAAGCTATGGAGAGAAAAAGAGAGAGTGGCCATGCAAGAGGTCAACAAGAGTGAATCTTGGACTGGCTTTTAGTCAGAGCTATGCGAAATGAAAGGTTGTGAGACAGACTCTGGTTAGCTGGCCTGCTATGTCTAGCATTGTTGCACTCACTTTATGTTCGGCTGCGTCAGCAAAGTTGTCCAATTGCTAATTTTTTTTTTTTTAAGTATAATTTAAGTCAGCTCATTTTTGTTCTGCTCAAAGTTTTGTAAGTTTGCTTTAGTTGACCAGAGTTCTGTGTCTGTTAGCATCCCCCAGCATTCCTATAGGCAACATAATAGCCTGGTATAAGCAGCATAACTATCGGTCTCACGGCTACCTGGAAGGCAAGGACAATTTTAGACCCTGTGTGCCTTTCCTGACTAATAGTTTGAATTTGGATGTAGGCCGTGGCTACAACAATCCCCGAGCTGAGTGTGCATCCCTGTCAATGTTCATCATAAAAGATTGCGACTTCGCCAGTTACTTTAATGGTGCCAGCCCTGTCTCGCGTTGTTTTGTTTGGATGCTAAAAGTTCACAATCTAACCTCAGTTCTGTCTCAGGCTAGCATGGAAATAAATAAATGTAAAAAGTTTGGCCGGTCTTTGGCAATCTCACGCCGAGTAAGCCTTAAATGTTTGCAAACTGGCAAAGCTATCCGAGCTAGTTTGTGTTGAATTACACTGTCCAATGGGTATTAGGATTATTATAGCCCCAACAATATTTTACTCCATTACGCACATTCCACATCCACTGAATATTAGTGTTCTTATTCGATGTCACCATAAATAAAATTACAAATGGTAACATCTGCTAAAATCCATGGCTATCCTGATTTCCAATCGGGCTTATCAACAAGTGGACGAGTACCGCTTTCAGTATGGGAAACGGAGTGAGGGACTTGTATTTACGATTAAGATGTTACACTTAGACACTGTATTGGCGCTGTTTCGCAAAAAAAAAGAAGTCATATTCTTACGCGTTAGAGCTTTAAAGGACCAGTATGTAGGATTTAGTGGCATCTAGCGGTGAAGTTGTAGATTGCGACCAGCTGATCACCCTTCCCCTCGCATTCGGGAGAGCCTGCGGTGGCCACGAAACTCGTGAAAAATGTGAAACGCCTTTTCTCGAGTTGTGCTGCTTCCGAATAGTGTTTTTTGCCTAGGAAAATTCCTAACTCCGATAAAATAATCCGGAAATAATTACGTGCGAGCCATGATGAGAGCATTCGAATTCTTTACATGTTCAGGAAAGGTGTCTCAGTGCGTCCTAATTTATCTCCTTTAGCAGAGGGTACACAGGACCACCCTTTCGAAAAGAAAGGAGATAACGTTAACCCACAAATCTGCGCGGCAGCAATATTTAAAGCGACAATTCATCGTAAGAAACAATTCCAATCGCAAAAAGAAATATGCATCATGCATGACGGGCAGGGGACACACGATCACGTTGCTTAGTACAACTCCAATTCCAAAATAGTAGGGACAAAGTGTAAATTGTGAATAAAATCAAAATGCAATGATTTTCAGGTCACTTTAGCCAATATGTTATTTACAATAGAGCATAGATAACATTTCAAATGTTGAAACTGAAACATTTTACATTTTTATCCACAAAATGAGCTTATTTCAAATTTTCTGGCAGCAAAAGGTCTCATAAAAGGTGGGATATGGCAAAAAAGGGCTGAAAAAGCAATTAATATAGAAGAAAAATAACATTTAGTAAGTACTTAAGTCTACTGGCATCAGGAGTGTAACATGATTGGCGATAAAAGGGATGTCTTAGAGAGGCTGAGTCTCTCAGAAGTAAAGACAGCCAGAGGCTCTCCAACCTGTGAAGGCTTGCATAAAAAATTGTGGAATACTTTATAAACAATGTTCCTCAATGTCAAATAGCAAAGGCTTGCAAGGTCTCATCATCGGCAGTGCATAACATCATCAAAAGATTCAGAGAAACTGGAAAAATCTCTGTGCGTAAGGGACAAGGCCGAGGACCTTTGCTGGATGCCTGTGATTTTCGAGCCCTCAAACGCCACTGCATCACTCACCAGCATGATTCTGTCATTGACATTACTAAATGGGCCCAGGAATACTTCAAGAAACCACTGTCTGTAAACACAGTCCGCCGTGCCATCCTCAGATGCCATCTAAAGCTCTATCATGCAAAAAGGAAGCCATTGTTGAGCATGATCCAGAAGCGCCACCCTGTTCTGTGGGCCAAGGCTCATTTAAAATGGACTGTAGCAAAGTGGCAAAGTGTCCTGTGGTCAGACGAGCCCAAATTTGACATTCTTGTTGGAAATCATGGGCGTCGTGTCCACCGGCCTAAAGAGGAGAAAGACCACCCCTCCTGTTATCAGCGTTCAGTTCAAAAGCTAGCATCTCTGATGGTATGGGGGTGCATTAGTACATATGGTGTGGGACACTTGCATGTTTTAAAAAGCACCATGAATGCTGAAAATATATAAAGGTTTTAGAGCAACATATACTCCCCACCATACAACATCTATTCCAGGGAAGGCCTGGCATATTTCAGCCAGACAATGCAAAACCTCATACTGCAGCTATTACAACAGCACGGCTTCATAGTAGAAGAGTCTGTGTGCTGAACTGGCCTGCCTGCAGTCCTGATCTTTCACCAATTGAGAACATTTGGCCCATAATTAAACGAAAAGTCCGTCAAAGGAGACCCTAAACTCTACAGCAGCTGGAAGCTTATATTGAACAAGAGTGGGATCAAATTCCAATAGCTAAACTCAAGAGACTTGTCTCCTCAATTGCCCAGATGCCTCCACTCTGTGTTAAAAAGAAGAGGTGATGCTGCACCTTGGTAAACAGGCTCCTGTGCCAACTTTTTTGAGACCTGTAGCAGCCATCAAATTTGAATGAGCTCATTTTGTGGATAAAATTGTAAGAATTCTCAGTTCAACATTTGCTATGTTATCTCAGTTCTATTGTCTTCACAATTTACCCTTTGTCCCAACTATTTCGAAATTGGGGTTGTATAAGCACAGTCAGATTCTCTTATTAGCGCGGTTGTCTCGATTAGCCCTTAGGAATTCTCTTTCACGCCTTTCCTTAACCTATTAGGTTTTCAACAAAGTTTAAAGAAAAGTGGTTAAAAATGACTGAATAGGACGTAATTTCTTGACTGTTTGGACGCAGCGTTTAGTGTTTGTTTTGTCAATTCTGGACTACTGTAGAAATATGGTGGTGCAATATGACGTGTGGAAGAGGACCAACTCCATTTGTAGATATAATGAGCTCATTCAAAGGAACACAACTATTCTTATTTCCAGGTGATAATCCACTAACAATAAGATAATTACAGACATATTCCATTTTTGCCAATATTTCTGCCAATAAATCTCCCCAAATCTGACACATTCATCCTTCATATGAGTGCATATTTCTGCCACACCTTTCCTCATTTCTTGGTCTCTGACTAACACAGACTGAGCTTTACCTTTAAATCTATCGTTTGTAAACATTACAGAGCAAAGTATTCACAGTAATGAACCCTCGAAAGTTTCCACTTTCCAGAGAAAAGTATTAAATAAATGATGACTTCCAACCACTTAAAAATTTCGCCGCCAAAATTTTGTGAAAAATGAATAGTCATTTTAGAAAATGAATAAATTAGATAGGTGTTTGCATACCACAGGCCTATAGAGACCAAAGTATGATTTTATGGATTAAAGTAAAAAAATAAATTACATTCTCCTACCAGTGGGCTGCGCAGCAGGACGGGGGCACTGAACCAGGTTTGGTGGGCGTGCTTGGCATACACCGTCCCAAATCACCAAACGATGCCATGAAGATTGAGGGGGTTGAAAAATGCATATTCAAAGCAAACCAAGCACTTTATTTCCTCCAGCTGTGCAGCAGGAAATTAAACATTAGTCATTGATGTTTTTGCTTGTTTTTGTTTGTTGTTTATTCGGTAGTGGGATCATAACCAAGCAGAACCCCAGTCACAGACGCAAGCAGTCATTACACCAGCATTTCCCTCTATCTGCGTGCAGAAATGTGTTTGTGATAATAAGGTGCTGTCAGTTAGTAACTCAGGCAATTCATCTCTGCTGTTTTAAGAGGGGAGGAAGGGGGGTGTTGTTGAGAAAATTGGCACTAAAGCAGCAATGAGTGGCAGAACAGTTTCACTGTTTCACTGAAAGGAGGGGGCGTGGGCGGGAGAAGCAGATGAGGGTTTGTGAACTGAAGCAATGAAGACGCCAGTCAAAGGCCCTTGTGGGCGGAGTTATTGTGGCTCTGCCCACTCAGACATCGGACACTTAATCTGGCACACCCACAGAGAGTAAAGCTGAGAAATTATTATCTGACACCCACCCCCCCCCCCCCACCCCCCCCACCCCCACACACACACACACACAAAGGCAGAATGGCACACACACACAAGGCACCCACAAAGGCAGGCACAAACACACAAATTTGCACACAAATACATGCACAAAAGCACATACAATGAGTATTTTTATACCTCATTCGCCAGCTATTTAGTGGGGATATGTCTGGTGTTTGTCCTTGGGCTGCTCTATTTAGAGTCCATTAATCATGCTTGTGCAAATTTTAAAAAATGCTGTAGATATCAAATTGGATTTCAAATTGAACTGCATTGAATTCCTCTCTGTATCTAAGATGCCTGCTATAAGATCTAACCGATTCCCTGAAACAGGCTGATTAATACTACAGAAATGACATTCTTCCTGTGATTAACAATCTTCCTGGTCAAACAGAAAAGAATTCAATTCCTAAGTCCAAGCTGACAGCAGCACGAACTGAAATGACAGATGTTCGCACACACATTAATTTGAATAAACAGATGAATATCGCATAAAGCAATCATATTGACATAAGTATTTATCACAGAAGATTGTGGAACGTTCAAATTGACCAGTAAAAAATAAATAATAACAGATTATATAAACATATGTTGAGATATGAAGAGAAATAATACTAGAGTAAATAACTGAATTAATGAATTCATCAAATATATGGTGATGAAAAGGGAATAAATAGATTGCTGTAAGAATATGAATGTGGATATATAAAGAGGAATAAAAAGTGAAAGTTTAAATATATCTAATTTCATTATTTCTGAATTTTTCACATTTATTTATTTCCTTACACATTTATTTCCTTGTATATCTTGACATGTGCAAGCTCAGTCAACTAGCTTTGGTTTGGTCCGCTCCGCCCACATAGCACAAGCAGCTGCTACGTGTTGCATAATCTGCGTAACCTGCTAGCATTACACTTCAAACAAGTTTCATTATTAGCTGAATCGGTGCAGTTCATGAGTGAATATGCACAGTTTTGCTCATGTTTGGAGGCATTAGCTGGCTAGCAAATACAACCCCAATTCCGAAATAGTTGGGACAAAGTGTAAATTGTGAATAAAATCAAAATGCAAAGACTTTCAAATCACACCAGCCAGTATTTTATTCACAGTGGAACAGAGATAACATAGCAAATCTTGAGAAATGTTACAATTTTAACCACAAAATGAGCTCATTTCAAATTTGATGGGTGCTACAGGTCTCAAAAAAGTTGGGACAGGGGCCTGTATACCTTGGTGTAGCATCCCCTCTTCTTTTCATCACAGCATGGAGGAATCTGGGCATTGAGGAGACAGCTTCTTGAGTTTAGCCATTGGAATTTGATCCCACTCTTGTTTAATAAAGGCTTCTGGTGGCTGGAGAGTTTTGGGTCTCCTGTGACAGACTTCTCGTTAAATTATGCACCAAATATTTTCAATCGGTGAAAGATCAGGACTGCAGGCAGGCCAGTTCAGCACATGGACTCTTCTACTATGAGGGCATGCAGTTGTAATAGCTGCAGTATGTGGTTTTCTATTGTTCTGCTGAAATACACAAGGCCTTCATTAAAATAAATGTCATCTGAAGGGGAGCATATATTGCTCTAAAACCTTTATATATTTTCAGCATTCATGGTGCTTTTTAAAACATGCAAGTGTCCCACACCATATGCACTAATGCATCCCCATACCATCAGAGATGCTGGCTTTTGAACTGAACGCTGATAACAGGAGGGGTGGTCTTTCTCCTCTTTAGCCCGGAGGACACCACGCCCATGATTTCCAACAGGAATGTCAAATTTGGCCTCGTCTGACCACAGGACACTTTGCCACTTTGCTACAGTCCATTTTAAGTGAGTCTTGGCCCACAGAACATGGCGGCACTTCTGGATCATGCTCAACAATGGCTTCATTTTTGCATGATAGAGTTTTAAGTGGCATCTGAGGATGGCACGGCGGACTGTGTTTACAGACAGTGGTTTCTTGAAGTATTCCTGGGCCCATTTAGTAATGTCAATGACAGAATCATGGCGGTGAGTGATGCAGTGGTGTTTGAGGGCCCGAAGGTCCCGAGCATGCAGTAAAGGTCTTCGGCCTTACACACAGAGATTTTGCCAGTTTCTCTGAACCCTTTGATGAGGTTATGCACTGTCGACGATGAGACCTTCAAAGCCTTTGCAATTTGATGTTGAGTAACATCGTTTTTAAAGTATTCCACAATTTTTTTTGGGCAAGGCTTCACAGGTTGGAGAGCCTCTGGCCATCTTTACCTCTGAGAGACTCAGCCTCTCTAAGACATCCCTTTTATAGCCAATCATGTTACACAACTGATGCCTGTTAACTTAATTACTTGCTAAATGTTCTTTCAGCTGATTTTTTTATATATTAATTGCTTTTTCAGCCCTTTTTTGCCCATGTCCCAACTTTTTTGTGACCAGTTGCAGCCAGAAAATTTGAAATGAGCTCATTTTGTGGATAAAAATGTAAAATGTCTCACTTTCAATATTCTTTCAATATTTGAAATGTTATCTATGTTCTATTGTAAATAACATATTGGCTCATGTGATCTGAAAGTCAATGCATTTTGATTTTATTCACAATTTACTCTTCGTCCCAACTACTTCAGAATTGGGGTTGTTTAACAGAAACAGACTTCAAGTTTGGCATTCAGGCAGCTGACCTTAGCTAACATTAGACCATTTGCTTGTCTATAAGTTGGCATTAATAAACATTGAAGAGTGATATTACTTGATGAAAAAATAAAATGATAATTTACTATTTGGAAGTGACAGGCTATGCTACATGTTGGGTGGAAAGCTACTTGTCAGCTCACATTATCTAGCAATTATCTGCTGATGTTTTTAATGAAGTAGTTAGCTAAGTAAATAATTAACCAAAATACATTGCATGTGAAATAAAAGGTTATTGTGGATATCTGTGTAGCTAGCAACATAGCGTACACAATTTATTATTAACATAAGACAAATTATATTCCTATTAAGTGAACTGGTTCACATGCTTTCGGGGATGTATGTGCAAATACGTATCCCCAATTCCTATTCTGGCAGATTGATCTTTAAAATTTTGCATTTTATGAAGAAGAGCAATTCAAGCACCATGTGGAAAGAAAATTTGCTCTCATCAGGTTATCAGAAAATTCAATAAGGGCTCTACTCCGGATGTTTTCAAAATGTAGGTTTTTCACACTTTGTCCTCGGAGTTGACAAGGTTCCTGACTGTGTCCAAGAATCTGTCAGTTCTCACAAATAAATATGCATATTCTTCAAGTATTTTACATGGTGAGTTCCAATCAGGCCCAAGTCCTGCTGCAGGAGATTCAGCCTCGGCCGTAAGCCACAGCTGTGATCCATGATTATTGACCACTGACAGGCTCAATCAGGCATGCATTTAAAAACTTTTAATGCAGAGAAATGGCATTGTTTGCTGGTGTGAATTAAATTTCCAGAGGTTTCTCTTGGACAGTAGAAGCTGTTAATGCAGACCTTTAAAGATGAACACCCACCATACCTCATACCTTAGCATAGGTACTATAACCTGATACAGTAAGAAAAAAAAAATTGGGACCTTGTACTGTTGATTTGAAATAAAATTATTTAAGAGAAAGAAGACATGTTTAGTCTCTTCCATGTATATTCAGTTATTTAAGGGCCTGACTCAAGTCTCTTAACATTGTCACCCAGCTGAAAGCGTAATTTGCCTCTATATTTTGTCATTTCCTACCTCTAAAGGGGTACCTCTTGCATCAGATGTACGATACTAAATCATGGCCACACTAAGATCATAAGGAAAATAATAAACATTTTTTCCGGCGAAAATTAGCTTCCCGGAGTTATGCCCTTATTGAATTCACCAATTCAATTACTTGGCAAAATATACACTAATTAGAAGGCTTAAAACATATAATTATTCATTCATGATCATTAGAAAGGGGTAGCTCTGCTTTCCAACAGAAAGTGCTTAGGTAAAGTAAGGTCTTACCTTACCTTTGTTCGCAACTGATAAATAATTGTCAAGGCGAAGAACATCTTTTGGCATGCCTTTGAACGCTAAGACATTTTTGCTGAGGTATTCTGTACTCGTTTTCATCAGAAAATGCATTGGTTTCATTCACGAAAAGCCACGGCGACCCTTAGCCTGCTGTGTGTGGTGGGCAGGGTTAGGTAAGGAAGACGGATTGCTTATGAGATGGCGCAACTATGGGGTGCTCTGCTGGCACAGCGACTGCAGGTTCCGCTATCCCTGGATGTGCAGCCAGCAGGCCCACCACCGTCAAACAATCTTTCCCTCCCGACGAGCAACAGGCAATCCCTTCAAGGTGTAGTGGAAAAATCGCTGGAGACAGTTCTTTGAATGAAGCCGCCCCAAGGCGATTTCACGCGGTAATGATCGAGCAAGCACCAGGTGCTACAGGACGCATGGGGCGACTGTCTCGACGCAATTAGCCAGGGGTAGACGCACCATCCAAAGCTGGCGGAAGCAGATATCACCATCGTCTTTACTGCAGATATTTCCGCCGGATTTAAAAATAAAATGTTCTGAAGCATTGCTCCTTCACAGGGCACTGAGGGGGCCTTTGAGGGTGCTGGCTCAAAGAGACGTCCCTCACTGCAACATCGTTCTTTTCATGCGCTAATACCTTGCCGGCTTCACTGCCCGAGACCCACTAACATACAACATTTTTTGAACAGAGTCAGAAGACATTAAAGCTTGAGAAATGACAGGAACAAAATCAAACTGGCAGAATTGAGGCAGAGAAGAAAAGCTTTTTGCAGAAAATTGCTGTTTTTTCCCCTCTGTGGAGAACATGAAAAGTGGTATTCAGTCCGTCTGTGGTGCGCACAGATATCACTCTGAAATTTTTTCAGTTGCTTTACAAGAGTGCCAAGTTCAGAACCCATTGTTGTGCATGTAGAAATCAAATCAGCAGGCACTCTCCTCCTCACATTCAAGGTCCATAGCTATTTGGAGACAGAGAACTTTATTGTTACTTTAGCTGTCCATCACACCATATTGGAGTGGTAACTAAATAATAAACATGAGCTCAAAGGTTATTTGAGGTTATTTCCCTCCAAAACGGATGAATGGTGTGGGAATTACGGCAACCCCGTAAGGGAGCAAAAGTAAGTGGGCACGTGGGTGCGCAGTTCGCAGTGGTTCCATGGACAGGTATGTGCTATTTTTCATTATTTCATTAACAAGTAAGTACACAAAATGTATAGAGCTGATTTTAATTTTTCCATTTGCATTTGGCATCTTGCAGTTGTTAATTTTCAGTCTGAATTCCAAATAGCTGCCACTGCCAAAGCGAGACATCATTAGGCTGAAAGATTAATTCATGAGCCTCAGGGAATTAGAGAATAAAATCAGCAAAAAAAATCCAAATCAACTGATTCTTTCTTAAAGATGAAGAATTGCTGTCATGAGCTCAGCTTTCTTTCCCTGATGTAGAAAAGTCTTCACAGTGGTTTGCCAGATCGACACTTACATGAGGAGGTAAGCAGACCTGTGGCAATATCAACAATCAAGAGAAGGCTTCACTAGAGTCTTTACCGATGGTTTACCACAACATGTAATACACTGATGAGTCTCAAAATCTAGATGTCTGCCAAAAAAGATCCAGATCTTGTACCAGAATGAGGAGAAGAAATGAGTATGAAGAGGGAAGGGAACCACGAAATTTAAGATATACCATCGTATCTGAGAAGCACTGTCAAGTCGGGGTATGCATGGCCACCATGGAGCCAGTTTTGTAGTATTTATTGATGATGTGGCTGCAGATGAGAGCAACAGGATGGATTGCGAATTCTGTTGGGCAACATTATCTGCTCAGATTCAGCCAAATACCTCTAAACTCATTCCATTGTGCTTCACAGTGCACCTGGACAATGAGTCAAAGCACGATGCAAAACCAGCCCAAAATTTTTTTCAAGAAAAGAAATGGAGCGCTGTACAATGGCCAAGTCATTTACGTACCTATCCTGAATCAAAAGGAAACAGGATTTTCATTTGCTAAAGACGGAACTGAGGGCAAATTACCCCCAAGACCAAGCAGGAGCTGAAAACAGCAGCAGTGAAGGCGCCACAGAGGATCTTTAGGCACTGAACACAGAATCTGGTGATGTTTATGGGTTCCAGACTTCAGTCAGTCAGTGTCTGCAAAGGATTTTCTACCAGGTATTAAAAATGAACATTTTGATGAAGATCCATAATTATGTCATCAGGTGTGCAGCACATTGGCCATCACAAGCCATTTCAAAATCTGTTTCTTTGGGGAAGTGACTCCCCAGAGGCAAGGCGGACTGATCAATTTCAGCCAACCAGTGTTATGGTTCGAAAGAAGACCCGAGTTCAAACCCGAACGAGCCCCCAATTACAAAATGTTCCAGTCAGCATCTACTGGCAGCAATATAAAGCGGAGACCCACACAGTAAAATCGGAGCAGGGGCATTTTATTGACGAAGGCATAAGCGTGCAGATAAACAAAGACCCTAAACATAAAGCAGGACAACGGGTCAGGCAGGGTGGACAGGAACTTCATGAATGCACAGAATGCCAGATGCTCATTCATCCCCTGTGTGCGCCCCCCTCAGGAGTGTACCCAGGGTCCTTTTGTAGGCACGGGCAGGCCTAACACAGGTGTGGCTTACCTGTAATTAAGAACAAAGACAAGACCAGAAAACCAGCAGAGGTTGCCAAAAGCGAATTCAATTGGAGGAACGAGTACCAGTGCTGCGGGACATAATCAGTTCCTTCACAATTCTCGGCGGTCCCACCTTCT
The DNA here is from genome assembly GCA_029721435.1 of Gymnothorax reevesii. NCBI lineage: Eukaryota > Metazoa > Chordata > Actinopteri > Anguilliformes > Muraenidae > Gymnothorax > Gymnothorax reevesii. The sequence continues at coordinate 126,182,607 of CM056576.1, read as the reverse complement.
TGTGATGTCAGGAAGGACAGTTTTTAAAATGGCTTTTGATTGACTGTATACCTAGTGACACCATAGATGTGTCACTAGTTTAGTTTATATAAAAGGTTGTTTGTCCAGAGTATTAGCTTGTCTAAATACTTTTGAACCCTAAAACTGAAAGGACTGTGTAAAATGGTTGTAATGCCTACATGGTAGGCCTACTAACAATATTTTTGGAAAAACCCTTAAATTAAAGCTAAAAGTCTACCTTTCGTGCACATCTTTATTTCAAATCCATTGTGGTGGTGAGCAGAGCCAAAATGAAAAACAATGAGCGACTGTCCAAGAAATCATGGACCTGATTCATTCTGTTTCAAGACTTAACCTTTAAACTCTGGGCTCAGTAACTTCACACTCTATTTTTCCAAACCTCATGCTCTTCATGGTCTACATTTATTTGAAACTTTAGACTTTACGGACTGACTTTACCAGTCTAAACTCAGTTAAGGTCCAGGTTACATTTTCGCAAAAGCTTGACAGCATACAGTACGCCCTGTCCACTCAAATTTTACTCTGTGACTTTTCTTTGGAAACTTCCATCTCCTGCAATAGCCCTTATTCATTTTACTCCAACATTTCTCTAACTTTACAGCACAACTGCTTTACGCACTCTGGGCTCTTATTTCTTGGTGCAGCGCAGGGTAGCGCAGCGTGGCGTAGCTTGACGCAGCATAGGCAGTGGTAATTTCGTCCGGCGCAGCCCGCACAGTGTTACTTTTGTGAGGTGCAACGCCGTGCGCAGCCTTTGGTAGAAGAATGTGCGCCGAGATGGGTGTGGCGGCGTAGTAGGGGGAGGTGTCACATATTCGTCATTCATCGCAGTGACAATTTCGTAGAAAAAGTCTTCCTTGCAGTCGTGCAGAAAGCTCGCCAGCTCCAACCTGGCTTACTTACTGTGCAGTAATAATTTGGCTGACCGATGCGCAGTGCGCACACGTCACCAAAACCTCATAGGCTGGTTTCCAGAAAGTCAGGCACATTTCAATACAGTAAATAATTACAGCAACCACTGTTTAATGTAACTCTCTGAATCAGGACATAAATTATAGTATCTATATCGATTGTCCTGATGTCAGATCAAAGGCAGTTGGCACGCCCAATGGAAACTCGACCTGGCTTAATCAAAGCAGCTGAATCAGTGTAGCAAATTAACGACTACACATCTTTCTCAGCCAACCACAAACTGCCTCGGCGTCGGGCAGTGCGTATGATACTTGCATTCTATGCTCAGTAAAGCCGCTGGCACACTGGACACGAAACAATTTTTTTCCCCCAAATGATTACAGTCAAAGTCAATGCAAAGACGCGTTAATCGGACTGGGTTTTAATATAGCTCCGTGTCCGAAAGACATAGGTTCTAATTTTTTGAGTGTTCCAGGTATTATGAGACGTGCAAACTTGGCAATTTTTGTGTTCGACCTTCACAAAATGCAAATTGATAGCTATCGACTTTTCTTGGTCTTTTTATTCATCTGTTTTCTTCCGTTGAAGATAGACAACAGTCTTTTTTCGGTCTTTCTTTTGAAAATTAGTCATGGATCAAACAGGTTGAGGCTTTATTTCCACAGCAGAGATAAAATAGTGCTTGTAGTCAGTGAGCAAATCAATTCCATGACCATTGACAGTGTGAATAAATTATCGCATGCACGATGAACACTGTCTGACACGAAATGCAAAATACTCCATGTCAGGCAGCCAGCAGAAAGCTAAATTATTGATATGAGAACAGATTTATAACGAAATAAAGAATAACAAGTGTCTGCCACTAACATGGCAATATCCCCCGCCGCCTCAATTTTATGTGTCCGTACGGAAGTACGGACAGATGGAGCCCAATGCTATATTCCCCGCTTTGCGCTAATCGTGTGGCAGGGATAAAAATATATCAACAACAAACAGAACATCCAAAAAAGACGACCCGCAAATAAATAAATTGCAGTGTTCATTGGATGTTCTATTGATAAAATGTTTCTTTTTATTCTTTATTTCGTTATCTGTTCTAATCGTCCTCTTTTTTTTTTGGCTGTCAGACACGGAGGCATTGTGCATTGTACTGCGCCAATGTCGACTCACTTTATTGAGCACAGCTTAAACAGAAACATTGATTGAAATTCTCGGTACTCATCTTGAAGAACTGAGCCCTCTTATCAAAACATTCACGTTTAATAGTATCTAAGAGAGATTTGAAGAAACTGAAAACAATAATCGACTGTCAGACACGGAGTTATATTGAAACCATCCAACTGTCGGACACGGAGATACACTGCCTGACGAAAGTATTAGGACATCACTATTTATGTGTGTGATTTTCTTACAGCGCAGTAGAAAAACACTAAATGTATCACATTTGAAAATAGTTGTTGATTGAAATAAAAATACAGACCCCATTTTGGATACACCATACTGAATTATTGTATGTCTCGACCCTCCTTTTATAGAGAATCTAAATCACCCCATGTGCCACACCTGATCATAATGATTGGATCAATAGTAGCCATTGACCTTCCATTGTGACAAGGACACAATTTGAAACGAGTAACTTTGAAAATTACCATCTTGCAAGCACAGTTTATGATAATATCTCTGACTTTTGACAGACCAAAACTGAATTTTTCGTACAAAGAAAAAAAATATGCCAATATGTATATCTGTAGCTTCCTCAAATGATCAACAATGTTCAGTGATGTTTACATGTACATTTTAGGACACCATTAAATTCCTAAAACACTTGCATATATAGTATAACACGTACATCAAAAGTTGAGAGAGAATGAGGAACGTCCTAATACTTTTGTCAGGTAGTGTATATTAATACCCTGTGCGACTTTCGGACACGTAGGCCTAGACACTGCGTGCGAAAAATTTGTTTCGCGTCCAGTGTGCAAGCAGCTTAATACTAGGCTACTATTATAGTCACTAAGGTTTTATCGTTTTTAGTGGGGGAAAGGAATACAGCCTGATTGCTATGATCTCGTACTGAGTTAAGATCACATTTTGAAAATAAATGTGTAATGCATCTTGCATTGTTGTCCATGCATGTTAATCCCAAGATTTTAAACAGCAACAGGGTGTAATAATAGGAATACGTTATCCATCGTTTCTCTTCCCAATGATGCAGGCAGAAGAAATAAATGAACAACCGTCGTATTTCATTCCAACTTCATAAGTTTGAATGATCTGACGTAGTTTCGTTTTGAAATTCCATTCAAGTTCACTAATGGTAATAATTCAAGAATTCCCTAGCTAGCCAGCTAACTCATATTCGTAATGCTTAACCCCTTTGTGCAGAAGCCAAATTTGGCTATTTATGGGTTACCCACTTTAATGCTGTATAATTCAAGATTTAAGCTTCACAAAGAGGAAAAATGTGGCTCAATTCAGGAAAGACACTTACAGCATTTAGAATTACATTGTATTTCAGTTTATTTTCATGATTTTGGTAGAGAAAATGAGCAGCAAACATAAAAAATCTTCATGAGAATTCACCATTGAAATTGCAAAAAAAATAATTCTGACGATTGAAAAACTGCTGGGGCTTAAAACTATACATTTATGGTATCATAAACTCCTTGAGCACAAGTAGAATTCATCTTCAAAATTACATTCTAGATTACCTACATGCTATTAGCCAAATTATACAGCTACCCAAGTGTCTCCCCAAAGTCTCAAAATGATTTGCTGTCAAATCATTAAAAAAATCATGTATTTAACACAATTAAAGCTTTAAGGCATGAAATTTAATATGAACGAATGATTTTCTGGTTGAGTTTAGTATGAATTTATCAATATCAGTGCAGTTGAATACCAATGGTCACCAGTAACCTCTCCAAATATGAACGTGCCTTTTCTCCATAATAAAGTTTAGAGTTTTGGCCATTTTTCTTCAAAGCCAGCACAAACACGCATTAAATAAACTGCTAATTAAACGGTCAGAACATTCACCCTGTAATGAAAGCTACCAGTCCCCTCTTCAAAGCTCACGAACCCATTTCAACACTTATAAGGAGCAAGTACACCTCACGAACACAGTAATATCTGAATTCTGAAATATACCTTATTTTAACTGAACACTCCACTTTCAGGGAATATCAAATCCATTGCGTCTCCCGATTCAAAAGAAACGTGCAATGAACGTACCGGGGGTCCACACCAAAATGCACGGGCAGTTCGCGTTTTAAACAGGAAAAAAACCTCGACATTCGACTTAGTTGAGTACATATACATTCCGAAACAGAAAAAAAAAACAAACAAAAATAGCAGCCTGACCTTTTTCGTGAATCCCTCCTCCAGAGACATTGACTGTATAAAATAGAGAGCGATGTATCCAGTAACAAGAACTCTCCGGTCCTGTTTCATTCGAAATAATTCCAATAGAGCATATCGTTCTCATTTAAATCCTGTTATGTAACTGAACACTTCAAGGCCAGTTTTGCGAACCGACTTTCTATAAATCCCGTCTATTTTAGCCGCGTAATGTGCATAACGTAGACAGGATACAACAGCGCATGCTGATACGCATTGGTTTGTATGCTCTGTGTTTGTCCAATCAATGTGTTTCACTTACTCTAAAATGTTTAAACACTCGGGAATTGGATAAGAAACGAGCCAATCAATACATCGTTATCAGGGAAACTTCAGGAGGCCATGAAGTGTAACTCTACAATTACGCAGAAGAGCTTGAGTGTATGGTTGAGTGATTGGCTATCAACGCCAGTACTCGGGTGGATATAAGGAAGCGCTGGATTTGGCAATGAAGGAATCTACGCGTAAATCCACGGTAGGGAACTACAATTTTTTTTGTATGGGACAACTGTAATAGGCAATAGAATGTGAGAGAATTAATACCATTTCGATTTTTTTGCCTCAGAAAACTGATTTTTATGAACTACTAATTGGAATACTGTTAGCTCACTGTGGCTAAACTGGTTGCTACAAAGGATAACGATTTTTTCTGTGTCAAGATATCGTTTTTTTAAACTGCTGAATCGACACTATGGGCAAGGATACTGACCAGTTTGCACATCAGGCTTAGCTGAGGAGTTTAATTCATGCAGCTCTCAAAAAACAGGGGGTGGAGTGAACTTCACCGTATTCAGAACCGCGTTCGAGGTCTGCTTGCTTGTGAACATTCAATAACTGATCCGGGGGTGCTATCTAGTGATCGAGTACAGTAACAGCGTACTTCCAATTTGCAGGTCTATAGACGCGGGCATCTACATCTGCAGAAAGGGGTTAATATAGACGTAAGCGGTGCAGTAAAAATGCCTGAAGCTGCAAAGTAAAATGCAACATTAACGCATTATGCAGATATAGGACAGAGGCTTCTATATTCAACCACATTAAAGGTGAGGAGAGGAGCTCATTTGATTGGTGAAGATTTGACTCGGCTGTGTTATAACCAAACACGCCTTCTTTGCCACTTGCGCCGAAAGGCGGGAGTGAGGCGGGACAGAGGAGTACTTGTGCCAGGCTGCACCGGGCAGCGAAATTTTTTTTCCCAGTTGAGTTCCAGACCCCAACAGAAACTCATTTGCATACAGCCAATCAGCAAACTTGTGCCGGACCTCTGAAGGAGTGTCTCGAGACAGTTACATATTTGTCTCTCTTCCCTGGCCTTGCACTAATAATGTATAAATGAGCGAGATTGCGTCAACTTATTCCAGAAAATATGAATGCTCTGAACAGATGATTATCAATCCCAGCTAGAAACATAAAAAATGATTGGCAGGTTTGGAAACAGCCACCGCATTTTCAAGGACACGAAGATTTATTCAGAACCTCTTTCTAAGTGTAAAATCATTAGGCTGTATCACACCCCTCAGCCTGAGTATAGCTATGGCCCCCTACTAACGATGATGCAGAAAGAAAGCACCTTAATCACGAAAACCTATATTGACACCCGACAGCAAAGTGCAAATACGATTCATTAACAGCACTTGCCAAACCTGCCGGTATGTTTATAACATTCAGTAGCGAGGCTAGATTAAAATAATCTGTAGGCCTACAGGGCATTCATATTTACTTGAATAAAATAACGCAATCTCGGTTATTTCTACTTTATATTCATTGGATTTTGTTCGGTGTCACAAACTAGTTTATTATTGATATGATCAGTGCAGGATAAAAAAGCAGCGAGTGCTATACCACAATCATTGTAACCAGCTCATTTTACCCGCTTCAGATATTTGAAAAAATCGGTCAGAATGCATTTATCTAAATGGCAGACTAGACAAATGATTTGGCCAACAGTTTTGCTGACAGCAAGGCAGGCATCTTCGATGTAAGTGCAGTATTCTGAGTATGGACTGCGCAGTCAGTGATTCTGAGACCGTGCTTCGTTGCAAGGCTCGTAAAGACAAAAAAAATGTCTCAAGACCCTCCTTCAGTGGTTCGGTATAAGATCACTGATTGGCTGTACGCAAATGAGTTTCTGTTGGGGTCTGGAACTCAAGTGGGAATAAAAATTTCGCCACCGGGCACGAAATTGCAACATACGCCTAGACACACCCCGTTGGCGCGGCGCACCCCCCATTCGCCGCGCCTGCGCTTGGTCTAAGAATTTAGAGCCCTCTAACTTAATATTTTCATGGGCTGTACACCCAAGCTGTCCACTCCTGTAACTCATAAAATTTACACAATAAATGCAAATAACATACTGAACATTGCATGCACTTAATACTCTATTTACTCCCAAACTGTCAGTGCACAATGGCATGATTGTCCACATTAACCTCATGCGCAAGATTTATGGCACAAACTTTGGCTGTCGCCCAATCAGATCTAACACGCAAATGATAATTTTGCTCACCGTATCAAAAAGAATGGGCTTTTTCATGTTAATTTTACTCTAAAACGTAATACATTTGTCATGGCACAACAATGGGTGAGATGCTCCCCAGCAAGTACCAGCTTTAGCTGTAGGAACTTGTATTAAAAACTGATTTCAAATCAGTATGGAAAAATGATCAGTCAGATTTTCATGTTGTGGAGAAATGACAAATTAAAAATTCAAAATGATCTTAGAAACTAAGCACTGAAAAAATATGCAAAAAATATGAAATATATAAAATATTATGATTATACCTTATTATTATTATTATAATACAGTAGATATAAATAATACAAAAATGCAAAATTCGGATCGTTTTTCCTGCGTGGTCTTCAAATTACACTAAAGAAAAATATTAACGCCCCGTGTCAAATATTGATGCCACATGGAGTTAAAAACTCTAAGCGAGCATATGCTGACTTTTACTAGTACAATAGGGATATTTCTCTTGATTTGTGCACCAATTTCCAATCCATCTCTCTGTCAGTGAGCATTTGCTCAGTGATGCAGTGATTTCACTCAGTACATGGGTGTGGCATTTCCAGACGGTGATCAGACAGAATGAGCAGTACCCAGACAATCCATATACAGGGGACAATATAAGGCCACCCCAAAATGTCAAATTTTGTCAAAAGTCATCACGCCTCAGATGTCTCAGGTCCTGCGGGAACGTGCCATTGGCATGCTGGATGCAGAAATGTCCACCAGAGCAGTCGCTGTGCAGCTGAATGTAAACTATCGGACGATAGGCCATTTGAGAGTTTGTTTCTGACAGACGGGCAGTACTGCAAATCAACCTCATCCACGCCGGCCACATGTGACCACACGAGCACAAGATCGCTACATCCAGCTCGTCCACCTGCGAGATTGGCTCAGATCAGCAACATGCACAGCGGATGAGACCATTGGTCTGCACAACAGATGCATCACACCATAGACAGTCCATAACCGCCTGCAAGAAGTCGACTTGCACGCTTGATGTCCTCACCGTGGTCTGGATCTCACCGCTGTCCGGCGTCAGAACCGACTCGCATGGGCAAATGCACACGTTCGATTGGCCCTTGGCACGCTGGAGAAGAGTGCTATTCACAGACGAATCCCAGTTCCAGTTTTTTTGCTAATAAAAACTATAAAATTTGACCTGGGGCATTCATATTTTTGTTCAGTGTATTCCAGGGGTGGGTCGGACATTTATCGAAAACAGTAAATAAATAAATTCCCAATTCAAACCACTGTCGTAAGGCAGTAGGGTAAGAAGATCTCAAAGCTGCAATTACACAGCTCTTTCAAGAATAAAGTGTCAGACTACAATTCAGGCACCGAAACAAAGAAATTTGATGTGCTGTCAAAGAAATTACTTTCCATTCTATTTATGGACAACATTAATGCACTGATATTGCCAGAATGGGAACTAAAGTAGGCTTCTATACACTGAGAACAATAATACAGGTCTTTGTCCTGATGGAGGGAATAAAAATAAATGCCGTTTCACCCTTTTATTATGAATGAAATGAGAACCTCATCTGCCCTCTCAGAGCCCACAGACATATACTTTACCCTACAGATTCATGAGTACTAACTCGGGCTCCCTTCAGCAATGAGTCATAGACTCGTCTAAGATAAGGCTTCCAGTTCACCATGGGTATTATCTTCGTCAATGCACCTCTGGACAGAATCACAGGGGAGCAGACCTAATCACAAGTAACCATCCATCTATCCAGGTATTCACTCCTGGTCAGGGTCGTGAGTAGGTTGGGGGTTGGGGGGCATGGGGGCACGTAACCGTACAATGGGCCAGAGGCATGTACACGCAGACAATTGCTTGCTCTTATTATTAAGTAATTTGCAATCTCCAAAAAGAAATGCATCCTTAAACGAGGGTCAGAGTGCAGAGTGCTCATGCAATGCTTTCAAGTCTTTGCTGTAAAGAAATGAGTGTTACTGAAGACCAGGGGTTCCTAACCTTTCCCAGAAAGGGCTGGTGTGGGTGCAGGCTTTCATTCCAGTCACACAACTACATACTAGATGTTACTAATCAACCCTTCACTTATGACCTTGATTAGGCGAATCTATTGTGTACTCGGTTGACACAAAAGCCTCTACCTAACATCACCCTGTCAGAGTGAGGTTGAGAAGTCCGACTGTATACCGTGGGATTCAAAGGTATTTCAGACTATGGGATAAGGGTGTGTGACAGAGCCTGGGTGGGTGGGCATGTTACCGATGGTGAATTCATCACCTGACACTTGAGGCACCGACTCAGTCAGACCAGGTACAGGCTGTCTGTGAGATAAGCCTGCTCTATACCACATTTCTCTTTTTTTTTTTTTAGGACAGTGTAGTTTTCACGAAAAATCCCCTCACTTTGCCAGATAGCCGCATGTGACTGTTGAAAATATCAAACCGGTTTGATTTTGTGTTCAATCTTTCGGCACGGCTAGCTTACTGCGTGACCATAATGCTTCTAGGATGGAGGGAACAGCAATTTTTTTCAAGGTTCCAAATTCTACTCATTTTCCGCAATTTCAGGCAACTCGCTATTGTCTGAAAAATGCAGTTCCGTAGTTCACAGCAAAAAAAAAAAAAAAAACACGCACAAATTCAATTTTTACCGCCAGTCGTTCAAGCTTATGATTTCTCAGGAACAGCACTCAAGGCTGAGACATTTTTTCAAATGTTAGGAAGAGAATGGACCAAAGTACGCGCCTAAGAGTGAGGAAAAAAATTGACCTTCATAATATGTGGCCTTTCAAGATATTGAATGCGTGACGCACTCAATAACAAGGATTTTGAAAGTCGTGTAGCAGATGACACAAGGAATAACAGACAATTGATGCATTCCAGACTGTGAGGGATATGTACTGCGTTGTTTTATGTGCAGGAACATTACATTGAACTAAATAAAATACTACTCACTCCCACTCTTTCCGGAGGGCCTGGGGGGTGGACTGTATCTTGTGCGCCTGGTGAGCTTTGACGATGTCCCGCTGCTCGAGGAGCCCGCCCCGACGACGCATCATCATCATTACCGTGCCGGGGCTGACGGGCGCCTCCGAGTCCCCGCCCCCGTCCAGGGAGGCGGAGCTGCAGGGCAGGTGCAGGTCACTCAGGCTGCTGGTGTGGGAGAAGGGCGAGCCGGCTGGGGTGGGAGCGGCCTCCAGTAGGGGGCAGTGCTGAGGCGGGCTGGGTCGCCAGCTCTCTGGAACTGAGGCCGGGAGGGCTAGCAGGTGCAGCGCACTGCTGCTGCTGCTGCAGCAAACGCCCACGGCCGAGCCCGGCTCAGGGGCTCCAAGTGCATTGTGGGCTATTGGAGGTGTGGGAGTGTTCAGGCTGGACCTCACATCCAGCATCCTTAAGCCTCTTCGTCACAAACACCCTGAAGGAGGGAAGGAGAGAGAGAGGGGGGGGATGAGAGCAGTATACTTCACCGGAGTCAAGTGACCATCTACATCCCCAGATTCCCTGACCAGGCTGACAGTATCAGTGAGCCAGCGTACATACCTAATATCTAAGGGGCAATTTAGGCGCAATGCAATTTATCAGCACAAAAAGAACAGATGCACACTAACTGACACAATTTCATGAAGTCAAATTGGTTAAGACACTGGTAAAGTCTTGCTTGTCGTTGCCATGAAAACATATCCTGCTCCTGTGGACCACTTAGTTAACATTCATGAAACGTAAGCAGCATTAGTAAGCCAATTTCACAGAGCAGTTTAATGTATGGTTTTTCTATTTTTTTTTTTTTCAAATAGGGCACATACTTTCGCTCTTAAATGGTGCAAGAGAGAGAATGAGTCAGAAAATTCAGAGATTGAGTCAGAGATTGCGCGCAAATAGCCATTACAATGTTAGCACCTTTGTTTACATTGGAATTTTTTGTTATTCAGGCACTGGACCAAAATTGATAGAGACAGATTTGGGGCACATTTTTATTAAGGCAGCTCAAAAATAGGATTTTTTACCAGCAATTTGCCCATCGAAAACATCATGGAATGATAAACATGAGGCAGCTGATGCACAAAAGTATTGAGGTGAAATACTTCAGACCCATTGAAAATAACTATTAGTGAAGACCCCCTTAGCGCAAGTTTGTGAAGACATTGCAGCCCCTAGTGGCGCGAACATGTAATGCACCACGCAAGCGCATTTTTGTAAGTTTGCAATGGACACATCTGTGTGTAGACAGAAAGATGGACAGACAGAGAGACAGACGTGACAACAACAACAATACCCATTTGGAAAATTGTGTTCCAATGGGGATAAAAGGTGCACACAACTGTTGAACTGCATGTAGAAAGGCCGCAAGTGCAAGGCTGGTCCAATTCAGAAACAGACTACCCTCCACCACTTGCCCCAGCCCCCTTCACTTCCAAGGATGTGACGCAGAACCAAAAGTGCAGTACATAACTAAGAACTCAAACTGAGGCAGATGAGCAAGGGAGGAAGGGACGCATTTTTGAATAGGACCGCACTAAACTCTGAAGTTAGCAAACCAAACAGAAATGTCAGTCACTGTTGCTTGTGTTCTGTGCGTCCAAGCAACTCATTCAGATTGTATGTATGATTGCCTTACAAGAAAAAAAATGGCTCATGAGGCTTAAAGTCAAACTTAAATAAAAATTGTGAGGCAACTAGGACTATTGAATTCATACTGCTTGTTAATTTGTAGGCTCCTAATATCAGCTCTACCTTAAAGAAAAAGAGAAAGGGGCACCCTGGTGACACATCAATTAACTGGGCGTGCGACTGAAAAGCTGAATCCTTCCCACAGCAGTTTGGGTTCAGTTCTGACCTGGGCTCTTTACTGCACGTCTTCCCCGTCTCTCCACGCTGTACCATCTAATTAAGGAGAAAAATGCAGTAAAAAAATCTTTAAAGTGAAAGAACTAAGTTATATCCCTCAAGTGCCTTAATTTGTTGAAGCCAAATTCCGAAGCACTTATATTGTGCTTAAGTCAATGATATTGTCTCGCTTGCTCAATATTTAAGTTGCCCTAATAACTTGAAATGAGCTAGTGGGCTTAAAAATCTCCTTCTCCATAATACTCATACGCTGAGGAAATTGATCTTGGATTTTATATGTAGAGAGAATTCTATTAATGTACCCTCATGAAAGTAGGTTTCTGTGCTGTTTAAAAATTTGATTTGTTCAAAATCAAAAATTCAGCTGAAAGACCTTAGATGCAACAAATTGATGCAATATTTTCACTTTCATCCCGGCTCCCGAGTGTATTTTCAGGGTAGTATTCTTCCGAAATAAACAGCAGAGATAGCGGCCACAATTTTTTAACTGGAAGCTTGGGGTTTACGCACCATATTGTGGACAGTGTTGTTGCTTCAAGCGTAGACTTACTCCTTTGAGTCAAACTGGTCAAAGGGTTGATACTGCATTCTTCACTTGCCTGTCCAATAGATTGGACTGTCCGCCAAGTGACCAACAACTTCTAGTACCTAAAGGAATTCCTTAAGTGTAAGTGGGGAACTTCTCCTTTCATATTCCTAGCCAAGCAGACAAATTCACACTGTTCTTCTCCAAAATATCAGATCCAGGCAAACATTGAGCTTAGTAGTATTGTCAGGAGTGTATGACATGGAATTTCTCAACTACTTGAAACCAGCTAGTACTGATAAAGCAAGAAATTGGGGAACATTGATCCAATGCATTTAAGAGCCTGTAAAACACTGCAGCACATGTAAGCTTTGTCTCTCCACCAAGGTTCAAACATCACCCTGGAGAGCAACTGGAAATTTGATTTCAGTTGTAACTGCAGACTCTTAATTAGAAAAAAGAAAAATCAATGTTCTTGTAGCAGGAATGTAGCAGGAAGTGAAGTCATTAAGGCTCTCAGGAAGCACACCACCCAATTTAGAAAGGCACTCACGGGGAAGTGAGCCCAGAGTGGGAGTCATTATTCAACAGGTTTATAATCACTTACAGTTATTATAACACAGTGGCATTTATCATTCACCGTCTGAGCACAATAGCTGCTTGTTACAGGAGAGAGCATTCACAGTAGGGGTATTTGACATAAGCAATGACATAAGCAATGATTCTGAGATTTTTTTTGCTTTGGGGAGTTTTTTTCTGGTTGAGGATATTTCTCCATACTGGGCAATTTTTTTCCTCATGAGCTATTTTGGGGAAATCATGGGCATCTGCCATTCAGCAACTTTGTAATCAGGTTTTGAGGCCAATCTTTGGTCAAAAGTGCTCCTCAAATTGAAGAATTGAATTGAATTAGTGAGTGTTTTCCTGAGTGCTGGCTCTCATTGACATAGAAGGGTGGCAGGTAAGCCAAGTGCTAGCTTGCTCTCCGGCCAATGGTACAGTTGCTGGTTAGAGACCCGTTCGGGCTTGGGGTTTTCACCTGCAGACTTGAAAAGAAGTTAGAAATAACTCCTAACCCCAAAAACATTCCAAGGGGCTTTTAACTTCCCTCTCACTCTCACTCTCCGTACCTCCAACTACTCTCCTCGGTAAAACTCCTCAGAAAAAGAGATACATGTTCTCCCCAGGCCCAGTGTTAAACTTCAGTTTCTGCAGACTACAATCAAGCATCATTAGTGAAAACAGACGGACCGCATTGTTACACAGCCGTACAGTCATTGCGAAGGATTTATGATTCAGAGCGCTACCAATTGGGATGGAGTACTGGGGGCGGGGGGCTCATGACTCATTTCTTACGGAGGGTTGGATTACCTGATTCTGATGACGCAGATGCAGCACTCTGTTGTGAAACAAAGGCAGAACACACTCAAAAGGCCCGGAAGCACCGGCATATTGTAAGAGGATGAGTCACCTGCAATCCAGCCAATCCAGCGGAGAACTTCAAATGGGTGGGAGGAGACTAGGAAGCGACTGCATCATACTGCTAATTTTCCGCGGAGCAGTATTACAGGCTGCACCTCCCATTATTCCCACAATCAGAGATCAAACAGCATGTTGCATTGCTATTTATTTCCTTTAAATTACTGTCTGCCCAGCCAAAAATTCCAGCATAAAACAACTTAAAGGTTTACTTAGTAGGATTTCTTGGTTGCAGTGGCCCCTCCTCCCTGCTGAATGACACCAGGGCATGTCCCGTCCTTACACCCTGCGCGCCATTATTGAATAGGGGGTTACACATCCACTACCCAAAATCTGACACCCAGAAACACCCTGTAAAAAAAAAATTTAAAAAATACAGCGGGAAGGTGGCAGGCTTGCTGTAGTTACAGAAACCCCAAACAATTCTAAAGGCCCATTCACACCAAGCGTGAATTTCCATGCAGATTATTCACGCGGATATTTATAGGAGCTTATTTCATGGGTTCTAATGTAAGTTTGCATAACAAGGCGGAATTTTCGTGCAGTAAAAAAACATCTGCACGGACTTAAGCTTCCGTGAAAATCCGTCCACGAAACCAGACTTTTAGCCACTGAAATGCTTTGTTTCTATTCACATTACAGCATTCAAACCTCAAATTGCAAAGTCATATGAACTAGATACAAACTCAGTACATAGCATAGTACAGTGACAAACAAAGGAGAGCGTCTCATCAATATTTTCTCCAGCATCCTGTCCTCTATGACAAGAGGCGGGATGATTTCTTGAACAACGAGCTGAAAGACCACCTCCTGGCATCAATAATGAAAATTCACGGTGGCTACGGAGATGACCGTCTGTCACGCAAAAGTAGACGTGAGGCCAAGGTTATCTTTCAGATGCATACAAAAAATGTCATCGTCGCTGCTGCTGCACTCGTGGTCCAATTTGATTGAATATCCTACGGATTTGTTTGTCTGTTGTGCGAAGTTGGAACGCAAGATCACACAAATTTTTCACCGAGTCCGGTGTACATGGTTTCACGCAGTATTTTCGTGCAGCGAATATTCCGCAAATCCATGCCGCCTTTTCGCGTTGCCTCGGTCTGAATGGGCCTTTAGAGGGTCATAAGTGATGATTAAGGGGATTATTTTTGTATCGGTCAGTTTATGTCATTCTTTTTTGGAGAATCCTGCTCAGTATGCCTTGAAGCAATCAATGTAGTTTATTTAGCCAGTCAACAGTCGATATAGTACACTAGTCCATCAGTTTGACCTTGAGCTTACTTCAGCAGCACTGTTAGCTTTGACCAGCCACAGACTTGACCTAATAGAAGTGTTTAAATCACATGCACCAAACCCATCATTAACCAGTTTAGAATCCCTGTTGGGCGAAGCTGGTGATTCTCAGCCATGTGGTGGCCTAGTGGGAGACCATGCAATAGTGGTCGTCTTGAATGATGTCAGTTGCAGTTAATGCCGTTAAATCTCTCCACACAGGCTATCATACTGAAATACATGGATAAATATTTAGCTTTGAAAAACTGGTTAGGACTAAAACCTACACCACCAGGGGTTGCCCTGGATAAAAGTTCACAAAAAAGCAAATAACTTGCCTTGTTTTAGTCCGAAAGATCCACTCTAATGTGATCCCCCAAACGTGACTGTACTTGTGAGCTGTCTCCTCAGGAAAGGCTAAATGGCCGCAGGGTGAGCGGTTCCATTCCATCACCAGGAGGTTTTGGGGTCAGGTCCCAGTCCGGAGTGACACAAATATTTATGGTAACTTAATTTGGCCAGTAAAGTTTATAACATGGTTGTCTCCAGAGTTTACAACATGGTATCTCCACAAAGTTTGCGGCTTGACTTCCTTTCTACAATGGGTCACTTTCTTGCTCAGTTTTCTGCGTGATCCTCCACTACAGGACACAGTACTATTACTCTCTAAAGAGCACAAAGCAGCTTCAGCTTCTCTCTTCAAGTGTACTGGTTTCTTTATAAAGTTTACGATGTGTCTCTCTGTAAAGTTTACAAGGCATCTTCCTAGAATTTGAGGCATGCATTCCTCTCCCAGGACCCCTGTAAAGGTCCTGTGTAAAGTTTGCTGCCTGGTTCTTCATCAAAATTAATAGAATTGGTCCTCTGCAAAGTCTACAGAATGGCCTCTCTCTTAAGCATACAGTATCTAAAGTTCATAGTGCGACCTCTGTAGAAGACTGAACAGTTTCTCTGTAAAGTTTATTAGCTTTATCATTTCTGTTTTAAGGTTCACCATAAGGTTTCTCTCAGAAGTTTCCATTTGCCCGTAACCCTTGCTGTATGGTAACCTCTCTAAAGTCACCGCTCTGTGGTTTCTTCCCTTTAATTTGTCGTGAGTTGTATTTCCCTGTCCCTGGCGCTTCCCACGCTGCCAGTTTCCCATCTGATGGAGTGATTATCACAGTTTATACCGAGAGCCGTAAGGCCAAAGCCGCACAGCCTGGCCTTTTGAAGTCAACATGACTCATGCCATTCCTCCGGTCAAGACAAAGCAGACTGAGGGGCGCTCGAAAGAGTCCGATACGCAAGCTGGCGGATAATGGCTATTAAATCTGCAGAATCGTCTTGGTGCGGAGCCCTTTGCCGCAGCAGAACGCCCCCGAACAACCAGGTTGCAGCTTCAGCTTGAAGTCTCTTTTCATCACTGTTGACCTACATCATGCTCCCCTGCTCTGGTTTGGCCACACAGACCTCAATTTCTGGCTTGAAAGATTCAGACTTCCACAAGACCCAGGTTCCTGGTTTGCGTAACCTTTGTGAGGCACATGGGGGGGTAGCATCTACTTGTAAAGCACTTTGGGTCAGCATCTGTTGTTTTTTAATGTGCTATATACAGTATCTTAATGAAGTGAAAATGCGAGCACTCTATGAAAAAGTAACAATGTCTCTTACAGGGTGCCTGGTCAGGGCAGACGTATAGCAAAAACATTTAATCCAGCACTCAGGGATCAAAGTAAAGAAATTTTATTTTGGCACGGACAGCCTTACACAAACGTTTCAGCCTACTGGGTTTCTTCAGCGTGTTACATAGCGAGGCAGGAGACGTTCTTTTGTAAACGTGTGCAGAGTATGACCCTTGAACCACCAACTTAGGTCATTTACTAATTGGTATTTGCTCCTTTATAATAGTAAATGACCTAAGTTGGTGGTTCAAGGCTGTTCGTGTAAGGTTGCCCGTGCAGAAATAAAATTTCTTTACTTTGATCCCTGAGTGCTGGATTAAATTTTTTTACTATATACAGTATCTCACAAAAGTGAGTACACCCCTCACATTTCGATAAATAATTGATTATATCTTTTCAAGGGACAACGTTTCAGAAATTTAACTTGAATATATTCTACAGTAGTCATTGTACAATATGTGTAGCGATGTAGATATACTGCACTGTCCAAATAACTGAATAAACAGTAATTATTTCCAAAATGGGTGGCAACAAGAATGTCTTATTCATCATGTTCATGCTTTCGTCTGTTCGACTGGGCCATATGAGGTCGGGTAACCTGTTGAAGGTTTAAATTGTGGTGCTTTGGGTCCAATACTCTCATTCTGATCACTGGATGGTCAACATGGCACCTCATGGGAAAGAATTGCTGGTCTCCACAAAGATGGTCTAAGCCACAAGAAGGTCTGTGAAACCATGAAACTGAGCTACAGTACGGTGGCCAATGTTATTCAGCGGTTTTCCAAGACGGGTTCTACTTGGAACAGGCCTTGTCAGAGGCCAAAGAGGTTGAGTCCTCGTGCTCTGCGTCAGATGCAAAAGTTGGCTTCAGGAAACAGACGCAGGATTGCAGGCAGCATTGCTAACGAGGTTGCAGCAGTGGGAGAACAGCCTGTCAGTGCTCAGACCACTCACCGTGCACTGCACCAAGTCAGTCTGCATGGCCATCGGCCAAGATGGAAGTCTCTTCTGACGTTAGACCACAAGAAAGCCTAAAACAGTTTGCTGAAGACAACCAGTCCAAGAACATGAACCACTGGAACCCTGTTCTGTTGTCTGATGAGATCAAGATAAACTTGTTTGGCTCAGATGGTGTCCAGCACGTGTGGCGGCGCCCTGGTGAGGAATACCAAGACAAGTGTGTACTGCCTACAGTCAAACATGGTGATGGCAGCATCATGGTCTGGAGCTGCATGAGTGCTTCTGGTCCTGGGGAGCTGCACGTCATTGATGAAATAATGGATTCCAACACGGACTGTGACATTCTGAAGCAGAACATGATGCCCTCCCTTCAGAAATGGCTGTTTTCCAACATGATAACGACGTAAAACACACCTCCAAGATGTTAACTGCCTTCCTGAAGAAGCTGAAGGTGAAGGTGATGGCGTGACCAAGTCTCCATCCTGAATCCCATTCAGCACCTGTTGGGCATCCTCAAGAGGAAGGTGGAGGAGCAGCAGGTTTCCAACATCCACCAGCTCCATGATGTCACGGAGGAGTGGAGGAGGATCCCAGCAACAACCTGTGCAGCTCTTGTGAATTCCATTACCGCAATGGTGGTTGCACTAAATATTGACACTATGGACACAATTTGGCATGTTGACGGTGAGGTGTACTCACTTTTGTTGCCACCCATTTTGAAAATAGTTACTGTTTGTTCAGTTATTTGGACAGAGCTGTGAATCTACACTGCTTCACATATTGTAAAATGACTACTCTAGAATACATTCAAGTTTCATTTCTGTAACATAGCCCCTTGAAGACATAAAATAGATTAATTGTTGAAATGTGAGGGGTGTACTCACTTTTGTGAGATACTCTAAATAAATTGACTTGACTTGACTTGATTCTGAATCACCACCTGTGCCAAGCCAGTTAAATATGGAGACTGACACATTTAGAGAACAACGTGCCGGGGTTAATGGCACCATTGACCTTGAGTGAAAGAACTGACTGGGGTAGGCTGCGGAAATGGAGGAGTCTTGAAACACAGCCTTGAATTAAAACAACTGTCAGAAAACAGTGGTTTACAAGACAGCAGAAAATGAGAAATCAAAAGGCGGGATCCGCATGTTTACGTAACGTCAGGTTTATGTCAGAGAGCCGTTCCCATGGCAGCAGCAGAACAGTGCAGTACTGCCGTTGATTGGCGTATATTAAATTAAAATCGTTACTGCAGCCAAGAGCACATCTGGGCCGTTAGACAAACACAGGGGGCAATTTGGTGTCAATGGCCAGGGATAAAAAAAAAAAAAGTGATGCGATTTACAGAGAATATGTGAAGGATTCTTTCATAATGCTATTTTGGCTTCACTGTTTTTTTCCAGTTTCACAGACTTGCTGCATTTTACTCAAAAATCTATGTGACTGATGTCTTCAGTTCGCAAGGAGTGTCAAGGTCATCTTTGTGGGTTGATAACTGTTGAGAATGGTGTACTGAAGGACTTTTACACATATGCTTCAGCTGAAGTAAGATGGCTTAGGTATGACTCACGCTAAATATCAACAGTGTAACTGCCAAATCTGCTCTCATGCCGAAGTCAAAATGCTCAGGTTTGTCCACCAGTGGTCTTGAGTTTCCCACATTAATTTTCTGGTCCAACCAATCTCTGGTTTAATTAAAGTTGTAGGAAATGTGTTAAGAGTCCATTACACTGTCCAGAAACTGACAATTCGGATCATTACCATTTGTGTAGTGTCTTGACTCTCCACTTTCCGCAGGTTTCATTTTAATGACCGGATGTCAACTCTGGCTTTCAGTTTCACAATGTGTTGCCACACTGTAGGTCAGTTCATTAATCTCCAAATAGTGTGACCTTTTTCTGCGACAACCATTTTGCAAAAATACATTAGAGAATCATAATACAGATAATGAAAGCACCCATCATCGAACAGCTGTAGTGTCCTGAAATAACCAAAGAATATTCCTTTTTTTGTAACACTGATATCCATTGCTGACAATGTCTCATTTGCAAGGTGAACCTTCAGTTCTTAGACACTGAACTGTTCAGTGAAGAAAAATCTAAACAATTGGATGGAAACTAGCAGAAACAGCATACAGGAAGGTACCGAGACCAATTTCTCAATTCCTGCCCCTGTCCTAGACTCCTAAATATACCCTAATCTATACCCAGATAGCAAAAGACATTAATTCAATGTTGGATTTTGGTCAGATTGGTTATTTTTGGTTGAGGTTGAAAAATCTATGTTGATTCAATGTTTAATTACAGTTACCATTTCAATGTTTGAAAAACTGTTGTTGAATCAATGTAGTATAGATGATGATTTTTCAATGTTGAAATGCCCCGCAATGAATTGATGTTGTTTCAATGGTGCTGACAGGGGGGGTTCATCCGTCCCCTGGATTGGATTGTGTCCCCTGGATTTTCAGGGCAAATAGATGGCCAAATAATTCTCCAAGGTGCTTCCTCCACCTAAGCCAGGCAGGAAACCTTAAAAGATCAAAAGAAAAGGGTGGGCTAAAATGTACAAAAGAAGTACAGGGCTCGTATTCACAAGCATCTTAGCGCTAAAAGTAGGTCCTGACTGCCGGATTTAGGAGAAACTCCTAAAAAAATGGGCATATCAGTCGTATATTCAGGAGTCCTAATTATTTTCACTGTGTTATTCACAAAGCATTTTAGGCCTAAAAGTAACTCCTAAGTCTGGGAGAGCTTAAAAGTAGTCAAGAGGACTCCTAACTCACTAAAGCCTATTCACAAAAAATCGAAAAATGGCTGTTGCTGTTGAAAGACAGAATGACTTGGAAATTCTGAATGATGCGCAGTTGTTGAAAAGATATCGGATCGAATGTGATGGGATTTTATTTGTTGTTGACTTGGTAAGGGAGAGAATTATGTCTCCAACCATGAGACACAACCCAATAAGCCCTGAAATGAAATGTTTGACAACACTTAGTTTCTTGGCCACCGGAAAAATGCAACTTTGCAATGCGGACAATTTAGGGATTTCAATCATCTGTCAGCCACTCAATTCAACAAACAATCAATGCGCTCTGTGAACCTCATATCATGTGACAGTTTATCCAGTTTCCAATGGACATTCGCTTTGACAACACACAATCAAACTTGAATTCATGCCCATCTCAGGTATGCCCGGCATCATCGGTGGTATTTAGATGTTAAACTGAGCTCTTTTGTGGCCTCCTGCATGGGTTATTGATTTGGTCTGGCAGGAAAATTGGTAGGTCGTCCACTTCTGGGAAGATTTGCCACTGTTCCAAGTTTTTGTAGCTAATGGCGCTCACAGTGGTTTGCTGGAGTCCAACAACCTTAGAAATGGTTGGTAGTAAACATGTCTGGGTGAGACAGGTGAAAATGTAGGGCACTGGCGGCCCCAGAAGCTCCCACCATTCAGATCAACAAAATGTCAAAATTTTTGTTGACGGCGCATGCATGAACAGACGCACGCACGGATGGAGCCCGATACCATAGCTCCCGTGCCACTCGGGCGGCGGGAGCTAATTAGGAGCATGTAACTGAAAATGTTGATGAGGTAAAGTAAATTGTCGAAGTTTTTGGCGATATTTTTCGGCCAGTGACCTTCAAAAAATAGGCCAAGGTCACCTTTAGGCATGTCATTTGCAGGCCTTTATGAGATTTATGTCCAGTAAAAATTAGGAGCCTGTAACTGAAATAGTTGATGAGATAAAGCAAAATGTCTAAGTTTTTGGTAATATTTTGAGGTCAGTGACCTTGAAAAAATAGGCCAAGGTCACCTTTGGGCATGCATTTGTAGGCCTTCATGAGATGCATGTCCAGTAAAAATGAGGAGTCTATAACGGAAGTAGTTGATGAGAAAGCAAAATGTCGAAGTTTTTGGTGATATGTTTAGGCCAGTGACATTGAAAAATAGGCCAAGATCACCTTTAGGCACGTCATTTGTAGGCCTTTATGACATGCATGTCCAGTAAAAATTAGAAGCCTGTAACTGAAATCGTTGATGAGATAAAGCAAAATGTCAAAGTTTTTGGTAATATTTTGAGGTCAGTGACCTTGAAAAAAATAGGCTAAG
This sequence comes from Gymnothorax reevesii, assembly GCA_029721435.1. Taxonomy (NCBI): domain Eukaryota; kingdom Metazoa; phylum Chordata; class Actinopteri; order Anguilliformes; family Muraenidae; genus Gymnothorax; species Gymnothorax reevesii. The sequence continues at coordinate 126,160,925 of CM056576.1, read as the reverse complement.
GTCACCATTGGGCATGCATTTGTAGGGCTTCATGACATGCCTGTCCAGTAAAAATTAGAAGCCTGTAACTGAAATAGTTGATGAGATAAAGCAAAGTGTCAAAGTTTTTGGTGATATTTTTAGGCCAGTGACCTTGAAAAAATAGGCCAAGGTCAACTTTAGGCACGTCATTTGTAGGACTTCATGAGATGCATGTCCAGTAAAAATTAGGAGCCTGTAACTGAAATAGTTGATGAGATAAAGCAAAATGTCAAAGTTTTTGGTAATATTTTGAGGTCAGTGACCTTGAAAAAAATAGGCTAAGGTCACCATTGGGCATGCATTTGTAGGGCTTTATGACATGCATGTCCAGTAAAAATTAGAAGCCTGTAACTGAAATAGTTGATGAGATAAAGCAAAGTGTCAAAGTTTCTGGTGATATTTTTAGGCCAGTGACCTTGAAAAAATAGGCCAAGGTCAACTTTAGGCACGTCATTTGTAGGCCTTCATGAGATGTATGTCCAGTAAAAATTAGGAGCCTGTAACTGAAATAGTTGATGAGATAAAGCAAAATGTCAAAGTTTTTGGTAATATTTTGAGGTCAGTGACCTTGAAAAAAATAGGCTAAGGTCACCTTTGGGCATGCATTTGTAGGCCTTTATGAGATGCATGTCCAGTAAAAATGAGGAGGCTATAACAGAAATGGTTGATGAGAAAGCAAAATCTCACAGTTTTTGGTGATATGTTTAGGCCAGTGACCTTGAAAAATAGGCCAAGGTCACCTTTAGGCACGTCATTTGTAGGCCTTTATGAGATGCATGTCCAGTAAGAATTAGGAGCCTGTAACTAAAATAGTTGATGAGATATAGCAAAATGTTGAAGTTTTTGGTGACATTTTTAGGCTAGTGACCTTGAAAAAACAGGCCAAGGTCACCTTTGGGCACGTCATTTGTAGGCCTTCATGAGATGCATGTCCAGTAAAAATTAGGAGCCTGTAACTGAAATCGTTGATGAGATAAAGCAAAATGTGCTGACGCACCACGGACATACGGAGCCCAATACCATAGCTCCCGCACCGCGAGCGCCGGTGTCACCGTTCAACAATCAGTCACCTGTCTATCCGAGAATGGAACACAGGCACTGTCACTGACCGACCACACTTAGGGTAGCCACAAGTGATTCTGGTGGCTCAAGAGCACCCATCTGGTTACAGCCTGTACATGAGAGATTCTGGACAGCAACCCAAACTGATCATGAAACGAGGGGTCCGAGACATCTGAGGGTGAGCGCAAGTTCCGTTCAACGCCGTCTATGTGAGTAACACATGCATGCACACGGCCCTGTTATGGCCCCAATTTGTTATAACATTTACGACAGCAAGGGATGACAGACACAATTTTAAAACTTAAACACATTAAATTAAACAAAGACTTTTAACTAATCTACTATCTACTCTGCTGACAAAGATTGATATATACAAGAAAAAAAAATATTTACAGTCCCTTTGGTTGGGTTGCTTGGTGATGTTCCGGGTGAGGAAAATGCTCCAACACAGGCAAAAATCCACAAAAAGCTTCACAGGTCTTGACAAGAGTGACAGGTCTGGTCAAATGTATCCTTCTCCTTGCAATTTCTGCTACTACTTTACTCTCACAATTTTCCTCTTTATATACTCTTTTGCAGACCCCTCCCACCTTTTAGACTTTTTTTAATTCTCTGGGACTTTCCATCTCAGACATGCCCAGGACATATCCAAACCTAGCTCCAGTCTGGGCTTAACAAAAGAAAAGGTCAATACTGCCATCTAGTGGCTTTTACTCGCATTACAGCCCCAACAGAAAACCCAGTTTTTGCCCATTTAGGCATTGCTGCCCTTAGCGGGGTCGGTCAGAGACAGTCCCTGTTTTCCATTCTCAGACAGAAACAGGGAAATAAAGTGCCAAAAAATGACACAGAGGCAGGTGCCCCCAGTTAGAAGTGAAGAGTTCCTACTCCTGTTGATGGGCAAAAAATGGGTTTTCTGTAGGGGCCGTGTGCACGCATGTTTAGCTCAAGTAGACGGCGCCGCGTCACCGTAGCGTTTTTAATAGCACTAAGTGCATAGGGAGAGACAAAATCAATGGGATGAGAGGCATCATAATAAAGGTAAAAGTTAGGGGAAGGAATGAATACAGAGAACAGTGTAGCAGCCAGTAGCTGATGATTACGGAGAGTGGGGCAGGGTGAGCTAGCCTTGATTAGTAATAACAGCTCACTCTCATAAGTACTTAGTCATTTTATGGGAGGAAAATTTCCACAGCCATTGTGAAGAATTTTTAGCACTACAGCCTTTTGAAAAAAACAACCCATATCCAGAACACCAGAGCAACAAGAAACCATTTTGCAGGACCTGCCAACTACAGATGGGTGACTAATTAAAGGAGAAAACCTGAATAAATGCATGAACAACCATAGCAAATGCAGATACTTCTGTTCATTTTCCTGGCATGGTTTGGGTCCACTCATCCCCTTAAAGGCAGAGGGGTCAGCGCAAATGAATGCAGAATTATTCCGCGTGATCACCTTCATATCCTATGATGATGCATTCCAACCATGACGGAGGGTCTTTTCTAGGATGACAATAGCCCAAAACTCGCAGGGCACAAGGGGTCACTGAATGGCTTTATGAGAAAAAAAATTATCCTAAACATATATTACTGCCTTCATAGCCACCAAATCTCAAACCAACAGCACTCTAATGAGAGATTTCGGAACAACCTGTTAGCCAGTTGGGTTAATTGAGCCCCTGAGAACAAAAGTGGTCTAACTCCATATTTGTCTGTTTTTAAGCTCTTATCTAAAAATAATTCATTAGTGGTCAGTCTGTATAGTGCAATGATGGATTAACTCAGTGTAGATCCAGTAATATACAATGGGTGAATGATATGTTCCTCAACTCAATAATGCATTAAGTGCTCAGTACAATTGTGGTCCAAAATTAAAAATGAGTTGGACCATCCTTGTTCTAAGGGGCTCAACTGACTTAATTTAAGCCAACTGGAGGCGTACCTGTGGATGTACTTAAAGGCCTACCTTCAAGCTTGGCTTGAAATAATGAGAAAATTAAAAGACATCAGCCAAGATCTCATTAAAAAAATGCAGACCTTAACAAATCTGGCTCATTCTTGGAAGCAATTTCCAAACACCAAAAGGTACATTATTCATTTTCCAAAAAATAGTGCATACGTGCACACACCATGGGACCACACATCATACCACTCATGAAGTAGACAGGTTTTGTGTCCAAGAGGTGAATGTTCTCCGACACAAAAAGTGAAAATCAATCCTAGAACAACAGCATAAGACCTTGAGAAGATGCTGGAGGGAGCAGCTGCAAAAGTATCCAGTAAAACGAGTCTGATACCGGCAAAACGTCAAAGGCCAACCAGCAAGGAAGAAACCACTGTTCAAAAATCAGCATAAAAAACCCAAAATATGATTTGCAACTTCTCGTGGGGACAAAGATCTTACCTTTTAGAGAAATGATGAAATAAAAATTCAACTGTTTGACCAAAATGATCATCGTTATGTTTTGGAGGAAATCCATGAAGCAAGGGGGTGCAGGCACCATGTTATGTGGGTGCTTTGAAGGAAGAAGGACAGGTGCACTTTGCAAAATAGTTGGCATTATCAGGAAGGAAAATTACGTGGATATGTTGAAGCAACATCTCAAGACATTACCCCAGAAGTTAACCCTTGGTCACAAATGGGTCTTTCAAATAAATCATACTCGCAAGCATACGTCCCAAGATGTGGCAAAATGGCTTCAAGACGAAAGTCAAGGTACTGAAGCAGCCATCACAAAGCCCTGACTTCAATCCAATAGAAAATTGGTGTGCAGAACTGAAAATGCACGTGCGAGCAAGGGGACCCACAAGACTGACTCAGTTACACCAATTCTCTCAGGAGGCAACGTTTGACCCGAGTTACACAAGTTGAAGTCGTTGCCACAAAAAACTCATTCAGTGTATGAAAACTTCTTACCTGCTGGGAAAGTGATGAAAAAAATAAAATCTTAAATACATCATTCTCTCTGCTTTTATTCAAACATTTCACATTCTTAAGATAAAGTGATAATTTTGGTAAGTACGGGTGCAGAAATGTTTTACAAAAATCTATAGAATAAATATCTATGATTGGAAAACAGC